>VWZF01005579.1:628401-865636 GCA_013396755.1 Sclerurus mexicanus
GCAAGACTAATGCTAGTTTAAGCAGATTAGTATTCTTTTATATCTCAAAAATCATCAACAATTACAAAATGCATTGTCTGTCAAACAATAATGCTCCTATTATATTATCTGGACTGATCCCAAAGTCTTTGCAAACATCAGCTGAATTGCCCTCACACTTCTCTTGACACAAAAATCGTGTATCCCCTTATTACTTGTGACTTATTATGATTGCTGTTATAATTGCTACTTAATATTATTATTAATGTTCTTAACAAAAACTATACAGCTGATTGCATCTTTTAAAGACAGGTAAATATGTGCTGAGATTTCTGAAGACATGTAGGGGCCTTTTGTTCACACCTTCTATTATTGAAATGATATAATTAAAATGAGTAGAAGATATGGGTCACAGATCCATTTGCATATCTAAAGTGTAGCCTGATCCTGAAAAAAACCCAAAGACTCTTATGTTAGGTGTAATGTAAACTTATTGTTTTTGATGAGGAAACAGAACTTCTAAAATAAACAAGTGAAGCCCATAATTCAAGCATGGCCCTGTAGTGTTAGTTACATGCAAAAAGCTTCATATTAAACAGAAGCATTGTAATAAAATTAAGGCAACTTAATTAAGGTTCTATTACCATAGTTGATACTGGACAACTTGTTAACAAAGTTTTCCTATGGTTATCCTTGGCAATGATATTAATTACCTCTTTGAATATTTTAGTAACAAATTTGACTCAAAATGCAGGAGTTGTGCTCAAATTGTTCACTCAAAAAGCAGGTGAACTATGAATTCAGACTCAATTTGTTGAATTTCAGACATCTAGCTGAGGTTCAGAGATAAGGAACGATCATCCACCTTTCATCTGAATCAGTCCCACCATTGCTAATTTAAGGATAATACTATGATGTGCTCCTAATTTATATGTCTGGAAACATAGTTTGTGATGAATCTGACCTTACAGACTGATAAGGATTGCATTGTGAGTTGAAAGCAAGAAATACTTACGAATCATCCTAATAAAGGGATTTTTTTTTCAGTACAGAATTGATGTCATTTTATGTCACAGTATTCTGCATACTTCTGGATAACCAAAGTAAAAAAGGCAAAATAGAATAAATGCAGAAAATTTCTTCTGAGCCAAGATGAAAGACAAAAGCCAAGGTAATTTCATTTATTCTGTAACTACTGTAGGGAGAGGAAAAATTAAGTGTAGCCTGATGAGAACCAAAACTTGCAACTTGACTAAAACCTGACTATTGCTATCCATGGATAGTATAGGGTTGACATTAACTTATCATCCTTCTTTCTAAGGTGTTCTCTGTCTCTAAGTAAGTATACATCATGAAATTGTAAAAAAGAAATTCTTGAAGTTTGGAATGAGTAAGTCCATACAGTGCAGTGCATTGAGACAATTTATCAACATCTCTTAGATGTGATGTGATATCCTAGTCAAAAAAGCCTCCCATGACATGTTGCCCAGATGGATATCTGCATCACAATCCCCTACGTTGTGGTAAATTGTATGCAACTATATCATATCTCTGCCTGACGCTCCCAGTGTCTTAGTTCTTCATCCTACCTGCCACCTCTCCTAGATCTCTTTCTACCATGAACTTACTAAACTAAAGTGTGAAGATGCCAATAAATAGATGTAGGGCAATTGATATGCATTATAGAATACATAGTTTAAATGCTCTCTTCACAGACAACTACTGTTGTCCAGAGTAAACATGACCGGTGGAATAGGTGCCCATGAGTTAGAGGGAGATGGAGAGGGAGAGAGAGAGAGAGAGGAAAGACATACTAGAAACAGCTGATTGCAGCTGGTCAAGCTCCAGCAGTGCAGCAGGGGCTGACAAACACCAACCAGTCACAGGTTTGGTCATTCTTTTGCTACTGTGATTACATTAGCAACGCTGAAAATTAAGTAGTTAAATTAATGTGACTTCTGGTTAAAGAAAGTTTTAAAGTCTAACATGTCAAAGTTAGGTATACCGTGATATTTAAATGACCAGATATACGTACTCAAAACATATCAGGTTCTCACTTATGGATTTCTATGGTAAATTTTCACAATCGACCATTTCAGAATTAGAAAAAAATATTAATTGCTCAGTGAATATGGTGCAAGAATAGAAAAATTCCCATATCAGAAATTCCTATGGTTATTTTATGTAGCTTTGAGTAGACTATTTGCAGACATCAGCAGCAAAGCAGACTATATAAATTCAGGAATCCACAAAACGCCACCATCTACTTTGGAGAAGTGACCCAGAGAGCAGTACATGCTTGGTATTGAGCACTCATTAACCAACATTTTCATCCTTATGTGTTCAAGGTTAGAAAGTGATTCCCATTTGCTTTCCTCCTAGCAATGAACAGTGGAGTCACAGTCAGGAGAACTCTGGCCTGTTGTGATCACTTAAATTAGTGACTTCCAGGAGACTAATGGTGCATTAATATGACTTCAAGTCAATGAAAAATTTAAAGTCTCAAAATCAAGATAATTCATCTCTTGGAGAAAAACATAAATTTCAGACAGTCACTTGGAGTCATGAAATCTATAAACCAGGAACTGGCCACAGTTAATCTTTTACTTTAATGGGAACTGAGAAACCACTTAACTATGTTTTTCTCAGGAAAAAATAGAATTGTTAAGAATCAGTAAGGGAGGTGATGAACATTAGAATACTCCAGGTCTTTGTATTTGTATTGAATAAAGTATTGTATATTTGTTTTACTAATTTTTTTTTCCTGTGGGATTTTAAGAAAATAAGTTTCCTTGAAAAATTTGTGAGATCTGATCTTGTTTTATATTGTAAGGACTTTTTTTAAAATCAGGTCGTAAAGCTCCTCCCATGTTATATCTCTGGACAGACAAGGTCATATTGATGCCAGACACCTTTAAAAATCTGTGTTTTATATTGTCTGATCTCACTCCCATCGAGGCACATCAGCTTCATCTGTACAGAATTTTGAAGATCCATACTACTCATTTGTCTTGGTCAGAATCAGATCAAGTTTTTTTCTGAAAGGTAAGGAAAAGCTGCATTCAATATAAAAGAAAAAAAAATATAATACACATCCTAATCCCTGTAGATCTTATTTCAGCTACTACTGAAATGCTAAACATTAGAAATAAAGAGAGAAATTTAATAGAACACTCATGTTTTCTTCCATTTTTCTCTATGTATTCACTCCAAAACTTTTAATGATGAGCTTATATTTCCCTGTCTCCAAAAGTTAGTTGTTCTTGGCTGTTTCCCACATGAGAAGCTATTTTTGTCATAACATTTTTGTACTCCCACAGCAAGAACAGGTTTCTTACCAGTAGACTGGCAACCTCCATTGTCAGATATTGGATGTACTTTTCCTTAATTTGTCCTGTGAGGAATGGCTAAGGACTTTGGGTTTGTCTAGTCTGGACAAAAGCAGGCTGAGGGACGACCTCATTGTGCTCTACAGCTTCCTGAGGAGGGGACATGGAGAGGGAGGTGCTGAACTCTTCTCTCTGATATCCGGTGATAGGACACATGGGCATGGTTCAAAGCTGCACCAGGGAAGGTGTAAACTGGACATTAGAAAGTATTTACCAAGAGGGTAGTCAAACACTGGAGCAGGCTTCCTAGAGAGTGGTTGGTGCCTCAAGAATGTCAGTGTTTAAGAGGAATTTGTACAATGCCCTTGATTACATCCTTTAACTTTTGGTCATCCCCAAAGTGTTTGGGCAGTTGGACTAGCTGAAATATTCTATTCTACTCCAATCTAGTCTAGTCTAGTCTATGGAAGAAGTATTCTATGCAGGTAGGATATTAAGACTGCTCTTTTTGACAAAGGAATCAAAAGTGAATTCCACAGGAGCATGGACAAGATATGAGCTATGATCCTTCACTGCCTACCTCTAGCATCAGGAGCCTAATACATATTTGTGTCCTCAAGCTGGCAGCAGAATGGCTCTGGGGAAGCTCCACATATAGAGTAGGGGGTTGAGACTTAGGCTCTCTCCAGTGTTCCTTCCTGTGCTTCAGAAGGACATCAGTTACACCAGAACTTTCTTTTCTTTCTTTGCATTTAAAACAAAACATTTTTCAGACTACAAGTGGAAGAGTTTAGGTGGTTAAATTGTTGGAATAACCACTCTGAGTCTGAGATATATACACCTTTTTTAAGAAGAATGTTGTAAACAATAGTATTCCAGCTGTTCTTATGGTATTTATTATCCAGCTGAATAATTTTAATATTCTTTCTCTGCTCAAACATATGTAAAAACAGCTCATGCCACAGTGCAAACTAATTATACCTGAAACATTTTTTTCTGAAGCATTTTATAGATGAGTGAAATATTTGAGGAAGGAAAAGAAAACTTTCATTAATTGAGAGATGAACAATGGAAAATGTCTATATCACATGAACATAGTCTATTTTTTGGCTTACAGTACAGCTCCACTAAGAAAAGATACTATTATCTAGGAAAAGTGATTCCAGACAAGATTAGTTAAAAGGTTTCTGTGACGCTGTTAGAAAACAAAGATCATCTCTAGTCCATAGCAGGAGAGCTGTTATATGTAATTGCACAGGAAAAACAGTGAATAAATACAGCCTATTACTCTTTCATGCAGTGATGCAAAATCTTGACAAGTAGTCAATTCAGTCCAATTCATATTAGGAACAAGGTGCTTCTGGAAAAAAAAAAGTATAAAAGAATGAGATGATTTAGACAGAATCAAGTACCTTGGACATAACAAGGTTGTTATCTACACTTACTGAATATTTATTATGTCACTGTCCACTTGGCATTGATTAAAAAAATAAAAAAGGCAAAGAACAGCACATTTGGAAGGAAAATAAGCTATGTGCACACTGCACACTGGATAATGTTACAAATATGATTCAATACCCTCTGTTTTACTTTTGTGAGTAAGGCTACATCATTTAGTGTTGTAAAAACACCACATTTTTGTGTTAGGCACTGGTGCTGTGTGAACACTAAGGATGAAATTCCTCTTAGGTGACCCAAAGATGCCACAGAACAACTGTGTCTATAAAATCATTGTACGCTCTGCATTTGTCTCTTAGGAGAATTCCTATGTTTCCTTTGTGTTGCTGGTAGGTTGAATGCATCATGCCAGTGGACATATAAGACCACCCACCCACTGGCCCCTACTATCTCTGTGAATAACCTCATTTTTAGAGAATTCCACCTGTAGAACTCATGGTCTGGGTCAGGGACTTCAACTATCTGACAAACAATTAGTATTGCATGAGCTTTACAGAGGCACAATATTAAGACAGCTGCCTCCAGAGGCCAGCCCTTACCTGATGATAATGAATGCAAATGTCTCATAGCATTTGTTGCCATTTCTTGGAGCGAGTAAGCCCTATAAACACTGTGTAAATACACAAGTTACTCAAAGAAAATATCTAAGTCCTCATCATCAATGTCTGCTCTAGAGAGAGGCTGACTGGCAGGGCAGGAAAGTTTGTGGCTTTTCAGCCACGGAGAAAAAGAGCAAAGAAGGACCGAATTCCATTTAAAAGAGATTACTGGGTAAATTTATGGAAGGAGGGAACAGGTGCTTCATAGCACTGCCTTCGAAATCTGGGAAAGACCAGTGTGAAATATAAATCTTTATTGTTTATACATCTTTTCTGAACACACATGCAGATATCCATGTACACAAACATACAGGGCCTCAGAAGATCTGGTTTGGTCCCCAAAGCAACCTAAATATTCCCCATTCCAACAACCATCTGTTCCCAACACTCCTTCCTGCCCACACCTCCCCCATCTCCTCAGGGGTGCACTCAGCACCCCTTCTCCATGTTCTTTAAATTTAAAAAAACCACAAAACACCAAAGAAAGGTTTTAACTTGTTTATACATCTCCATGTATAGCTATCTAATCTTTTTTCATATTCACATGCCTCAACTTTGTCCACAGCCATGTGTCACTGTCTCTTTCCTAAAGCTCCTTGGGCTTACCCATGCATCTGCCTTCAACTATATTTCTTCCAGAGGTGACAGCAAAATGCAACCAACAGTTTCCCACTTGCCCACCATGTTGCAAATAGAAAGGACAAGCAGAGCATGAGTACTTTTCTCAGCACACCTAGGCAGTAGCTTGAAGTCACAGCATCTCCTGCACTCCCCTGGCCCTGGAGGTCACCTGCTGGTCACTGGTCTTTCACAGGTGGCTGCAAGTCAGCCTCAAACCAGGACTGCAGCACTTCATGTTGTTCAGACAGACTGCTCGAGCTACATTGTTATAGAGAACTGTGTTTTCAGACTTCTACTTGTATTACTCTTACATGGTAGATAGTAGGGGACTGTTTGAGAGAGGAAAAATCCAGATTTTAAGTTTTCATTTCATCCAAATGAGTAGCTAACTTCCTCTAAGTCCAGACAATTCAGCTATGCAGCTGGACTAAATGAGAGGATTAGCGTTGATAATAAGCATGTTATTTTAACTTAGTGAAGTGAGGATCTGGGCCCAAGGTAATTTATTAATTGAATATGGAAGACAGTGGAGTAGTTTAAAGGCTCTAATGACAATATGATTATCTGCAGTGGAAATATTTGTCAGTGTTTTCTTTTTCACCCTCTTTCAAGCCTGTGTGGCAGAATGAATAAGTTGCATTGGAAAGTATTCCCAATGGCAAGCATAGGGGACCAAGGAGATAAAGCAATTACAGTAGATGGGAGCCTGATGGGTGGGAATGGGGGAGGGGACATTCGCCCTAGGACTACAGTTACTGTAAGAGTTTGGGACAATTTTCACATATTTATCCAAGATGGCCTTTGAAGTGTTTTGTGGGTTACCGTAGGAGGTCTGCTGTCACTGAGAGTGTCAGGGGACCCTGAAGATTTACAGCACAGCTTTCACAGCTGAGGGTAATTGCTGATACAGAAGAGAGAAACAGCTCTTTAACTTTTTAGGCTTGCAAAAGCCAATGTTGGCTTTTGCCCTGCTGTCGCAGGAGCTGAAAGCCGCGGTAGTTCCACATTCCTTGCGGTGGCTGGATATGGTCTGTAAGCTACTGTCCACCTTCTCTAACTGCAAGTCTCTGGGAGACAAAGAATTCTGTCAGTGCTCAGCAATCAGTTTTGGTACCTCCCTTCCTGGCTCTGCAGTCTGAGACACCCAAAGCGACCCGAATTCAAGAAGATGCTGAAGAGATATTCTCTGAAAATCAGGTTCACTCCTGATACCTACCCTAGATCCAGCTTTTTAAACCTGATTATGGACATTAGACGTGTTAACTGCCTACAGGGGCACCCTCAGGGCCAGTTTAGAGGTGACTTGGATACCGGTGTTAATACGGAAGGATGGGCCGTGATGCAGTGTGCCGTTTCCCCATCCACCCTTACAAGTATTCACTGTGCCAGATGGCTCGAAGGTTCAATTTCCAAACTTGCAGCAGCCACTCCAGAAGGCCCATGATGGTGATTTGTGAGCACCTGAACCGATGTCCCATTGCACAGTTAGTCCTGTCTGTGCCCAGTAGTTCCTCAGCCTTGCCCCCAGCAGATGCTGAGGTGGCATGCAGCTTCGCATTAAAAACTGTGAGATCAGGGGTGTGAGTAAAGCACAGCAACCCTCACACTTAACTTTGGAGCTCCTTCATTCACATATAGTAAAACTTTGCCAGACTCTTATTACTAAGTGATCTTCTTAAGCAAAATCAAGAAATCTTCCACAGAGCACGAGAGGGTCAAGCAGACCCCAAATATCAGAGTGAAGGATGAATTCTTTGGTTTGGTATGAGAGCAGACAGTGCATGAAAAAAGGTGACAAGGGGTCAGTAGGGGAACACACAGGATAAAATACTTTCATCTATTGTGCTGGGGTCAATAGGCTCCCATCAGGAAATCTTGAGCCCAAGATTAATTACTTGTTGCAGTAGGTATACCATTGTGCTCTGGAAGACACTGTGGTGACTTTAAGCATCTTGCAGATTTCTGGTTCACACAATGCAATCCCACATAAAAAAACAATAGTAACTATGAAAGTAGTAGTGGGTGGTGGTGAGATGCCTTTTAGCTCCTTCTAATCAAACCCTTTTCAAACATACCTCCAGCTTGGCTAGAAATTATGAGAAACTATTTGTTAAATATTACGAAAGAATTTCATAGACATTCAGAATTACATGTCATGGCTATTATGTTAGTTCCCTTTACAATTTGAAAATATGTTTCAATCCTTTTTTTGTCAGCATCTAAAATATGGTTCCCTTTACAGCAATTACACATAGATTGTTTTTGTTTTAAATTAACCATGAAAAAAAAAAAGAAAGAAAAAAAAAAGAAAAATTGGAACCAAATCCTGTAATCCTTTTTTAGGGTGAAATTTCCCAAGAAATTTAAGATTATCAATACTTAGTACTTAAATTCTTGCACAAAAGTGAAGTTCTGGTAGATAAAGAATAGCAAGACTGAGTTTGTATGATATATGTCTGTGTTAATAAGCACTTTATCAACATTTTAGGTGAAGACCATTTGCATCAACTGATTCTGACTTCTCATGTTGAACAGCAGAGCTGTGTTTGGTTGTGCTAGATCCTGCATCATAGCTGGTCAAATACCAGGGACATGCAGAAAGACCAAAACCCTTACTTTTGTCTTTGTGACTGTGATTCGTTCTATTTGTAAAGAGTTTGTAAGTAGAAGCAACGTATTTATTTTATTACTATCTACCCTGGACATATTTAAATATTTAAATATAATTTCCAGTAAGCATATCATCTTGTGCTCAATCTACTTACTCCATAACATGAGTTAAGTACACTACAAAAATTTCAGTGAATCTCTAATGAAATGTCAATAATTTACTAAATGTACACTTTAGAAAACAACAAGAAAAAGTTCAACAAGTAGTAAAGAAAAAGAAATTAAAAAAACCCAAAATTCATGATACTGTATGGGTTATAGCTCCTCATTTGAACTCTCAAAGCTTAAGATGTCTTACATACAATCTAAATAAAATAATCTGTTCTCCATATGACTGTGAACATGTTTTTGTTTATATTAAAAATACAAACAAACAAAAAATAAAACACAGCTTCATAAACTACTTACTCTTCTTGATTGCTAAAGTATAGTCTCCTATGGGGTTTGTGTCTTATTGCTCATTGCAAGCGCTGATTGAAACTTCTCAGTGGCTGGACTCTTGCAGTTGGGTATCTGGAATCTGCTGAATTATTAACTTCTGCTGTTGTTTCTTTTGCCATCACAACACTAAAAGGGACTTCTAGGTCTCCTTTTGACCCTATTTTCCAGATGTTTTAAAAGCTTTGTAAAGCTTCTATTTCTTTATCAAATCAATTGACACTGTCCAGGATGTTTAAAAGTTATGGAAATGCAAACAGAAACAAAGACAAATTATTTGCTTTCATTCACCTATTTTTGAGAAAACCTGCCTAAAATCATCACCATAAGACAGAATATTTTTCTTGGTTTCACAATAAATTTTACACTTCCTTTCTGTTTAGGATATGGTTTTTCCTGTGGGTAGCATAATTCTTGCTATTGTGCTCAGTCTAGTGCAGGGATTAAATGAAGATGTAAAATTCCATCCCTCTTGAAGGATAGATGTTGGTTTGCTGGACACTCAACCATGTTACTGAATCTGAGACCCATCATGACCTCAGTTTGCATACAATGGTCCCACCAGACCATCTAAAGTAACAGAGATGCAGAGTTATATTACTGAAATTGTGAGGAGCAATAATGGTAAAAAATCAGCATGGATTCTGGGCATTCACACAGCCTGGTAGTAAAAGGTACCTGCTTATTTCCTATGGCACAACTCTACCATATGTGGATCCTGAACATATAATACAAGCATTTCAACATGTGCAAGCAGTTATTTCTTTCCTATTACTATGCTTGTTTGTCTCGTTAACATTAGCCATGCACCCTTCCTTCAGCTATTTTCCAGCTGTGTGTGGCTATGGATCTACCGGGAAGCCCACTGGCTGACTTACAGCCAAGTTGAATTGTCCTACTTTACTGTACCATTGTTGGTGATTGAGAAGCTGCTCTGGACTCTTTGAGTTCAGGGGAAGGAATCTTATGCCCTTGAATAGCCTTTAAATAATACTTTTTAAAGTTTTGGAGGCAAAGAGATATTATTAGATCAAAATGTTTTATATCAAGTCAACATTTTCTAGTTTTTGTTTGCTGCATAATCAAAGTTGTGATTGATATACAGCTTAACCCTCCTTTATAATTTTTAATCTTCTGTTATATATTAAATGTGTTCAAAGGAAAAAAATCACATGCGTTTTTTGAACCACTGACTTTGATAAATTTTTTTTTACTTACAAGCTGTTATTTAGCATCTGTTGTGGGAAAGAACACACACATTCCTAGATATTTTTCATGGTCTAAAGACTTTAAGATACAAGAAAGAGTGACTGTACTCATATTAATTTTTCTGTCCTAATGCAAATCAGGAATGATGTTTGCTGGCTGGAGCTGAACAAATAATCAGTAGAAAATAATGTATTCAGTGAATTCTGGCTCTCTCTGGTTCATATTGTTGATGGCCATATCATGGCTCTTTTCTGAAATAAATTAGTTATTTTGAATTATTTACTACAGTCTTCATTAGGTTGATTTTTGGCTGCATGCCTCTGGATGCATGTTTGCATATGTGACTGCAGAAGCTGTAAGCTGTACAAGAAGGTCTGTAGAACTGTGTCTTACAATAACTCTATCATTAATGCTTATTTTGTAATAGCAGCTATGCCCAAGTCATGTCAGGAGGACATGAGTGCAGAGTCTAAGCCAGACAGCAAAATTCTTGAAGGAAATAAAAAATTTAAAAGCCCTCTTCTGTGACACATTCCTGCAGGAAGTGCCCTGATGAGCTTTAAGACCCTCAGTTGGAAGTTTTTCTCACTCTTCTCTACTAAAATAGACACAGAGGGAGAAGAAAAGAACAGTGGCACATGCCTGCTGTAAATTAAAACACCCATTAAAAAGGAAGGGCCTTCTTCAACACTAAGGTGCTCTCGTATGCATTCATAAGAGAAAAGGACACAGGATTTTTGCAGAAAGTGTCAGTCTTTGTGGTGAAGGTAAATATCAAGTCCTTGAATATAATATAAACTAGCGGATTTAAATAGAAAAGTTAATATCAGAAATATATTTAAACACTGACTAAAGACTAAGGTAAGGATTGTATAATTATTTCTATATGTACAGCCCTATTAGAACAAAAATAACAACAGAAAAAACAAACAAACAAACAAAAAAACCCAACAAAACACCAAAACCCAACCAAATAAAAAAGCCCTTCAAGATAAGAAAAGTCACATTTACATAGAAATCACCAACAGATATTCACTGACATAGAAACTGTCTTTTGACCTTATACCAGCTAAGTGAGCTGAGCTAACCTGGCAGTGTAAGGGAAGGTATAACAATGTGTAAGTGTGTGTGAGAAGCTGGTGAAGAGAAAAAGAATTAGTGTAGAAGGTGAATGTCTCATTTTGCTTTGATATGAAAAAGCTTTCTGTTCTGTTGCTACCTATTTAGTACTGTAGAAAGTGTGGGGCAGAGATTTTTTCTGTGTCCATAGGCTGTTCTGAACAACTAATCCTGTGTTAGGTAGATGCTGATTTCCCTTTCCACTGAGAACCTGTGAACCGAAGTCATCTGTGGCAAAATCAAAACCTGTTTCCTCAGACTGACACTAGACCCTTTATATTTATTCAGCTGTCAGAATTTATCCTCATTCTTTAAAGAGGGGAAGGACCCTAGGAGCTTCTGAATTGTTAAAGCTGAAGGTCATGCTCTAAAGTCTTATGACTTTTATTATAAAGGGCATTTTTTATATTTGAAAGGGATTGACCAAAATCTTACTGGGTTAAGACACAGCTTGTATAAAGATGGTGAGGTCAACTTCTGCTCTGAGTTATGCCAGTGTAAATCTGGGATAATTTCATTACAATCAGTGAAGTCAATCCAGGAACGTAATTATCCTGTTGTTTTGGGTTATGAGATGCCTATGGAAAACAATGGGAATTACGTGCATAAACAGCATGACTGAGTTCTGAACTGGTAACTGTTACCAGGACTGATATTTAGCCTGATAAAAGGTAGATATTAGCGCTACATATAGAAACACAGATATAATGCTATACAAAAATACGATTGTATGTATAAGTATATGGCATATGTCAGAAAAACAGAGCTGTCCAGACACATTTCCAGTTTGTTTGGTTTTTATTTTTTTTTCCCACCAAACCTTTGAGCTCAGAGAACAGCTGAAGATACTTGAAGACATATTTTACTTCAGGAGGTTGTCACATCTAAAGTGAGAATGCCTTTATTTCATTGTTAGTGGAAAAAAATATTATTTATTTTCTTAAAATTATTATACTATTCACTGGGACTACATTTTCAAAATTGTTCAAAGTAATGGCAAGGAATCTTAGCCAAAACTTGAGATTTGGTTACCAGAGGTTGGCAGAGGATTATCCGAAATTTACCAGAAAGAGAGAAACACTGTCTACCTCTCTGCTAGCAAAGAAAGCAATGAAGGATGAAATAAACAACCAGGTGTCCAGAAGCCAACTGAAATTATTTTGTCACATCTGCAGTATTAAGCAAATTTTGCCACTGTGAGTCCAAACTGTGTTTTGGGAATGGTCCTTGGGCTGTGATGGCTTTTGAACTGTGCACTCAAAAACTTTTAATTTGTCAAGGCCAAAACTTTACTGAGGACCATTCCTCCCTTTTAATCATTGAAACTATTAGGTTCTGATGCCTAGTGTAAGAAAGATCACATGAATCATGTGATCCAGAGGAGATACTAAGAGAAGTGTTATGGATGTGAAGGATCTAGCTTTAATCAATGTAGACACACAATGAACACCACAGAATCTTGGGATCAGGGATTAGTCCTGATCTCTCATTTACAGAGCTAGCCAGTAAAGCCATGCTGGGAACAGACTTTGTAGCAGGGCCTGTAGTGGTAAGAAAAGTAGTAATAATTTTAAACTAAAAGAGGGTTGATTCATTAGATATAGCAAAGACATTTTCTACAATGAGGCTGGTGAAACACTGGTACAGGTTGCCCAGGGAGATGCTGGATGCTCCATCCTAGGAAAAATTCAAGGTCGGGTTGGCTGGGGCTCTGAGCAACCTGATCTAGTTGAAGAGGCCCCTGTTCATTGCAGGGGAGAGTTGAACTGTAGGGTCTTTAAATGTACCTTCCAATCCAAACCTTTCTATGATTCTTTGCTTCTTATATCAAGTCTCATATCAAGTCACGTCACAGCTTGTAGGCTTAGTGTTTTGGGAGGTAGAAGAATACTGATGAATTAGCCCACTGCTTTATTCAAGTTCCTAAGTTCTGACTCTCCATCCTTCATGTATGTATGTATATACATATGTGTATGTTCATGTATGTACACGTACACATACACACCCTTCTACTTTAGATCACTTCAGTAGAACTATTTGCATGTATTAAACTGAGGTCTGACTGCCACTAGTCCTATATTGCAAAATTGCCTTCTATTAATATTTCTAGCCTTTAATATGATTTCCTTCTGTGGAAGCTCTCAAAATAGGAAAAGAGCCTGCTATTGGCTTTTTATAGTTGGGCTCCACATAGTTTCCCTCTTTATCAAGTGTTTCAGGCGAATTAAAGGAACCAGCAAGCAAAGAGCAGAAATCACTGGAATTAGCATGAGGCTTGTTCTTTAGAATGAGGAGCAAGCTTTTGTTTCTCAGTTACTTGGTAGTTTGTCTGGTTGTCATTTGTAAGATCTGTGTTTGATTAAAGTTTATATCATCTATCTGGGGGATGTGTGTGGAGCTGGTGAGAAAAATTCCTGATGAAACAAAGTTTTATAGAAACGTGCTTGTTCACTGAACCTTAAGAGTTTATGTCAAAATATCTCAGGTTTGACAGATTTTCCTTCAATGCAATGAAGGGTTCTCATTACCACAGTTATGCTGCAGGCTCCCAAGGTGGGATTTGAATGGGAACAGATTTATTACTGTCAGGAAGATAAATATTGGTAAGAAGTAAGCCATTATGGTATTTTAGTTCACAGATAAAGGTCAGAAAACATATTCTATTAATGACAGTGTAGTCACAAAAGCCAAGACAGAATTTTGCTAACCTGTAATGGAACCTTTAAAAAATTATCCTTCCAATAGTTGTAGAAAATAACTTTAGGTAAAGTCATCATGAACTTACTCAATTTAAATTACATGATCGGATAAACAAAATTAAGTCAGTAGCTAACATTTTCAGTTTTAGAACAAAACACTCAAGAATAAAGCTTAGAACTTATAAAATTTACTACTGAATTTCATAACTCAGTGCCTGTAATATGAAGAAAGGGTCAGATATCCTTAAAGGGTCAGAAATTTTCTTAATGTTTCATCCCAAGCAAAAGAAATAACTATCAAAGAAAAACCTACCAGTCAATGGCTAAATGAAACCCCTCTTCCAAAAGGAATATAAGGTTTAAGCAGAGAAACCATAAAGAATGAAAAAATGAACAAATCAACAAACAACCCTTATGACACAGAAATAAGTAAAAGCGAGAGATTTGACTTAAAAGATCAGTTGAACCTTGCAACTATTGAAACAATTGTTCAGCTGTAAAAGTACATTAGAAAGAAAACTTCTGTTACTCAGGATGAGAATGTCACCAAAGATAATAAAGCATTGTTCAAAATAATATGATTTTTTTGCCTCAGGTCTCAAAAATCATGAAGAAATTGAACATGGGGCAAAGGCCTTCATCTAATGCAAACAAGATGGAAACAATCACACCTCAGATGTGAGAAAAAGTCAAAGATCTCATTATGTTCAAATAAAGAAACAGAATAAGCACCAGGATAACCTCCAGACTCAGTGTGATGTCTCTGTAGAAAAGAAAAATGAGAACAGATGCATTTGATGGCTTATTTCCAGCTGAAATAAACAATAAGCTAAAATAATTTTGCAAGGAATTAGGGAAATTTTAACTGTATGCTTTTTGAAATCTGTGTTTGAGAAAGGCTAATGTAACCTGGAGCAGACACAGAAGGTAGACTAGACACAGGTAATAGATCCAAAAACCTTCATTGGTATTGCTCACAGAAACAGAGACATCAGAGAAGATACGATTTCTCTTCACAAGGATGTCATGGAGGCTAGCAGTAGGGAAATAAAATGACTATTTAGCGTAAATTACAAACTCTTTACAAGAACAAGTACAGACTTAGGCTGGAAGCTGGAATCAATTCTGAAAGAATTGAAGCAGTGAAGTTATTTGACTTAATCATTCAGTAAGAGCACAGGAACAAATATCTAGTCATACAGATAAATATTTAGAAAGGGATTTTGTAATGTCTATGATTTGCCTTTACTGGAGGGGACTGGTCCTAGTATTATGAAAGTGCTTTTCTGATCTTATGTTCCTACTTTTCTTCTAGAACTCGTCATCACACAAGTTTTTACCGCTGTGTGTCTAATTATCTCATACCACAGTTGCAAAAATAACAGCTTCTTTCAGATTCCTGAAAAACCTGTACTGCACACATAAACAAGCAAAACCTGATTTACACAGAAGCTCTTTGATATTTGAAAACTCGGAGTTGATCTGGATTTTGTGCCTGAAAGAAGCTGCTATCCAAGTTGGTAGCCTCATATACTGGAAAAGTAAAGATGTTTGCTGTCTGTGCATCCTCATTAACTAGTGGCTCTAATCATGTGAGGAAGATTCATCCCTTTAGATTCCTATAATATTCTCTTCTATATCTTAGTAAGTCTCTCTAGGTTCACTTTACAGACAATGAAAAGGAATAGACACCTTTAATGCTTGACTTTGATTGAAAATGTAGGATAAATGACACCCAAAATATCTATTTCTTCTTCTTTGTAAAGAAATCTCAGAGAAGCAACAAACCTCCTGAGTTGCATCTATACTTATAAATTAAACACTGCCAAGGCATGTTCTGTGGTACTGGCACTCACTAATCTAGACTAGGAAATTGTCAGAATGGTCCCTGTTCTGATTTTTGACCTCAGCTGGCTAGCACGCTACCCCCAAATTCCTGGGATTTAATATGAACAGAAACTGTTCCCAATGGGCAGTTTGATTGCTAGTGGAATTTATTGCTGTGTACACAGATTGCTCTGTGCCAGTTGGCCTTCGCAACTGAGAACATCTCTGGGTACATTTTGTTTAGTAGGATGGTGTGGCTGTATTAAACAGACACCAATCTGTAGTGTCTCCTCTTTAGGAAATCAATGCAGTGTTGAGCAGCAAAATTTTGGGAATTATATTAATTGTGCTTACTTAAACTGCTGGTATTTCAGTGACTTTGAGCAATCTCAATAAAGCCAACCAACACATGAAGACAAAGTAAGATGCACTGCTCAAAGCTAAGAGAATATTATAGTTCAGTGACTTGTGGCTGTACCGAAGCTGACTCTCTTTGACCTTAAAATTACGTTTAAAAAAAACCCCACAACCATTAGTCCATTTCAGTTTAATAGCTCATACTGCTAATCTAGATTTTCTTTAGCTATTTATTCTCTGGGTCATATACTCAGAGCTACAAACTGTAGCATTTTTTTTCCTTTATTTAATTTTACAGAGTCAAACATTTAAAACAGACAACTTTAATATCCTCCCAAAGGGAGAATAGGTTTGATGTTTGAGAACTACTGTCTTCATATGTCTTCAAAATCAAAAGCAGAGAAAAATTTCAGTGATGTCACAAGTTCATTTTTTTTATTTTAGATGTCTGATGTAATTTTGTCTGCCCATCACCACTCACAATTATTTGGACTGAGTGGAGCTACAAGGTACTCAAAGCTAAAGCATGCAGAAAAAGTATAATATAAATAATTTTTCCCCACTTTGAAGAAAAACATTTGCATTACAGTTGTGATTCCGGATGCAGAAGTCATGACTAATGGCAGACCTGAATGAGACTCCTATTTTATGGAGTGTGTGTGTGCATAGCAGGGAAACAATGTGCACAGTCTTGGCCAGAAGTAGGACTTAAGCTGGAAAAGCTGATTTGAAGTCACAAAAATTAAGATCAATTTTAACAGGTATTGTGTACGTTGTCTGCACTAGCTTTCCCTCTTCAAAGACAGTTGACAGAAAAGAGTAAAGACAGAGGGAAATTATACATTCAAGATTTCAGATGAATAAAAAACAAATGCAAATAAATCCTATCTCTCATGACTTTCAGCCCAGTCATGAATTTATTTCTTTAGATTTCTTAAGAAACCAAAGCTACAAACTGTCTACCATCACAGTATTAGGATATAAGGATGTATAGGCTCTATAATAATGCAGATCATAAGGATATACCTAATTAAGTAAGTTTTAATGATCTACCATGGTGACCAGTCTGTCTGTAATAACATAGAACTTCACAAAGCTGCAATATTTACTTTAGAAGTGGGATGAAAAGTTAGGCACTTCATCTCTGCTCAGATTTGTATTGCTGTTACTACTTGGTGGTAATACCTGAATTAGCTCAGCTGCACATGCAAAAACTGTGATATCTGTAATACAGACAATGCTAGAAAAAATGGATTCTAGGTTAAGAGTTTATTATATTAAAAATATATAAAATCTTTGATAATTCCTCAACACTTCATTTATTAATACACATTTTAATTTCTCCCATTCTTTCCTGGGAAACAGACTGGAGAATCACTGTCAATACAGCGTCATGCATTGTGGATTAAGTCATGCACTATGACACCTTTGTTAGGCTTTCTACAGAGCTATTTATAGCCCCTGTAAGCACATTTCTTTCTGCTGTTGTTCTTCTGCACTCTCAGAAAAGTAACTTGCCAGCCCAATAAAGGGATGGTTACTGGACATAGGCCAGCTGTGGTTTCTCTTGAGAACTTTACAACAGCCAGGATGTTGGAAGAGGAACTTTGCTAGATTCCCCCAGTCCTGCTGAAGTCAGGAAAGCCTAAGGGCATATATCACCTCATGTGTGGCTTGTTCTGTTTGCTTTTACACTTGGCAGGGTCTTAAGACTCAGGAATGCACATCCTTGAATAAAAACTATCTATGCAATGTGAGCAATCATTACATCTGATTAGGAAGCATGAAAAGAAACACACATGTGGTTGACTCTGTTCCTCTGATGTCTGTGGCTTTTTGCTGACAGGAAGGAAATCCTTTTAAAAACTTATTTTTTTAAGAGTTCAAATAGATTTCAAACTATATGAGCCAAAAATTGCTCTCAGCTACACCCATACGCTCCTATTGATTAGACTGTGAGAGTGTAGCCTTCTCTACAGAGAGAACCATCATTATTTTGTTTCTTTGAAGCATTTTTCAATCTTCATTGAACATACAACAAAATGTCCAGACTAAGTTTCCACAAACAATATCCCTCCCATCCCTCGTCCCCCAAGCCTTTGTTAAGTATAAATCCCAGCTGAATGAGCTGTGCAGAGTTGTCCACTGATACAAGGCTCAAGGTACTACTGTGATCTTTTCTGTAGATTGGGTCTGTGTTGACTGTTTCTTTGAGCTAGGACTCAAGCTGTTACATATGTCTATATCATGTAGGAAAGTGCAAAAAACATACATGAGAAAGCACCTCTTCATCATTATATATAATTTGCAGGTGCAGAAAACTGCCATCTGTACTATCGGTAAAGCTGTGCAACCTCTGCACAACATCTCAGCAAGTACAGCACTGCAGCATTAGAATCACAGAATGAGTCATTTAAGTTGGAAAAGACCTCTAAGATCACCAAGTCCAACTGTTAACCCAGAACTGCCAAGTCCACCACTAAACCATGTCCCTAATGTATAATTGTAACCCTATAAATATTAATTCATGAAGTGGTTTATTGTCTTCCATCACCGAATGCTCTTTGCAGTCATAGACATGAGGTAAACATGTCCAACGTCTTGAAAATGCAAGCTATGCCTCCTCTATGAAACTTGAATGAGTTTAGGTAGAATGATGGCATGGGAGTTCAGAAGCACAGTTCAAAGAAGAACCTCAATCACTTAGGCAACTAATAAGACCATAGGATTTCTAAAATTCAGTTTCTATTGACACACTTGGACCTATTCCATGCAAATTTATGCACTATATTGAAATAGATAGGGAAGATCACTAAAGTCTGATCAAACTCTTTTCTATTGTGGAAGTGCCAATTTTTCTCCATCAACTACAGAGGAAGTGTACAATGATTTCATTCTTGGGTCAGGTGTTTCATTGAAGTGCTTAGATTTAGACCTGAGGCCAGAGTTGGATGTGGCCCTTTTAAATTGCCTCCAAGATCCAGTTTTGATGCTGAAAGGCTATTAGTAAAAACATGGCATAACCAATGATAAATTGCATTATTTTCTGCAGAGCTGGAACATCATCCATTAGATATTCCCTAACCTGTATTTATGCAGTTGATTATTTTCTCATGTCATCTTGCACTTGTCTCTGGTAGGTAGCCTCCTAAGTTTTATCTAGATTAAACCTGCTTGGAAGTATTGGCAATTTTCTGTTAAACATTTCCATAGTGTTTTTTAATAACATGAACATCTGGGTTAAAGCCAGAAATAACAAAATAGATTAGAGGCTTTTTTCATACTGGTTTTCTGTCCATTTAATTTAGAAATTGCAGCAAGTTTTCTCCATTGATTGTGCCAAGAAATGGCATACAGGAATAGTAGAAAATTACCCATTAATATTTAGGTTCAGTAGTCATAATTGCCAAGCCTGGCACTTACAGAAAGTGATGCAATTATAGCTATAAGTAGCTTGCTGATGTCAAGAAATGAATTCAGATATTGAGAGAAAAATGCTTTATCTATCTTTTCATTTCATCAGATTATTATAATCAAAAATGTGTTTGTGATGAGTACCTAAAGATTTGTCCAAAAAAGGCCAAAAAAAAAAAAAAGGAGCTTTCTAATTTTACTGCACAGTTATTTAATACTTACATAATCTGAAACAGAAATCAAAACTTAGAGAACTCACTAAATTACCCTGCTTACATTACAGATACACACTGCTATTGCAGCACATCTTATATAGCATATACTGGTTTAGTGGAAACTTCTTCCAGTACAAGAATAAAGGCAAGCAGAACAGTTAACACATAATTTGACTGAGATTTTCACACACAGATCTATGTTTTTGCAGGATTACTCATTCAGTCTAACATTTTTCATTAAGTATTTAAAGGAAATGTCCATTTTTGCATGAAAAAGGTGAAATCCCTTGGCATTTGTGATTTCCATGTGAAAACTATTACATTTTAAAAAAATACCTATATTCCTTCATGTCACTCTTAAGGAGACTGCATTTTTCTTCCTAATTTTCTCACTTTCACTCCCAAGACTGTCTTTGCTTTAAAAGAAACATCCCTAAGTAAAAAATTTCATGAAAGGATACCCATTTTGGGGTTCATAACAAGAACCCAAGAACTATGTGATTTGAGCTGTTTTGCAAGTTGCCACAAATATTTTGCACCTGACTTACCTCGTCTCTCAGTCATGCTGCTACTTGATTTCTGAGGAAAGAGAAGAATAATGAATGACACACAACAACAGCCTGATTCCCCTCTGTCACGTTATCCACCCAAGAGCTTAGTTTGGGCACACAATAAAAGGCACCATACGCTGTGACTAGTCAGTAAGTATTTGTGGCAGAGCAAACTGATGATGCATTTCCTACCCTCACTGCAATTTTACTGGCCTTGATGACTATGTAGTCCTCATTATTAACATATCATACCCTACTGTTGAGTCTCAGAAAGATGCTAAGCAGCTGGAAGCTTGTGGTGAGTGCCAGAAGGGAAACAGGCTCCCACGCACAGAGTTTAATGTAACAGCTATCCCTACTTACTGGCAAGAAAGGGTGTGTGTGTGTGTGTGTCTGTGTGTGTGTGTGATGGCAATTTAAGAATCTATAAATCTTTCTCATCTTGTGTCAAAAACGTCACTCAGGCTGAAGGCAAGGAGGCAGTTCCAGTGCCAGCCCCTGACTTCTGGGGACTTGATTTGGCAAAAGGACCACACTCTTTGCATGTCCTCTCTCTCCTTCTTCATGCTGTGCATCATTTCAGCTGACAGATTTACACAGGAAAGCTGGCTCAGCAAGGCCTGCCGTAGTTGGTGGCAAACAAGAATATGAGGGAATTAACTTCTGGCCTGCTGACAGTGGCTAAATCTGCCAAAGCAGAGCTGGGTAATTTGGTTTCTTTCTTTTGTTGATTTTGTGCCAGCCCACAAGAGAGGATTAAGCAGCTAAATTCTGCATGGAGAACTCTACCCCTTTTGCTCAAATCCTATTGTCTTGATAGAATGACAGTAGCTAGTTGTGCCAATCTCTAACATCTTGCTGGCATTTCCCCAGAATGTATCAGCTTTTGGTCCCTGAAAAGAGGGATTTGTTAAAGAACTAATGTTAAGAAATAAAAAAGGACAGCAGAGGATGAGAAGCCATGGAGTAAAAGTTTTGCCTTGTATTAATTAAAGGAACAAAGTTCTCTAATCCTGATGAAGACTCTACAATGAAACATCAGTAAGTCTCTAGCTCTTCTGTAGTTGTAACACATCAAGAATGCTCATTCCCTGTTATCCACAGTATTTGTTTAATGCAGGAGCTATTTCCTATTGAGTTCTGAAAAGCTTTGCATTCATTTTGTTCATTAACTTTGAGTAGAGAATCCCTAAAATAAGGCCTTAATTTCTCTATTTTTAAAGTATATTTATATCACAAATAAACTAAAGATGAAACTTTTTCCCCCCAAAGCATCAAACCTTCTCCAAAAGTCAGATAAGCTTAAGTGCCAAGGGGAGTGGGCAGCAAGGACAGTGAGGTTTTTGATTTTCTGTCTTAAAGCCAACATTCTCTAAGAAGACTTAGGTCTAACATGCTTCCAGACTGAAACCATCATGACTGTTAAAATCATCTCATCTTACTTCCTGTGTAGCACAGGCCTGAGGACTTACTTCATCAACAAATTCCTGCCAAAGGTCTTTCAGGGAGTAGAGAAAACCTTCCAGAAAGACAGGCCTGATTGGGATGTGATCTTCAATGGGCAGAAGAGTCTTGCAATCAGGACTAGATTATCCTTCTGAATGGTAGGAGGGACTGGATTTGCACATGTGTCAGTCCAGCATTTTGTACACTTGAACATGAAGAAGCCTGAAAACAGTTTACGTACAAATGCAATATTTCTATGCTTCTGCAGCTTACTCTTGAAAGCACCACAAAGCTTCTGAATGAAGGCTCCAATGAGAGAAGTAAGGAAGCTAATGATGGTTTCCTTTGGATTAAGTAACATCCATGTTAAAAAAAAAAAAAAATCATTGCAGTGTTTATATGTAATTATCAGTGTGCCTTCTACAAGGCATGAGGAGTTCCACAGAATTAAATCTCATATTTTGTTGGCTGGACTTGAAAAGTAAGAAAATGAGGAGGTAACTTCCAGACTAGTTCTTCTACTGAATACTGTATTCAAGATGAGACTGCTGTAAGCCAAAGCATTATCTTCAGAAAATTGCCAGTCTGACATCTAGACAAGAAAGTGTCCTTTGATTAAAGCAAACAAATAAAAATAATTCATAGGTCCTAAAATTGTATTTTCCTCTATTTAATTTCTTGTTCTTATTTAATGTTAGTTGTGTATCAATTCTTACACAAAAATTGTGTAAAAAGCCAATCCAAATCCATATTTTGCTGGTTTAAAACTAACTTCACTTTCTCTGTTTTAAAAACGTATGTCTTATTCTATAATGTTTTATATATATTCATACATGTATTTATATAATTCAGATTTCTAATATTAATTTCACAGAATTTCACAGAATTTCACAGAATAGTTAAGATTGGAAGAAACTACCTGTGGGGTGACCTGTTCCAACCCCCTTGCCCAAGCAGGGTCATCCTAGAGCACATGGAACAGGACTGCATTCAGACAGTTCCTCAATATCTCCAGTAAGGGAGACTCCATCACCTCTCTGGGCAATCTGTTCCAGTGCTTGGCCACTCACACTGCAGAGTTCTTCCTTGTATTCAGATGGGATTTCCTGTGTACCAGTTCCTGCCCATTGTGCAGGAACTGGTACTGCAGGAACATTGTGCAGGAACTGCATTGTCCATCCTATTGCTGCCCACCATTGATGAGAGCCTGGCTCCAACCTCTTGACACCCTCCCTTCAGATACTGATAGACATTGATGAGGTTCCCTGTCAATCTTCTCCTCTCCAAGCTACACAGAGCCAGTTCCCTCAGCCTTTCCTCATAAAGAGGGATGCTTCAGCCCCAAACAATTTTTGTTGCCCTCTGCTGGACTCACTACAGGAGTTCCACATCCCTCTTCTACTGAGGAGCTCAGAACTGGACACAGCACTCCAGATGTGGCCTCACCAGGGCTGAGTAGAGACACATGATCACCTCCCTCAACCTGCTGGCAATGCTCTTTCTATGTTTTAAAAGTTTTATTTTTAATCATGCTCTTCCAAATGTTTAAGAAGTGCTCATGCATGGTTTTGAGGTATATTCTTGCCTTTGCTTTTTTAATTAAACAGTTCAGACCATGTTTTTCAGAGGAGAAAGAAAGCAGTTGCAGAAGATTGGACCAAGGGAGTAAGTGGGGGAAATGAATGTATAACTGACAAAATCCCAGTCCACTTGAAGACAAAATGCTTGGTATTTATTTTCATTTTCTTCACTGTTTTTCATCAGTCTTGACGAATATTTGATTTTCTTTTTAATTTATATTTTTTCAATATTAACCAATACCAGAGTCCCAGGATAAGGGGAAAAGATCATGGCAAACCAAACTACTAATACTGTGATCAAACCTTGTTTTGAAAACCTGAACATTTTTACCAATCTTTTCCTCTAAACTATTAACAACCCTCATTAATGTCCCTGGAGAAACACATACAGCATACTTCAATCATGATGGCACTTTGGTACATTTTCAAGTTGTTAATCTGGGTCTGACATCTTACTTTTATTGAGAACAACCAGTCACAGGTTGAATAAAGTTCTGCTGAGCCAACACTTAGGTGTGAAGGATGACTTTCTGACCAGAATTCAAAAATAATTCTACTGCTAGGTACGGAGCTTAAAAACGTTTTTGAAAGAACTTTCATTTACATTGTCTTCATATACATCTCTATTTTTAATTTCAACACTGTCAACTTTTGAGTGCAATGTAATTTTTTTCCTGAAAATAAGGTCATTATTCTTAGCGTGTCTTCATCTGGGAATGGTTTTTTATATTCATGGTCTGCTATTACATTACTGGTGTGCATTAGATCAGACATTATGACAATCTAAAAACA
Source organism: Sclerurus mexicanus (assembly GCA_013396755.1). NCBI lineage: Eukaryota > Metazoa > Chordata > Aves > Passeriformes > Furnariidae > Sclerurus > Sclerurus mexicanus. Next base: position 652,705 of record VWZF01005579.1, read on the forward strand.
TGTAACAACCTATGTAAAATAATATATATTTCAGTATTTTCAAAGTTATTGTATGCCATTTATAATTTTTTGCTGATTGATGAAATTGAGAGAATATTTATTAACTCTATTTCAGCTGAAGGTCATTTACACAGATACATTCACTGAAGTTTAAGAGGTAAAAGTCTTTTTCATATAGGAAAACTTCATTTTGGCAGTTCTATCTGCAATTATTACAATTGTACCATTCCACTCAACGTGATATGTTAAACCTTTTAGACATTGTCATCAGATTTTAGAAACTATATTTACCTTGCAAATATAGAACATATATATAAATGAAGTTAATTATGAAATAAATATCACAGACTATAGGAAGCAGGTTATCCTGACACATAATAGATGTGAATTCAACAGGAGTGAAGGGACTGTGAGGTTACTATAAATTGGCAGGAAACCCAAGGATGTCATCTAGAAGTCTTGTTTCACTCTTTTTTTGTAATTTCTAATTTAGTAGGTTTGTTTGATCATTCTGAGTAAAACAGAGTAGAAGAATCAAGGCAACTGCAGTCAACCAACAGACTGACTTCACAAGGAGGGTATGAGCATGAGTGAGATTTGTGAAGTGGTAGAAAGCTCAGTATCCTCTTATCTTGCAAACCAGTACAAACAGTGGAGGATCTGAGAGGTCCTGGGTATACCACACACCACATGATGAAGGTAATGAGAGTTACTTACTCCCTCACCTATCACTGAGTTGAACACACGTTCAAAGATTTAGGAACAGCGGATGATTCACCATGTTGTTCTTTATGTCTTACTCCACAATGTATTTATTGTTTTGAGTCTTGCTATCTTTAGACAACTGAAAACCCAAACAAACAAAATGCATAAGGTCAACAACCCCCACAATTTTAGACATTATTTGACTCTGGAAACATAAGAGCAAATATCTCAAGTCTTTTGTTACTCTTAGCTCAATTTGCATTGGAGAAATTAGACTGTCTTGCATATAAAGCTTGTCTTGTATATAAAAAAAGATTAATTCTGGCAACACTACTGTGGTATATCACCTTATCAGGATATGGGTGGAATTCAATTGCTTTGAAGAATTAAATGGACCATTATACTAACCGTTATGGAGACATGGATGGATTGACACTCTGCAACGGTATTTGAATTAGCCACTTTGCTGTCTCTGGCAAATGTTTCCAATTTTTTTTTCCTGACCTAGCCTTGGGCTGATAAGAAAAGATAACATGAACTTAAGAGCCATGGCAAATTAGTTTATCATCACTACAAACACTACCCTCAAACACTCCAGGAAGCCTTCCAGCAAGGTTTAACAGTATAATAAAGTTGCATCTAACATTTCTTGTGTTCATTTATCTAGAATGTTTGCTGGCAATGTTGAGTGTATTTTATTAAAGATATCTGCACAATTACCTTGAAGAAATAAAACTTAAGCCTATTAAATTACTAAACATCTAAGTTCCATGGTGAACTTAAGAGGCTTGTTTCTGTTTGGAGGGATACAGGCATGGATTAACAGCTGCATAGATTATAAACTCACTATTGCTCATTCATGCAAATTCCGGTTTGAATAATCATGCCTAACTTCAAAATGTATCAGAAACTCTCTTTATCTGAAAATGTGAACAAGAAGTCTGTGAGAATAGTATCCAGAGGGCTTCCTGTCACAGCTGAACAGATAATATTGTAAGAAAAAGGAGTTTCATCATTCCATTTCTTCACGGAACAGTAATATTATACAACAATTTACATCACCTAGATTTGGATAGGTTTTGTGCAGTTGTTTCACCTTTTTATTAATCCATATTTTCTGTGTTCCTCATACATAATTTTAGGTACAGTTCTTTGAACACATACATACACTTGGCCTCTGCATTTTAGAAAAAGGCGTTATGAGGTAGTGCTGTCAAATGACAATTTCAAGGCATTTCAAGGAAATGCTGGAGACGTAAGACTCTTGTCTTTTGCTTTTTGCTTCGCTTCTTTTATATACTGCAGCCAACCTCATGGTTTATAGCATTATATGGAAAATTTTCTTTTGCAGAAAAAATTTTTCTCTTCATGTTTTAAAACTTGTTAAAAGACTATTACTTTACAAAGTGTAGGCACTCTGGGCTTGATCCTGGAAAGCTGAGATTCCTAGTAACTGTCTTGGTTTCAGTTCTTGGAACTAAGGTCTATTTCAGTAGAAGTAATATATAATTAAGCCTTTGCCAACTCAAATCACAACCTCTCTTTTTCCATTCATCCTCTACCATTAACTGTCATGAAAAGTCCAAAGAAAATGTTTTGTTCATCCCTTAGAGGAAACAAAAACAACTTAAGAAGTATTAATAACCAAGTAGACATAATTTAAATGGGTATTAGGAGAAGAACAGTGAAGCCAATAACATCACAGAAAGCTGCTAATGAATGCTAAAAATGAAGTATGATCTGTTTCTTAATCAGCAATTCATATGAAAACTCAATGAAAAGACACTGTTGCCTATAGAAAATATCATATCCTCGAGGAGAAAAGGACACTGTCCTTTCCATTGCTCATGTGTTGGGTACAGAGGGGATGGCTCTCCAGTCATGCTGCTTCCATCAGGGAAGTGTGAGTGGTGCCCAGGCAGACTCTTTCTATTCCATGTCTCCACTTCTCATGCTTTGGCCATCATGTACTGACATGTCTTCTCTCTAGGTTAACAGTCCAGTTGACAAACACACTTCTTCCTGCAGTTCTCAACAGTACACACCAGTCTCCAATGCCCAAATTACGTATTTTACTCAGTTTCATAGGAAAATGCATCCAGACACCTTGCTAGTTATTTCCTAGTCTTATAACAGTGAAGTGTCCATGGAGTATTGCCCTTGAGTGTTCTATGCCTTCATGTCCATGAATATATCTTCAATTTATGAGTCAGGTCAGACTGGTAAATGGAAGACTCCTTCCTAAGAAATATTCAAAGGACATTTTGACAGGATTGCATTTCCATTTTCGCTTAGAAATGCTGGCATCTGAAAGTCTGGTCCATTTACAATAATCTTTGGGAACTTCCTTTCCTTTCATGCAGGTAAATCAGGGATAATTTAAAAGCAAAGTACCTTTAGAAAATGCAAGTCAGATGCTTTCATCTTCATGACCTCATAATTAACTTTCCATTGTGAGATCTTCTTGGGTTATGGCTACTGATTAAAAGGTGAAAGGTTGAGGAGAAAGTGAATGGCAGGGAATTACATGCTCCCTTTCCTTTTAAAGGCACTTCCTTTACAGCAGTTATGATAAATACCAACGTTTATTCATGTTACAGGTCTGAATTGGTGCCATATGATGATGAATTCCTATACAAAGACAAGGCAGGACCTGATTAAGAGTTAAAAAAAGTATGAACACAGATGGAAAGAAAGAACTTGAAATTGGAAGATGGTAGGGACAGCTGACAACATTATGTTTCCAATGAAGAGGGAAAAATGATTGGTGAAAAAAAAAAAAAGAGAGAGAAAACTGTTCTTTTAGCCCCCTGACGCCCACATTTCAATCTGGGGAAAAAAATGAAAGCTTGTTTTTATCCAGTTCTGTGTAATGTAACAGAGATGGATGAATCACCTGCAGGAAACTGTTTTGATTTCCAGCACATCAAAATAGACTTCATTCTTTCACTATTCAGAAGGGATATAAACTGCAAGCTCTACGTATGTGCATGTATCTCCTTCTCAAAATCTTCTATTCTATAGAAACTCCTACGAACCTGTATGAGAGCTTCCTGAGGTAAATTCTAAGGGAGTGAATCAAGTATTTTCTGGCACCCACATGAAGCTGCTAACAAACTCAGATTTGCTCAGACACAGCCTGAAGCAAGGATTATTGTAGAAGTTCTCCTAGTCCAAAAGTAATCCAGATTTTACCAAAGCTCTGAGACTCATCCTTGCAGTGCAACACCTTTCTGGGTTTTTGTTTGTTTTGGGCATTGTTTTTGTTATGGTTTCTTTCCCCTTCCAAGAATACTGGAGTAATGCTGATAAAAGCAGAAAATTAAAATTTTTGTTGTGTTGTCAAAATTGCCTCCGAACTGGACAGCAAGGAGATGCAGCAAAGGGTCCCCCTGAGACTAAAACAAGTGACCTAACATAAAAAACAGAGTTAAACAAAGGAGTAAGAGAACATTGGGACATGTACCTTTGTGAACCTAGGTCCAGGGTCAGGATAATCTTTATAGAATAACTCAGGAATTTTTTAAGATTTATACAACCATCTGGTTTTAGTCAGATGGGAAGTCTACTGAATTATTTCAGACATGTTAAGTAATTATGTTTAAAAATAAGGAAAGAAGTATTTGGGGCAGTTTGGTGACTGAAAAAGGTGGAGCAGAAGCCATCTGTCAGTTATGCTAGTTAACTCATTCAGTGTACTAGTTACTATCTGTTTGTTTTGTTTGGTTAAGAAAAATCCTCATATATATGAATTTTCACCAAAATTATATTAATCTTGACTTTACTGAAATATGTTGTGTATAAAAGTTTACCAGGGCCTCTAGACAAATGATTGAACTGCCTGCAATGCCTGGTACATCAAAATTCTTCAGAGACAGCATTTTGAAAAAAATTATTCCATTTCAAAGGTTTCTTAGTTTTGTTTGGTTGGTTTTGCTTTTTCCAATAGTCCTTTGTCATTTCATTCCCTGCTGTTTTATACTGTGGTACTCTAATCAATAGACATGAATAAAAGAACAACCATAAAGATGATTAAAGTTATTGATTCGGGGACTGAATGTGCAGCTGATGACAATATTAAAAGGGCTGCAACACTGATAACAAACAGTAGAGTTTGCTAGTAGGGATACAAGAGTAGTGACACGACTGCAGCATCCATTGTGAATGAAAAAAAACCCCCACACTTTATTAGCAGTTCTGATAACACGGGAGTTCCTACTGGTGTTTTTTAATTATTATCCCAGTACTGTGATATCCTTCTTTCATTCTTTGTATAATGTTTATGTCTCAAAAGGGGTGCAACAGAGAATGCCTCCGAATGCATTTAAAAATCCATTATAAAAATGAAATTGCTATTTATAAATTTTGTCTTGGAGCTCTACGCCCTGGCTTTGAGGAAGTCTGGTGACTTTACTGTAATTAGACTGTTCTTAATTCAAACATATTTTAATTTATTTGGAAGTAGTCCAATGAAATGCCTACCAGTAGCTGGTGAATTAGGCTAGAGAATTAGGCACTTTCTGTCAACAGGACTTGTTTCAACCTTCTTTGCAATTCTGATACTCTAAATCAACCCAGTGAATAAAATTAATGTGATTATGGTTTAGCATACAGTGATCATTCTGCACCTATAGCTTGTTTTTGCTGCAAAAAATGATTCGTAAAATCCTGTTTTCTTTCTTAGCCCTGTACACAATTCATGGCTCCTGTCAGGCTGGACTGCCAGCATTGAGTTTCCATTGCCAGGGACAGCATCACCTCCTCCTCTTTTTTGATTGACACAGAAGACACTGGTTGTAGCTTAGGAGGAAACAAGAAATTGGAATTCTGTTGCTTCTGTTAGCAATTTTTTCTGAGCATAACATGAGAAAGAAGTTTAAAATAATGTGCCTTTTTATTTCATCAAAAAAATTCACAATAAGAGCCAACAAAATTAAAAAAAACCAAGAAAAATAAATACAAGTTTTATACAAGTAAACCAAGGGAGAGCATAACTCGAAATTATATTGTAGATTCAACGCATAGTTGCTTGGGAAAGTTAGAGTTAGGTTATATACTCTGTGACAGAGAGCAATGAATAGAAATCAAAGCTAGAAAAAAAATGTTTGCATATATATGTAGAGACACAGAGAGAGAGAGAGTTATCTGTCAGATTTCACAGGAACTGACTGTTGTATTACTTTGTAAAGGTTTATTTTAGATTTCCATGGAATGTCACAAATAAACTTACACACATATATACAACATACTGCCTGTTGTCTTAGATATGTTCTCATGCAATTGAACACTTAAAATTCTCATTTAAAATTTGTCTTGTGTTATATTTAGAAGACAAAAAAATTCACATATCCTCTAAAACAAAAAATTAAAAAAATAAAATAAATAAATCAGCAGAGTCCTAGAAAGAAGCTACAATTTTTTGAAGACTGCAGTGTCTAAGTAGACTGCTCCAGGAATGAACATTTTTTTTGCATCTACCTAATTAAGTTAAAAGTTAATAAATTCTCTTGGTTTCTCCTTCCTTCAGGAAGCATGTAAAAAATGCATTGAAGTAAGGAAGTTCAAGGTTTCAGTATCTGCTGCCCTTGTTCTTTCTCAGGAATTCTTTAGCTGATTACATGCTTCTCCTTTCAACAACATAAGCTTTGTATCCCATGTTTTGTAAAGGATCATTTCCCCAACCACCCTCTCTAAGGCCACTTTTGGTCAGTCAGAAAAGTTAGCATCTGGATGTATTTCTACCACATACATTTAAAATGCCCAAGGGAATGAATTTTTCTTTGATTTTTTTTTAAACAAAAGTAATCTTTATAAACATCCTTATGATTTACAAATGCTTTTTCTTATGTACAAGATTTGAAATTCTTTCAGATTTCAGTGCTTCCTTTGTAATATTTACTTTATTTTCTGAATCAATGCATTTTCCCTTTTTGTTAGTAATGACAGTCAATGAATAACAAACTAACTGAACAATAGTTACCTGTAAGATGGGTTCACTCTGGCCTATTTGGAATGCTATACTTCATAATAAGATACAAGATCTGGATTTATCCTTGTGTCAGCTCTACACTGGCACAAATCCATTAATTTTGATTAAATTATGCCTTATGCCTAATTTATGTCAGTGTAATTGAGGAGGATTAGGGCTTAATTATAATTATACATAATTATCCATGATTATAATAAATGCCAACATTAAGTCAAAATAGTAAGGCTAAACTGTTGGGGATCCAAACTGAGATGATGAGCCACAGTACTTAAGAGATGTCAAGCACCTGCAATACACACTGTGGATAGAATGAAAACCCTAAATGCTGCATTTTGGAATCTCAAAATTAAAAGTTCAAAACTGTTGCAAATCTTTTACTATGCAAAGACCACAAAACTATTTATTTATTAATAATTTGTTCATTCAAAAGGTACAAGGGTTAGAGTAGGTTTATGTAGCCCTGGGGTAGGTGGAAGCATTTGTTAAATGTTAAGCTCCTAAACTGAAGCTTCTGAACACTTTCCTACAATTTTTCACTATCCTTCCCTTTTGTCTCATTTGAAAACTGTCCCAAAGCTGTTTCCCATTTCCTCTGCCTAAGAATCTTCATCCTGACTTGATACCAAATTGACAAATACTTAGGTGGTTTTTTTTAATATTTTATATTTTAATAGTTAACTGTATTTTAAAAATAATAGGCCTATTTAAATACCTATTATTACTCTTGCAATTAAAGGATAGAATAGTTCATTTCTTTTCACCACTATTTTAAAATATTCTAAGAAGAATGATTAAAACCAAGTCTGGCCTGAAAAACAAAGATTTTTCAAAGATTCACACAACAGGTAATTGGTATTATAGTAAGAACTGACGGATAAAAAGAAGGTGAAAGTATATAGACTGAGGATGCAAGACAAATCCATGGAATGACTAAAGTTCAGTGGTTTATTATAATTTTCATAAAAAATCTCAACTTTATTCTTCTACCATTGAACAGAATATGACACACAATTGAGATTTTCCTAGAAAGTATATATTTTGAATTTAAGAATTCATATTATCTTAGTAAGTGTTAAGATCACATTTTTAGAGCACTGGAAGTTTAATTTTCTGTCTGGAACAGCCACTGAGGTTTTTTTGTTCTTTGGTGTTTGATGCCATTGCATTAATTCCCTCACTTTAGCACTGAAATTGCTTCATACGCTACATAATCACTGTTGGTCTGAATTCTTGTGTTTTCTCTTGCAGTTCCCTATATTTTAAATGCTTTCATATGTTCTCATCCTTAATATTCTGCAAAGAAAGGCAAAATATAGACATTTCTGCCAGTCTTCTTCTGAATTAGGGCACTTCCATTTCTCCTTTCCCTCACTACAGTGTCTTCAGTGTTAGTTTTTTTTAGGATGTTTACCCCTGGTCTAATCCTTCATAGGAGACATCAGGAGGGACCCAGTAATCACTGGGATGATCAGTGAACATTTGAGTAAAATATGTCCCTTTACACACCACCTTCCTTTTCTTACTACAAGAAATTACAATGCAAAGTAGTTGCCATTTGTAGTAGCTGTGTAAAGTAGCCAAAGCTGGGGTACATCTAGTGAATATGGTCCTTTTGAGGACTTTTATTCCATGTCAGCCTCTTCAAAGTCCTTAATCGTGATTTAGGACCAATTCTTCTCCTGGGAAAGCACTTCTCAGGAGCCTGTATCCATCTGCCACATTACCTTCAGGCAGTCCTTGGGGCAGTCCTTTGTGTACACTCTAGAACAGAGGTACTAATTGTCTTCTATAGGCTGCTAGGGGACAACTGGTGCTGTGTGCGACACAGGGATGTAACTGCTTCCTTGAGGTTAGAACAGATGAATATGGAATGAACTGCCTGGGCAAATGTTACAAAAATAGCTTTTGATGGAACTGAGCACTCAGCCTTGATCTTCCAACTGGTAAACAAATGCCCATGTCTTTGGCTTCTCCATCCTGATTCAATTTTTTCTTTCATCCTTACCTTGGGATATAGAATATATCTTAAAAGAAACTAACTTTTACATTTTTTTCAGCAAATTTACTAGTTTGTCTTGATCCAAGAAGAAAGGAAAAACATCTTAAAAGCTTGTGGATACATAATGAATTTTCATTCACCTATCTATAACTATTCTGCTTTTTTCCTGACTTTTGTGATAGTTTCAACATGGAAAAGGAATGTTTACATTTTAAAAATACTGAAATACAGTATTTTATGCATTAAACATTTAAACGTTGTTTGAAGCAGAATCTCCGTATAAAGTTTTAGTTTAAAAGAAAAAGCTTTTTTAAACAGGAATATGTTCTCTTGGAAAATTCCAGATCAGTCCATCTTAAATATTTTCTTAATTAATATTTGTCATTGGAATTCTTTCCATGGCCTTGGAAGCTCTATCTCCATGAAATATTTTATTTGTGAAGGCCTGGTACTTCTTTTCATGTAAACCCATTTGCATTTGAATGCTCTTTTGAAGGAAAAATAATGCTGAGTTGATGAATCTTTATTTATTTATTTATTTATTTATTTTTAGTCTCATTTACTGTTACAGAGTTATATAAATAGCAACAAGTTTAATTTGTTACCCTGGACATCTCATAAAAAATTATGGCTAATTTCTAGCAGTAGTGAAAAGGTTAACCCTCTAGTACATTGGATGGATAACAAGGGAAGCCGATTAGCAAAAAGAGGAGCTCAGTCACTGACCTTACAATGCTTCTTTATCTTTTACATTCATCTCTCAGGCTCAGTCCAACACTGCAACATAAAGCCAAAGCTATGGTACAAGTATTGTATTCCCAGAGGAACAGCGTATTACTTGTATATGCTTGGTTGCTTTTTTGCTGTGAGCTTCTGAATCATATAAGAACGAGTTTATTCATACATTTACCCCTTATTTAACATGGTTATTGAATGGGCAGGAATCATCTTAAAGGATAGAAGTATTAAGATGTAGCTGACACAGGAAACAGATGAAAATCTTAGTATTATCATTTTCTAAAGAAATGGTCAAACATGTTGAATGACAACAGAAAACATGAACAAGATGAACATTTTAATAGCTTTGAGAACTGATACAGCATCATACTAAAATTACGAAATAGAATAATCTTAGATAACCTAGTTTATACCATTATGACTCAGGAAGACAACAATATTGTATAAGTGGGATACTCAACTTGTTACTCTTATTACCCTGATTACTTTATAATGTTTTTACTGTATTGTCCTGACACATGTCAGTAAAGCCATCTGGATTTTGAATCTGCTACTTTGGGGATGGAAAATTAGTGTTTCAGTGACAAAAGTATTTCAACCATCAGTTTGGTATACATTTTTTGCCCCAGGAAAAAAAAAGTTTGCCTTGGTAGACAGAATAAAAGACCTGTTACCACTTGCTCTCTGCACTATTCAGCTATAACCTGCACTTGTTTTCCCCTTCTCAAAAGGTATTATATAAAATTGCACTTATGATCTGATCCTCTCATCAGCTCTGCTTATTGTGTCATTTACATTTTACTAACTTGTAGCTGGATCAGTGGGAAGCAAACAACCCATTATAGTCAGAAGCTGAATGCTGTTTCATGCAGGCTCAACAGTTGTTGTTATCCTGCACAGATACTATTATTCGTTACTTAGGAGAAAAATGAAATAAAAAGTGCAGGAAAGCAGGAATATGCGCAAATATTTTTTTTGAAAACCTAAGTTCAGCTTCTGTTTTTCAGTCTGTCTTCATGGTAAATAGTCCTTTTTTGCTTCTTGTTCCCTTGATTTATCTCATATTAAAGTCCAAAGGAGTTTATTAAATAAATAATTAAAAAAACCCTTCCAGATTTCTTAATTGATATTTTCGTTCTCATCTCCTCAGCTCTTCTGCTTTGCATCCTACCATGCATAGTTATCATTTAGATTTGTACTTAGAACATGACAGGACCACTGCTTTTTATGTACAGGGTCCTATGCCTGAGAGGGGTCTCTGAGCAACGCTATAACACAGTAATGAAAATCCTGATAAATACAGTGATGCTTAATCAGCAGGAATTATATGTGACCAACATGCCCAGGACATTAATGAGCAGAATTGTCATAATAAAACAACCCATGTAATACGCCAAAGAAGGACTTAAGGATATGGCTACACCGAAGCCTTAAACTATGAAATTGCATATGAAAATGAAAGAAATCAAATTCTCCCTGACAGAATGGCAGTGATTTTTCAGTTCCTCTAAAGCAGCTATCATGCTGGCTTCCTATTGTAGCTGGGCAACACTGGCATGAAGTGAATTCAATTTAACCATATTTGCCAAATATATGTTCAATCCAGACCTTGCACATGGTATTCCCAGTGTACATTTGACATAACCCATGAAGACCTGGGCTAGAAACCAACGCTATCTGTGTACAAAAATCAGCATCAAGTTATTTTTTCAGAAGATATCTCAATCAGCAGGGGAGTCCACTAACTTCTTTTTTTTTCTTTTCACAATGTGCCCTCATTGCCTGTGTGTTTGAATAATCAGACATTTGAGTGATCCTTTCATCTCTTCCAGGGAGTTTTCAGGGACCCTCTGAACTAGGATGACAGGATTTGGAACCTGAGAGTTGGTGTTCTTTGTTTGTTGTGGCCTATCATCAGTCAAATCCAGTGTGTAGGTTAATAAGGCTTAAACTTTAAGGGAACGGTGAGCACCTGATTGACAAGCCTGTGAATAAAAGTGCAGTGGGAAGTTTTGAGTTTGTGAAGTTACTATGCAGGGAGACACAACTGAAGTTTAGAATGAATTGCAATCAGTTATATAAACTCAGAATCTCATTTGATGATTTAACATCAATTTCTGGACTTCAAATAAAATTTCAATATATTTCAGAGTTCCAATAAAATCCTAAAATGTGGTTTGGATGGTTGTTTGTCTTTTGGAGGTTTTTTGATTTTATTTTGAGATACAAGTGTATGACAGAAATCCCAAAGCCACCAAAACCAGCAAATAACAGTATTGAAATTTCTATTATCTATAAGGATTAAAAAAAGAAAATGGTTGTCCTACAGCTACTTAGAAGTTAGGAACGGCATACAGTGCTTCAAGTTTTGCTAAATATGTGCCTCTAACACTTTTTATTTTTAACAAGTAAGAGGCAGTGAGTGCATACTGTGCTTGAGACACTCTTTCAGGGTTTTCAAAGGATCCTCTGGGACATGGTACCCAAATCACAGTAGCTTTCAATAGGATCCATATGTTTTTCATTTCCACTATGCTTTGAAAATCACAGCCTCAGTTGTCTTTTCCTTTATATATAATTCTAAGGTTGATTGAAATTTTTTGAGCTACACTGACTGTCACCAGAAAATACAGTTCAGCAAAGCCCAAAATACCTGCCAGGAGTCTGCCAATGCTGGAATATAATTATTTATTTATTTATTTTATAAAATAAGGAAGTCCTTTGTTTTTGATTTGATAATGTTAACAGAGTACCACAAATATAAAATAAACTGGTTTGTATAAAAATAAACATTAAATGTTCAATACCTAATATTTATTATTATATCAATTCAATGCCATGGAAGCAACAATTTTGATAAACTTTTTCAGAATTTCTGTTCTAAAAAGGATTTGATATTTTCTATTTGCATCAAAATTATGAAAAAAACTCCACAAAATAAAATGATTCCAGGGACTTTTCCTCTTGAAAGTATATTCCTACTGTTACTCAAAATAATATCTATAAAGTTTGCACTGAAAAATCTAATGCTCCACATATTAGAGAACACAAAATGACTCTGTAAGTAATTGAAGGAGGCAGTTGGGAAATTCCTCCCAAAATGATTGTCAGAAACTGAGTTCTTGTATGTGCCATTTTGACATTTCAACCAGGCAGGATTCTCAGACTCATAATGGCATTTATGGCCAAAATCAGAAGGAAAAATCTACTCAGTTCATATGGAATACCGAATTCCAGAGCCAAAAAGAGAAAAGGGGTCTGACTTCAAAGTATTTCCTTGTCTTTACTCACTATATGGTGTGTATGCAACTGCAGGACAAATGCAGAGCTGCTTCCGAATGTTTAACAAGAAGGGTGTTTTCTCTATTTTTAATGAGCAGCGCTGAGCTCAAGAAACCCAACAGACAAACTGAGTTAGAAAACCAGAGCACAGCAGCTGTTGTGGACTGCATCTTCTTGCATATGATGTCTTCTGGAAGAGAGAAAGAGGAGCAGGGGAGCTTTCTGCTCTGGTGGGATTGGAGAGTTCATTAAGTTCAGTGTCTCTGTAAACTCACCAATTTCAAACTGTGTTGCAGAGATGAAACCTGAGCAATGACTTACTGCGTTTTAGATTTCTGTTACAGAGTATTTTAATAATGATTTGAGTCAGGCTCTGTTTGAGCTGTTAAGTGCATATGCATCCATCTTTATCCCAGATACATTTAACAGAAATAAAGCAACACTACTCTTGAACTTAGACACCTACCCATTGTCTTACTCTTAAGAGAAGGCACGATGATTGTTCAATCCAACAATTCCTGTGATCTAGGAGTTATGGCGTCAAACTTCAGAAGGTGGAGTCAGGTCTTCCACTATTCAAATAAGTGTTCTAAGCAGTTTGCTGTTATGAAAAGGGTTAAAGAAACACTGGTTAGATACATGATTGCATTGAATGCCACTAACACAAAGACCTCTGTCCTACTGTTCGGAATCAATCATTTGAACCAGATATTGGCTATGATGTGAGGTCAGTCAATCAGTTTTCCCATGGAGACTTCCACCTGCAAGAGTTGTTGGGAGGGGAAGCCAGTTGTTTCAGCAAGGTAGAGATCACCTGTTGCAATGAACCACTTAAGATTTTACATATGAAATACAGAGTTCAATTATTAAGCTCCTTGTATTTGTCCAAAGCTACAAAGCTCTGTGCGTAGTCCTCTTTAGAATCACAGAAAGGTTATGTAAAACTTGTGCAGTGACATTGTCTTTTAGCTACCTTTTTAAGAGAGTGAGAAATTTTTGATTGCACACCTCTGAGCAGAAGGGGATTCCATGTTTTCTTTCTGAGTGAACACAGGCACACAATTTTCAGCCAAATCCAGAAATGTCATTGAGAGTGACAGCTCAGACATGACCCTGCTTCTAGAGTTTAATTCCATGCTGCCTCCAGCTTCATTCTGCATATAGGATAGCTGATGATTTTCCATGGGTGCCTTATTCTCTCCGTTGCAAGTAACATTTGGCCTTAGTCAGCCTAACTTAAGCAGTCTGAATCACCCTGCTAGCAAGTGTTGAGTGTCAGGTGCTTACTACTGAAGATGGCACAGAATTATCCAACTGCTCTCATACTGGCCAAAATCTGCTTCTGGTCACCTGCCACAAGAGCATTTGTGTGGTACTTGATCCACTTGCAAAGCAAGTGATTCAACATTCACAGTTTCATCTTCCAGTGCTGCTTTACCACATACCCCTATGTTTCAGAACAAACCACAGGAGGTAACGTCAGTTTTCAGTAGAAAATGGTGCAAAATGTTTTCTTCTTTTTCTTATTTGGGAAATGAGTCCACATCCTTACCCTAATTTCTCCCCTTAATATCTATAAATGAAAAGAAGACTCTCAAGGCTACAGGATACTTAAAATTGATTATGCTGCATTTCTTTGAATCCAAGGGATTTCTCTCTCCCTAAATTGGCACAGGCTGTGTTATCTGCCCAAATACTGGCGCTTGTGCTTGAGAGTCAGCGCCTTTGATTCATGAATCTTTGGCTTTGATACAAGCATCCCTGTTACCTCTTGCACTGGGGATCTGGCACAACCCCTGTTGGTACTTCCATGAGGACATACAATGTTCCAAGTCTCCCCCACTGCGTAGACAATTCCTTAGCGGGGCAGGCTTTCCAAACACATTGTTTCAAAGAAATGAATCACTCATTCGTGAAAAATGGAAAAAAAAGAGCACAAATACCATCAAAGCAAATTCAGGGGTTTGCCGCCCACATCACTGACATCATGCTGCCAGCCAGAGAGCACTGAATAGGACTCCTTACAGAGTCCATCAATGCCACTCTTTAAATGGCAATTGCCTGAAGGGGCTGCTGGTTTGTGATATGAGGTACTTCTTCCTTAGCAGGAGAAAGGCAGCAAAGGCTGGGATTTCAGTACAAGTCCCCTCAAATGGCAACAAAACACACGGTCGCTTGCCTTGCCAGGATGTCTCTTTTTCCAAAGGACTCTCCTCCGGTTTTGAAGGGCAATTAAATTATACTAGGATGAATTTTTTTTTTAGAAGGAAAAGACCTGTCTAATCATCAGAAAAAACTTCCATTATTAAGCTGGAGATTAGTTGGATAAGAGACGCAATGAGGACTTCTTATCATTTATGGACCAATTAAAACAGGCCCAAGTGAGGTCTCTCCAAGTTAATCCCAGTGTTGGTGTGCTGGGGCGTGTGATACAGGGATGCACTGAGCTGCCTGGACCTGAGCCAGTTCACATCTGACGCACTGTTCCCACATCAGACAGTGCTGTGCCCAAGCTAATAAGCCCTTCTGAGAAAATACAGTGACAGGTCACTCTGGCATATTGCTGTGTTACATATACAGTCTGAACTTAATGGGATGAGTTCCCATTAGTTGTGTGATTTCTATCACATGTCCATTTTATGGCATGGACAAATTTCCAGTAATTCTGAAAATGTTTTTACATGCTCTTCTGCCCCATTTGATGTTGCCTTTCCACTTCTTTTCCTGTGATACCCTGTCTTGCTTGCTTCTCAGACAAACAATTCAAGTTTTCCTGTGGTGGTTCTTGTTTCTGCAACGTCCCTTCTGCTTTCATTCACAGGAAGCTTCTTCTCCACACATCAGGTCTGCTGGAGTACATGTGAAACTTTAGCCAGTTAAAGTGACCTGGCAAGCAAACCAAGGTAGTTAGGTTATAATAAAAGAACAGATATTGAAGCTGCAAAGGTTAAGAATTTGTTGCAAAGGTTAAGAATTTGTAGTCTTTACATTTGGCATGGTGTCACCTTGGCCTCAGTTCCTATTTGCCTCTGATTACAGCTGCACATTAGCTACTCTGCATTTTTAAAGCAAGTAGCACTTACCCTGATGTGTAATGCACCGAACAAGGGGACACTGACCTGCCTAGGGATTTCGGGCACTACAGCAATGCAAATAATTAGAAAACAGAAATTGAGACTGGCAGGAATGATCTTTCACTGACCCAGAGCGGATAGATAAAATGATCAATGATGTCTTTCCCTTCTGTAATGTCTGCCAGACAGTCCAAATTTATAATCAGCATAGGAAAACAGCTGCATATCATAACCATATGGCACTGAGAATACATATTATTGTACAGTAGCACTGCACTAATTTAAGGTCTGTCACCACTTCTATTATGGAACTCTGTTTTCAGCAATAAGAAATTCTCACACAAGTACTTACCCCAAGCTACACATGATCTCTGCCAGTAAAGGTGTTAGATCTCTAGATGCTTTAAATAATATTTTATTTAAATAACTTGGCTATTTTGTCATTATGTAAGTTAAAGTCAGGTTTCAGTGTCCCCTGTCATTGTTCAAAGTTCATTTTATTTAAGACAATAAAACTCCATGATTTTGGGAATGGTTAAGCATATTCCATTTGCTATGGGCCACTTTTCAGATTGAAAGTGTTCATTAAGCATCTGGTGAATTTTAGAGCTACATATATAACTACATATATGTATATATATATATATACACATATACATATATATATAATATTTACAGTGAAAAACATAACCAAAAATGAAGTCATACTTATTTCTATGTGAACTCAAAGTTTTCATGAAGTTATTCTACACAAGGTTGGTCATACCACATGACCTTGTCAGAAGAAAGAAAATACTATTTATTTTTCGTCTGTGTACTTTTTTGCCCATCTTATGTCCCTCCATCAGGCGAACTGGTTAAGTTTCCAACTGGACACAGCCTTCTGTCACTGCAAATTTTGGGAAAAATATGCTGTCATAGGCATTATGAATAGTGCAAAGGTGACATCTCCTTTGGAAAAGGGATTTCCATTTTGGATAATCTCTCCATGTTTGACATAAGCATATCTGACTCACTGCATAATCACAGGTTCCATGCTGATGTGAGAGTAGCCATGGCTCAGAAAGGTCATGGCAAGGAAAAATTAGCCCCAATTAATAACGAGTTGATGGAAAATTTTCTCCTGAAATTTCAGGGGACCAACTCCTCTTTTGATTCCCACTAGCACAGAGGCTGCTACAGCTGAACCCAGGAGCTGCACAGGCACATCCCTGGAAAGCAATGGGAGAAGGAAAGTGTCCAGTTCTAAGCCCATCGCATGTAAAGGGACTGAAATTGTTCTCAGGAGAGAGGACCATCTCTTTTATCAGTTCCAGAGCAGTCTGAGAAGTGGTTCAAATAGTGATTAGAAAAGAGTACAAGAGGGCAAATTTATCTGACCATCCCCCTCACTGTTCTCCTAGCCTCCAGCTACTTTCAGCAAAGCGATTTCCTGAACTGGATGTGTTTTTATGTACTCATTAATTCTCAGTGGATTTCAGTTCTGTGAATTTGCAGTGTCTCTCCTTTAATCCATGCAGGATTTTAACATTCCCTTGCTGTGAAATATATCACGGTTTTGTTAGCAGTCAGTATAAGTGAGTGCTGGCCCATGACTTCAATGTGCCTCAGCAATGCAAACAATGGCATAACTTGCCAATAATTTTCCATCTGCCTGAGATGATTTGCTCTGATGGTCAGGGTCATTTTCCTCCCAGTCAAAACTTTATCCCCATGAGGCAGCTGCCTGATTCTTAGGGACTTTTTTCCCACCAAAAAAAAAAAAACCAAAAAAGCCAAACACAAACAAAAAGCCCACAACACATCACATTGGAGTATCTTTCTTATCAGGGAACACATCCATATGACCTCTAGCCTGTGCAGAGGTACCCATGAGCTATATCCATATGAGCCACTAAAGCAGAACCTGGGAGAGGGAGAGAGGAAGGGAGAGAGGAGTTCTGTGCCATTACTGTTCCTTGGAGCAGAAGTGCACAGTGTAAGCTGCTGGAGCACATCTACCCCTTTACTGTCATCTAGCGCCTGACCTCCAAGACTGCTCTGAAACACACCTCAAGGTGCAGAAAATGGGGTCAAATCCAGGTATTTGGTTCAAAAGCTCATTCATGGTCCTAAGTAATGCAGACATATCCATGCAGACCAGGGAGCAGCATGACTGAGGAAGTCTAACCAGGTAGACAGGGCACCCATATTGCCTTACCTGAGCTAAATCACAATGATCCAGGTCTCTGTGTCTGCATAATACCTCTCCCCACTGCGCAGACACACAATGTCACAGCAGCTCTGCTCTCCTTCTCTTCTGCTGTTAAAGAAGGTGATTGCACCATCTCAGCTGGCAAAGTCTTGCAGAGTTTCATCAAAGTATCTACCTGGAGATGAATATATGGGCTTCTATTCAACAAAAGGAAAAACCAGAAAGTTTCTTAGCTTAAATTATGCAAAATGTTGCATGACTAAAGATTTCTTTAAGGAAACATGTTGTGGGATTTTTCTGTTTTGTGTTATTGACTATCATGATGAAACAGAAGAGTTAAGGAGGCAGAAGAGTTTAATAAAATCAGCAACAAAAAAATACAGAGAGAGTAAGCTTCTACCAAAAGACCCATTCTTACAGCAGCACAACTACGGGCTTTCAGTATATCAGGAACTAAATTCTAAGCTTTATTTTGCCTCTGCTGAACACTACCCCATAGCACAATTGTTATGATTTAATCTCTTCCGTTTCACTTTAAAAAAGTGAATCAAACAGCATAAGTTATCAAAGACGCAAACCTGACCCCCTGCGACTACATTACAATGCAGCACCACCTTCTGGCTATGGGGAAACTCTTAGTGGCTACTATACCTTTCCATTCCTCATAGGCATCTGTTTCTTAATTCTTTTGTTGCAATTTAAAAATGAGAATATGGTGATTAGTTTTCATGGCTGCAGCTATTGTAGCTATAGATGTTTTTAATAACAGCTGCTATTTTTCAAATAGAGGAGAGATTTCTAACATGGAGAGTTGGAACTCTGCATCTCAGCCTTTAGTGAAGGAGCAATGTGTATGTTCATTTTTTATGATCTGTAATCACATGCTGGTCCTGGGAAACATGCCACAAGGGCCCACATATGTAAGTAGTGGCAGCTGAAAGTGCATAATTCATGAAGGAAACATCAGGATCGGAGGAAATGGCATAAATAGCTGATTGACTTGACACGTCTTATATTTTTTCCAGGATTTATTTCCTTTTAAAGATTTGCGTTGTCTTTTAAAAAAAGAAATGTGTAGACTGCCAAGTCATAAGGTTCTCTAGGTCGCTTACTTGTTTCTCTGAAAGCAAAGACATTCTTCTGTTTTCATTCTGATTTAATTAGAATGGCTTTTTTACAGTATGTGGTCTTTGTTCTTCCAGGTCTCTACTCCTCCACAGTTTTATTCAACCCTATTGTAGGTCCACTTTGAAACAGAAAGGGCAGTCAAAACAACTTCATCTCAGAAGAAAATCCTATAAATACTGTAATTGCTGTGGAGTTTAATCTGGTTTCTTAACCTCTGATTCAGTTTGGATAGGTCTTAAGGCACAAAAGAAACAAATCAGCTATTTCAGCTAAAGGCTTCATTTGGCACAAATCTGGACAAGGCTTAATGATAAAAGAAATGTTTAAAATGAAGAGACATTAGATGCTGCCCAAATTTCAGCCTGAGGAAAGAAAAAAAACCCCACAATGATAAAGGCAAATTTAGTCACATCCAGTATCCAAGAACATTTTGTAGAAATATCACAAACAACAATGTTCTCAGGGTATTTCTACTGGAAATAATGTGAGAAAGAATATTCTCACATTACTTCCAGTCAAAATGCCATAAAAATGCGCAGTTGATAGCAAGCATTCTCAGAGCATTTTAACAGGAAAGACCTCAAGAAAACATTTTCTCACGACATTTCCTCTGGAAGAGGGTGGAGCTGGAGAGCTCTGCCCTCCTACACTCCCACCGGCATGGGAATGTCTCAGGGGTGAGCTCTCCAGTGAGAGCAGCAGGGTAAGGATTGTGGAGGACACAGAGAGGCAGGAAATCTGATGGAGTTCCCTGTGCAATGAGGGAACTTAGCTTGCAAGAGAGGAAAAACTCCTCCATTTAAAAGAAAGTGACAGAACGAAGGTCACAGATAATTCATAGCTCAGAGTAACTCGAGGATGAAATTATTTACACATCAGTATTTTCAATTTAATACTCTCCATTGAAGTATGTACATGAGATGGAAAGTAAGGGGGGGAGGAGAGACACTGATTTGTTGATTTGGGTTTTTTTGATTGTTTTGGGGTTTTTTTATTGTTGTTTGGTTTTTTTTAAGGGTTCTGTTTGCAGACTCTCCATAGGAGGTTTTCATAAAAATTTTGATGTGGAATCAATTTTTCTGCACAAAGTCACACCAACAGCCTGAAAGAAATGAAATCTCAGCTTATTCAGAGATGAGAGATAGCCATGGTCCCTAATTAATCAATGGGATAAGTCATAGGACACCCAAGCCAACTTGTCTGCTCCAGTTTGTGCTTCTTACACAATTCTGGTGATGTAAAAGATCCTCAGTTCCCTCTCAGGAGTCCTCTGGTTCTCTGAGGTTTTATAAAGTCAGATTGGACAGGGCTCTGAGCAACCTGGTCTGGTTGCAGATGTCCCTGTTCATTACAAGGACCTCTAATTGTCCTTTCTTACACAAACTATTCTGTGAAACTCAGTGACCTTAATCCCAGATGCCTCTGAAACATATACCAGCAGGCAGAATGGACAGCAATAATTTCAAGTTATTTCTCCCATCCAGCTACTGTACTTCAACTGCCAGATGGAAACAAAGAACCCAAGAAAGGACAGGACAGGACAGCTGGACTTTTTGAACTCTTCAGTCCATCTTGAGAGATTCACCTGTTAGATACACAAGAACAGAAAAGATTGCTTCCCCTGGAGGCCAGTTGATGGGGTAACTCTATGTGAATAAATACGATAAGAGTAATGTCATCAACCGAAAATCAGGATCCCCTTCCTTTTCATAGCTACAAGCATATGTCTCCTTCTTAGAGTGAATTGCTTGTTATTCTATTTCTACATATCTTACTGAGAGGATAAGTTTATCATTATACCTGGTGGATTGAACAAGATATCAGATGAACTCAGCCCTTTCTGAATAATTTTCACAAAGATCACACTTTTTGCCAGGATTAAGTGCAATTGAGGAACAGCTGAAACACTTCTACATAGTTTCTAATGCTACAAAGTGCTTTCAGCTATCCATCCATCCATCAATCAAATGGTTTTCAGTTTATAGCTCCTCTCAGCTTACAAAATTCATGATCTGATTGGCATGGCTATTCCTCTTGTGTTTTACACTCCATTATTTCTCCTGCAGCAAGACAAATGCTTATTTTGTTGTTGCTTTCATTCCTCCTGTCCTGCTGATTTTTCCTATGTTTTTACTAAGCTGATTTTTTTATAGACCAAAAAAGATAAAATAGAAATGAGACACTGCCATGTGAATATTCTCCAGCTATGTCTTACATCGTGTGCAGTCAGTGCTTCAAAAGTTCTTTCTTTAACTCAAGCTTTTTCATAGGTTCCATAGTTTTGCTAAATTGTTGCAGGTTTTTTTCCTTTGTTGTTTCACTTTTCTTAAACCACTACGTGTGCAGTGGTCTCTTGCCTGGATGTAAGGTGTGGAGATGAAAACACTGCCCTTAGCAAGTCCATGCTTCCCTTGAATAGGAGCAGAATAGACTGAGCTGGCTGAACACTGACCTCCCTGAGTGTCAAACTTGGTCACTGAGGTAGAAGAACAGGGGGTAGGGAGGCACAAAAAACTTATTTAGTTACCCTACTAGATACTTTCTACATGATTAAAATCAATATAAAAAAACACTTTTCCAACTTAAAATTCTCTTAATACAGCAAAGTGGTAGATACATCTACTCAAGTATCCTTACTCTGACATTAACCACTGATGCATTTTTCAGATGAAAGTGAGGAGCTCCTGTGGCTGACAGACACAGGCAATTTTCTCTGAGTAAAGTCTTATCCTAATGCCTGAGATTAATGATTGCCGGAAATAAAGGCAGGAAGAAGAGGAATTCTATGAAGTAGAGGGATCATTTTTCTGGATGAAAATAGCTTTGAGATGGAAAACGAAATATTTATCCATGTATTGATGCACACACATATATCAACTGGTACTTATGCTGATATTGTATTTTTATGATTAATAAACCATTAATAACATAATAGTGATCTAAAATGTTGGCACATGACATATACATATCATATTGATTTTCAGTTTTTCATTATCTTTGTTTAGATTTCAGAGAGACAAAACGTAGTGTAAGAATTTGCAGATGTGTTTAACAAGCAACAAGGCACCTCCTTAAATTTGGAATAAATGACATTTAGAGTTATTCATAGAATCATAGAATTGTTTGGTTTGGAAGGGACCTTAAGGACCATCTTGATCCAATCCCCCTTGCCATGGGTAAGGACTCCTTCCACTAGACCAGGTTGCTCTAAGTCCCATCCAACCTGGCCTTGAACACTTCCAGAGATGGGAAACTTCCACTTCTCTGGGAAACCAGTGCCCCAACCCTCACAGTAAAAAAATTTTTCTTATGGCTATTAATAACACAGAATTTATCCCATTGCCATGTAACTAGCAACCACACCACTAGTGGAAGTTATATTTCTTTGTTTTAATATTTCAGATGTTTAACTGCTAAAAATTATTGGCCAGTCCAAGTTTTTTTGGAAATAATAATTAACTTGTTTGCTGCATAAGAGGAATTAAACTGATAGTAAAAGCTATGTTAATACTGTGTATAGGATGAGGCAGTTCCCAGTCACTCAGATTTACAGTCCAGGCTGTAAATAGTGATTGCCAAATCAAAATGCACTGTTCTAATTTTATAGTTGTGGAGAAAGAAATATAGACAACAACACAGGGCTGAGATGCCTTATTAAATCTAATCTAGATTCATAGACCTGGAGTTTGTCCTGCAGAGAAGTGGGCCAAGAGTAGTTTTCCTTCCTGGTAAGTGGTTTCTTTCAGTGTGTGTCACTAAAAAAAAAAAAAAGAGTGTGGGAGTACACATAGCATTCAATGACCTGAAGTGTTCTTTATTTGAAAGCATTTGAAGCCTCAGCAAAATTATATAAACAAACAAACAGAAGAAAACCCTCTTGCCTCAATGGTCGCTCTGATTTAGGTGCTTCTTTCATACTCTCATGTTTATGAACAAATGAGTAGGAATCTTTCTCTCTTTGTGAAAAGAGTGTGGGAGCCAAATTTTTCATAAGTTTTCAAAACTGTCTTTTGAAGCCTGAGAAGCCTGAGTTTGTTTACTTGTTTGTTAGTTTTAAGCAAATCTCCCTGTAATTCCGTGATGATTTTTCCTGCTCCATGAAGTGAGATATTTAAAAAAAAAAACCCTGAAAAACAAACCAAAACCAGACTGTTCCTAACAGTTTTCCAACTTTGGTGCAGTAATAGCCAGTGTGGCATTTATATAGGGCTTGGGGCACAATCCTTTAATTTATAATTAAAGCTGGTGGTAGGCAATAAAAGTACATGTGTTTAAAGACAGGGATATGTATCTCCTCTAGAGTGCTTTAACACAAAGTTCTCTGTCTTTGTAATAGGGGAATAAACCCTGTGGCTTTTCTAGAAACTTCTTTAACTTTAGTGAAGCTTTGGTACTGTACTATCTGCATGGACTTTTAAGGATGGGGTCCTAAAATCATCTGCAAGGTGTCTGAGAAACCCTCATTTCTTTTAAAAAGGCTGACATTACTGCCCTTCAATTCATCCACATATCATTAAAGGAAAACCAGTTCCAGAATTGCCACTACTAAAATATGAATCCATTCTTCAGTAATTCTTCAGTAAGCTCTGCCTCAAATTTAAAGCCCCATATATGGCTTGATATTGTCAATACTAAATATCTGGAAGTACACAGAAGTTCCTGTTTGGCTTGACAGTGTACTGGTAGTTCATGGACGAGTCAGCCTTATTCTGTAATGCTACTTGAAGTGCTGCTCCACTGAATGGCTGGTAATTTGAAATCATTAAAAGCTGAGATAAAAAAAGAACATTTGTAAGCGAACATAATCATATTAATAAGAAATAAAAAGATATGAGGAAGCTGTTTGGAATTTAAACCAAAGTTCTTCAATGCTGCTTCTGCAGTATTTGATGAGCTCTGATTAACTGTATAAAATTATCAAATGGAAAAAATCCAGCTGGAAATTATGACTGTGAACTTCACGATGAATGTCTCAAGAATACGTTGTCTCCATCTTTCCAGGCATAGGAAAGATGTGAACTGTGGAGCCAGTGATCTGTCTATTCAGGAATTCTTTACTCCATGTTTAATTACCTAGATCATTTAGCCAGACTGTTTAATATTTCAAGTGCTGCTTTTCATATCATTCTTTTGTGGTCACTGAGAAAGCCTTTTGTGCAACATCCTATGTTCCTTTCCTGTTGGACTCATAACTGTAGTGAGGATAATTTTTCATGAAATTTTTGACAGGTCTAAATTTTCATTGCCCCGTTACCTCACTGACAGCAGAGACAGTTCATGGGAACGTTTTCTCAGCAGTGTGAGGGAAAGCTCTGCATCCTGGCAGTGCGGATCGCTTGTCAGGATGCGGCTGCTCTGACATGATTAATACAAGCTCATGTTGCTGAGCAACCCTAATGAAGCTAAGGATAATCAACCCACTGCTTGCACAGATCTCTGGACTTGTACTTCCCCATGTGTTTTCTGTCATCCAAATCTTACACTGTATGAAGGTACCTGAATTAGCCCTGGAATGTGACATAAAGGAGCCAACAGAGAAAGTTGGAGAAACTGATTAAAGGATTTAAGATTTCAAAGGCCATGATCCATCTGGATTGGTTGTTGAAGAGGGTGAGGGTGTCCAGAGATGGCAAAAGAAGGATCCCCGACCCTCCTGACCCTTTAGTGAAAAGAAGGGATGAGAAGGCAAATGTTGTGTTCATTTGTTTATTTTTCTTTGTGTGATTTAGACAAGGAGAAGGGAATAGAGCTCTCTGGGTGGTCCTGAAGCCAGTTTCCTCATGAAACTGGGAGAACGTTCTCCTTTTAAGTATAGTTGTGAATGAGGCATGGGGGAAAGAATTAGAGAATAAAGTTTTTTTTCCTTTGAAAACAAACATTTTTTCTCTATCTTTCTTTGTGGATACTCCATGGTTCTGCTAAAATAACTTCACATAGTTAAGGAGGGGGCTTGCTGGAAAAAGTTCCCACTTCAAGATTTGATGAGGATCAGAGACCTAACACTGAAAGACAAGGAAGAGCTGTAATTGCTGGTCTTTCATCATTTTGCCCAGGTATGCCTGTGGTGCAGTGACACAATATCATCTCCATCCTGCTGAAAAGTCTTATGTTATATTGATGACCAGAAAAAAAAAAAAAAAGAACAAAGAAAAGAAGTGCACAGGATTAATTTTTCCTGCCCAGGAATTTTTATTCCATTCATAAAATGCCTGCAGCCTGCCTGTACCTCACTCACCAGACAACCAGATAGGCAGTAGTGCCCCACCATCCCATTCCTGTCCAGTATCCTTTCCACAGTCAGTGTTTTCAGTGTTTTTCCATTTCATGGCATTTAGGAAATTGAGTGTTTCTTGCAGTGTGAGTTGGTTGGTGTCTTCCCCAGGCAAGAGCACTGCTGGGAGTGTGGCAGTTCAGGGGGACAAGGGCAGCCTGCTGGACACATTATGCACTGTGACAAGCCCAAGGACTAGGATGGATGCTTACCTCTCTTAGGTGAAACCAATAACTGCATATGTTAGTGGGATGGCAAGAAGCAAATGGAGCATGCTCATCCCTCTGATTACCCAATGAGTGCCCTCTAAATATAAATGCTGCAGGGCCTGGCTCAGACCTGGCACATTTTCAAGGACAAAGATATTCCTCATTAAACCTGTGGGAAAATAGCCATGTGAATTAATGCTTTGATTCCCAGGGGCTCTCACTGTAAATATTCAAGATCTTTGAGAAGGAGATTTTGGTCCAAATGTGGATGTGTGATAGATACAGTGGTATGTTTCCTTAGGAAACAGTGCTGCCATCCCAAGAAGAAAGCCAAGTGACCCCATGTATTCTGTTTCTTCTCGGGCTTGGGCTACTTCTGCTAAATACTGGGAAAAGAAAACATTCTGTACAACTTCAGCTCTCAAAGGTTTTGATCTGGGAAACCACAATATGCCATGAATTCTTTTTTGCATATGTGCATATTATATATCCTGCACTCAGTGTTCACACAGGACATTTTGTGGTGAAACATGCTTGTTGAGATTTGAACTTTGAAATTTGAAGTGTCAGATGTTTTCCTAGTGTCCTTCAAAACTGATTTGGGATTACACAGAATTCAGAACACTCTTCATATGCCATGGTGGCAGCAGTCTGAGGCACATCAAGACACTCATCTTTTTTCAATCCCATGTGAATCCATTGACTTTAGTAAAATATCATCAATTTACAGAAGGAAAAATTTTGACCATCTGTGATAAAAGGTTACAAAATGGCAAGTAAATAATTTCATGAAGAGCCATTGTGCTTGCAGTTGTATAAACATGTGATGTCCATAAATCACTGTATAATATACAGTAAAAATCTTAAGCATATAGATCATTATGACACACTGTGAAACAGCAGAACTGCTGTTGTAGTCTTGGTAGATGAGTCAATGAGTTTGGATTCATTCCCTCCTGCTGCTGGCTAGAATCTTTTCCCAGGAATATAAATAACACATGGCTGAAGATTATGAAATGCAAAAATTTGTTACTCTGTTTAACATGGAAGACAGATTTTGATATGTACCTGTAGTCCATAAGGGACTTTATCAGTACTTTTTGATGAAATTAAGCAAGTTGTTTCATTGGAAAATAAAGGTAAATTTTTCATATTTCCTTCTCTCTGGGTAACAGAAACCAAATATCTTGTTCGGTTAGGTCGCATTCAACAGCATTGCTGTTAAAGGAGTGTAGGTACTACAGTTCCCTGTCACCTCAGGAATCAATAGAGAGCGCAGTCTCATGCACAGTGTTGCACGGAAACTGAGTTTTGCATGGAAACATCTGTGAGTTCTGTTTAATTGCAACTCAAACAAGTCATGGACACTTGGTCCTCACTTCCTAATTCTGGAAGAAAAGAATAAGCTCTTGTTTGGGGCCACTCATAAAAAGTAGCCTCAAACATAGTAACCATAGCTAATTGTAAATTACTTTTATTTATTGACAGTTTACATAGTTCTAAGAGGAATTACTAATATATCACAGATATTTTAACCAGAAATAAGCATGCTCAAGGCAGACAGCTGTTTTTGGTGTCAGCTGGGAAAAATGCACCAACCACTCTTATTTGATGAATAAACATACTTTCTTGATTGTCTATACTCATACCCATCTGTTGGGATGGCATGATGCCCAGGCAGAAGCTGGCCAAAACTTTTGCCTTGGACATTAACAGTGAGCAACAATAGGTTTAGATGGGCAGTATGCGTAACACTGCATATAAAATGTCCTAAGCTTCTATTTTGTGCCAAGCATGGCACAGAAGCTTGGAAACAAATGTCTCCTCATGTATCATTTGGGATTACTAAGTCCCCAAAAGTGAATGTTACCTAAAAAGATCCATGTTCTGGGATCATCAGTAAATCATGTACAAGTTGGTGTTTGGCTAAAAGTGACTACCTTGTTAGAGAAGAATGTCATGGCTGATGCACACTGTGTGACAAGATGGTGATAGCCACTACTTTCATGGACAAATGCTAACTACACAGCAGGGAAATACACTTGAGATGCACAAAGCCAGCTGCTGTCTCAAGCAAATGGTCTTCATTTCCTGGAAAACATACAGTCCACAGAAGGATAAGAACCTGATTAGCCAGCAGCTGAAGGGATGTGAAAATAAGGAGAGACAGTAACGTGAAATTTAACACACGAGAAATAACTAGAAAACGAAGAAAGAAGAGAACTTATAGAATCATAGAATCATTTAGTTTGGAAAAGTCCTTTAAGATCATCAAGTCCAACCATTAACCTAGCACTGCCAAGGCCTTGTCCCCCTGCATAGATTCTCTTTGTAGATAGCTTTGGAAGGACTGAGTTAAAAGCACTAATCAATAAGAAGAGCATATGTAGATGTGATGCCAGTGCTTTTAGATGAAACTACAAAGTCTTTTTCTCTTTCAGTAAACCTTATGGGGCAGGGCTATTACGTTTTAAAGCTAGCTTCAACAAAATCTAGAAGCAGATACTTTCAAGTTATGTGGACTCACATAAGGCGGGGTGAGATCTGTGCTGTAACAGTGCTCCGTTTCTACTGACATTTAAAGTTTTTTTCTGAGATACAACAAACTCTGCAGAAAAGAGCTTTTGCTGACTCTTTCTTGCCACCACCTTGTCTGTGCCTGGCTGTCTGTGTGTTGTTCTCAGAAGTGTCTTAATCTCTTCTCAAACATCAGGCTCTTTGCAAGCTGTCACTGGCTTTATTCCTATCACCTCTTACTCTCTAGAAGTTTGTTCTAGGTTGTGCTAATAAGGCCCAGCTTTAACAGTCTGTGCACACCTTATCACTTGTAAAGGAGACATAATCTTTTCCTTCCTCCATAGTGTAGGAAAAAACGCTCTAAAACAGCCATAAAAAGGTAATGATTCAGAAATGTCAAAACACATCATAAATAGTAAGAAAATAAATAAAAGAGATTGAATGCTAATGTATTTACAGAGCTCTAAATAATTTGATTAAGTTAGCAAGTTACTTTTCTTAATGTAGTTCTTACATCTGTTCAGTATATGTGAAGGGAAAGTTAATCTTTCCCATATTTCCAGAAGAGGCAAAAGAAAAAGTGTTGGGAAATTTCTAAAAATGAGTGCTGTGGTTCTGAGTCCAAATTTGTTGGCTATATTTTTATTTAACTTATTTAACTTCTCCAAGGTGTATACATACTCTTTCACAGCATACATATGGAAATGTTGCCCCTATTCTCAACTTCCAAGAATCTCCAGTTTCAATTTTACAGAAATAAGAGAGGACTGGCTATGTGTAAATGCTTTTGGTTGCTAGGTTGGTTGTCAACATTTTCTGTTTGAAGAAATATTAAGAAAAATCTTGAAGAAGAACATGATCACCACACTGTTTTGCAAACAATTGTTTCAGTTCAGTAAGACTTTTTGTGGATGTCTGGGATCCTGATCTCATATGCTGAGAGGCATAATGTAATGTTTTGATTATTTTCTTAAGAAGTTATCAAGTATACCACTTCATTATGTGCATATTCTTACATAACAGTTCAGTTCCTGTCATGTCTGAGTACGTCCTGCCTGTACTGCATTACACAATGTAATAGTACTGGCCACATGCAATTCTTCCATCCTGTCCCAAAAAAGAGTGTCACATGCATAATCACTAATTCACACTGGTATAGAATGGTTTTCCTTGCTTCTGTATATACATGTCTGTAGACACCTGTGTAGTTATATGTAGATATTGCTCTCTGGACTGTACAGAGATGACTAGCTCAAATAAATAAGCAAGCTTTGCATTTGAAGGCAACTGTGAAATCAGCACTGACCTGTACTTAACAAGTTGTAGTAATTTTGTTTGTTGCACTGACTTGGTGGATCACAATTTTATTTCTGTGGTTTCTATGGCAACATATTCTATGAAACCCAAAAAATATGGTCTGAGAAGCCTTTAACAAAAATCATAGAGCAGCAGTTGACTGCACCTTGGTAAGAAACCTCTGCTGGGTTCTTTTAGACATGAGCAGTGACGTTCTTGGAGAGCAGTAAACAAGGAGATGAGCCCAGAACCTCTTGGCCTTGAACTTCAGTTGATGCAAAACAGGAGCTGACTAAGACAGTGCAGTGCCTTCTGCAGTGTGGGCTCTTCTGAGCCTGCAGGGACAGCTCTGAATCTATCCAAGGAAACTTGTGAACAGGTTCTTTGGAAGCAGTCTGTACACAGGCAGAGTGCTCAGTTTGTTGAGGATACTGGATGCTGAGAGAAACCAGTTCATCTTTCTTTGGTGAAGATCTAATTTAAAACAGCCTACCTGATATTAGAAGTTCTTGTGAATTTTTCCACAGGTGATCACCTTTGTAAAGGTGAGTAATGAAGCCAAGTTCACTCTGATGCCAAGAAACAGGAAATTTAGTCGTCTTCTATCAAAGCTGAAACAAACATTTCTGCATACATATTTCTTATACACTTGCTGTCATTTCTGACTTCCACAATAAGTTAACTCATCTCTTACCATTATGTAATACATATATATGTAGAAAAGAGGTCATTTAAACCTAGATAAAGTCAATAATGGGTCTTATGAGCCTGTTTTAGGCACAGGTGTCCTCTAAGTTGCTTCAGTCTCAGCCTTTGGGTTTACAGTAGTAAAATCTTCTTAAGAGCTTCTTATTGGCCTCCTTTAGAAATAAATTAATTGTGTGGACACTCAGATTTGTTTATATGGACATGTAAAAAGAAGGCACTTTGGTTGAATTGGAGTATATCTTCAGAGCATGTTTGGTTCCAGAATACTTGGGCAAAATGATGAGTTAGTAGTGGCTGCTCAATATAGAAGACAATAGAATAAATTCAGTTGGAGAATGTATTTAGTAATATAGAAATAATTCTTATTCCATAGCTGCAGAAATAAACAAAAAAGGTGTAATCTCTTGAAATTACACTACTGACTACTAGTCTCTCTGTAGCAACAGCAGGTCCATTTCAGGGGCTACTAAGAAGAGACGCTCATGAATCTCTGTGATTTATTGTATTTTTCACCACATACAAGCCTTTCCTTTTCTAACAAAAAAAAAAAGAAAAGAAGAATTTGTGACACAGATGCCAGCTGCAGCTCTGAATGGTGGATTTGGATCTATACATCTGAAAACCATATCGGACAGCCCCAGGCAACTTCACACTCCAGTCCTGGACCTTTCCCTCTCCCCCTCCTTGTAGCTCCAGCTGCAGTAGTCAGTGCTCAGCTTAACTCTTTCAAGGTTTCTAATTCTCTCTAGGGTTTGTACCTGAAAGTGAATAGTCCAAATACCTTTCTGGAGATTTTCAGTCTAGAATTTTGCTTATTGAGATGTAGTTACATGGTAGGATTTTAGGAATAAGAGCTAACTTTTGAGCCTTGCACTGGATGTAATCAAGATATTAATTATTAGTATCATCATTAATGCAATTTAGTTGTAGAAAATACAGCTGTATATTTTATAATTACAATAACATAAAATCAGAAACTGAGGCAATTAAAGTAAAACATAAATGAAAACTGTGGCTGACAGCATTCTAAAAAAAAATAACCCAATCACTCTTCAATATATGTGTGTGTGTGTGCGCGCGCCTGTGTGTGTGTGCCTGTGCATGCACAGAGATGACACCATACCTCACACAGGATTGGCATTGTCTATTCATTCATTAGAGGTAATTATTTTTAATTTTTGTCCCCACTGACCTGTAGGCAGATGGTTAGCATGAATGCCATTTTTATCTGGACACCAGATCTGGCCAGACCGCAATCTGTTGGGTTTGATCACTAAACTGGCAGCTGCATTACAGACCTGCTCTTTTCTCTTATTGTCTCTAGGGACTGCAGATTGGATGCACTGAATGTGAACTTCTGCAAAACATGGGGCTTTTTGTCATTTTCACTTTGCTTGCTTTTTATGACCATCCGGTAAATGTCAGTACAGTTAAAAGCTGATTGAATCAAACTGTACCAAAAAAGCAATTTTAGCTACAAATTTTTTTTTTTGCTTATATAAAAAACAAGAAAGTAAATGAGGCTTTAAAGATCCAATATACATGTTCATGCCAATGTGAAAAGGTAATTCAATGAATTCTAAGTTGGACTTTAGAATCTGTATATGCAAACTATTATCTAAAAACAGAGGACGGCGTATTGTGGGACACATTTCTGAAAAGGACCAAAGGACACAGGCATTTTTTTATCATATGGTTTGCACATTGAAAACTTGTATGATCAGTAATACCAAACATTTCTATATGACATAATTGCATGATGTACAAAAGTAAACAGATATTTTTGTCTTAACCCTATGTCCTTGCTCTCACTAGGACTTGAGAATGTGCATAACTTTAAACATATGAGCATTAGCCTTATGTTAAAGACATTGTATATACTATACTTACTACATTTTTCCTAAGCATGTGTGCCAATCTCAGATGTATCAGAGTTATTTTTGCCCTCTCTTCCTAGTCCTTAGTTTGGTAAAATGATTTAAAGTATAATGGAAGTTCTGCCTTAGTAAAGACTGAAATACCTTTTTTAGCTGCTCTTTACTCAGATTAAATAAGAGAAAAATTCCTTTTCCAGTATTCTGATTACTAGGTTCCATTAAAAACAATGAAAATAACTTAATTTTAGCTTAATATGAGACATCTATTGATCACAGCGAGCTGTTGTCCTCCCTTTATGAGATGCTCTACTATGGCTGTCTGATGTTTATCACAGGACATGGATGCATGTAAATACTTCTTGCAATACAAGAAATTTCACTTATTAGCAGCAGACTGTGCCATAAGTAGAATTCAGAGACAGGGTCTATAATGTTACAGATTTAGTTATTTTTAGGCAACATTTAACTTTTATCAAACTGTCGTTTACCTACTTTTAACACTTATCCCTGTGTTCCAGTGTTGTGTACATACATCAGGAGACACAAATTAAATAAAATTTCATGCAGCTAAATGCCATTTTTAATTTCCACATTGCTGAATATTTCCCTGGAAGCCCTACAGACTATTCTGATTCCTCTAGCTTAACCTAAGAAAAGAAGAGGGCATCTTGTCTTGCTCAGCAGACTCCTTGTGCACTTTTCATTTTAATATCTTAGACTACAATGTATAAGCAGCATAAGGAACAGCCCTCTACAAAGTCTTTTTTGGGTGTTACAGTCAAATGCATTCTCACTTAGAACTCCCCCCTGACATTATTCTGGCCAGTTGTACAGTAGGAGGGGCAGAGAAGATGCCAAATCCAGATCTTGCACTTCTCAGGTAATCACTAAACTTCCTAGAGAAAATATTACTTTCCCTCCTGTTAGACATCTACTTCCAAGGGGAATCAGTTTGACATAAACTGCTGAGTAAACACCTGACAAGAAAGCAGTGAGTACATGTACCTACCCAGTGAGTTTACCAACCCAATTTTGTTCTCCTGGCTCTCTCTCAGACTACTGTTTGTGTCATATTTAGAAAACTTAGTTACCAGAATTACCTTCTTTACTTCAAATAGAAAAGAAGAGTTAATTTTGAAAAATGGTTTATATCCCTTGACTCTCCACTATGCAAATCCAGCTCTGTCTGTGTCCTATTCCATATGAAAGAAGTAAAGATTCAGTGGTGAGATTTCCCCATCCTCACTAATAATCCAGTGCAGATTGCTGTGCTGCATTGCAAAAGTGTGTGTGAAATAAGACAGGTAAAAATAGTTGGCACAATGTAATTTGAGGCTACATTAAGCATCAGTCTTTGAAGTGATTACACAAGGGAGTGTGTATGACAATGATTAATCCTAATGAAAATGTTCTTTCTGTGGTGGTGAAAATAGGTCCATATGAAAGGGTACTCACAGACCAGTCAAGAGAGCACACACTCATTTTGCCCTGGACAACTGAACTAGTCCTGTGCTTTCACAGCTGTTTTTAAGGTCAGCAGTCAGCTTTAACAATCTGTTTCAAGTGCTGGGAATATCCAAGGTGACCTGTTATGAGAGAAGTACATTTTATGTCTTCAAGGATGGACTTGAACACCAAGAGCTTGTGCAGGTGATGTCACAGCAGTGTGGTTGGGCTCTCCTGGTCAAGCAAGTGGTGCACACAAGCTTAGAAGAAGATGCAAAGACACACACTGCCAAACACATTGCAGTCATACATATTCTGCTTACATACTTTGGCATTGAGAGCCAGCAATCTGGATTTGCTCTACCAGTGCAGATGTGGTGACTGGTGTGTGGACTGCATATTCAAATGTACCCTGACATATCAGAGTCACTGGACACGTGAGACAGCATTGCTCTGTGCTTGCACACCAGCCTTACACCCAGGATGTTCAGTATGCAGGGAGAAAACATGCAAATGTAAAAGTGTTGGCAAGAATACAGTCATGCAGATCACATAGCAGAAGATTTTTCAACTCTTTCTGGAAACAGGATTTTTTTTTTCTTCTTTTTTTTGGGGAGGAAATGACATTTTTTCAAAATAGAAATTTTCATTGTCATAGAACTTGGTAAATTCTTTGACTCTTTTTGCTCCCCAGTATATCTAAGAAAAGGAAATGCACCTAAGACACAACCTTTGTTTGGAGGTTTTCAATCTGAGAAGCTATATTTTCACAGAGTGTGAAGTCATTTCAGACAAGGAGAGTGAACACAAGACTGTATTCAACCTTAAGTATAGCAGCAATGATTGGTGCTCTTGTACTGTAGTAATAAACTGCCTCATTACTTGTCCCAGGACATTTCACAAGATGCGAAAATATTGGTGGGATGTCCCTGCTGGCTTCAGGGTGGGGGTTAGTGCCGTTTGTACCACACACCTCAGCAGGCTGACAGGCAGTGACCTCCACATGGACATGTACACAACTGATGCCTCCCTGGCCCATTCCCTTGGAGGCCCCCTGCCAGGGGCACCCATCATCCCCCCTCCTGGCTCTACAATCTTTCTCACATCTCCTCTTTTGCAACAGCTGGTAGAGTTCGACTTGCTGTCACATGAAAGGGAGCAAGTGGATGAAACCAAGGGCAGCAAACTGAAATGTGGGGGTGTTCAGGAAAAAGAGGGGAAAGAAAGAGGAAATTCATTAAATGAAAATCTGGCTGCTGCAAAATCTCTTAGTACATTAACCCAGTATGGGGTCTGAATCTCCCATGCAAGGCCCTGACTGTCCACTGTTGCTTCATTACTATTTTATTGATTTCAGAGGGGAATACAAATCCAGTCTGCCTGCCTTAGCAAAACACAGGGTTGCCAAAGTTAATGTGCTAAAAGGAGGGGGATTTTGGAACCAAAACTGAGAGAAAATGAGTCTATAATACTGTAATTTGTCTAAAAGTCAAAAAAAGCTCATCTCCATTTTAAATTTTGCCATACTATCATTTTTGCCTTCTCCAAAGAACCTAAAGAACATGGGACAATATAAAAATTCCTTTAAAGAAAGAAAGCAGCACCTTTAAGTCAAAGTGATTGCATAGTTTCCTTAAAAAAATAAAAAAGCACAAGGGGAGTTTATTCTCACTACCAAAATCAAATACAGGTGGAGATCCAGCAACAGAGAACCTCTAAATAAAAAGTATCAAAAATTCATGTTAAAATTAATATTGTTTTATGAACTAGTATTATGAACTGGACCACTCAGAGGCTCATTGCCCATTTTGGAGGATGCAGTTAAAAAGAGTGTTTCTGCTGGTTTATCACTTTTGCAGCCCTGGGACTGCTGAGCTCCCACTTCAGACAGGGAACCGAATTCCTCTGCCACTCACTAAGCAGTGCATCATCCTTGTAGCCACTTAGCCAGGTCCCACATACATAAAAAAAACCTTAACATCCAGATTGCTACAAGAAAGTGAAGGAAGTCTGGCATTTTGACACCAAATGCTGATAGTTTTGCAGACGTGTGTGAGTGTTTCTGTGGAAAGGAATGCAGAACTAGAGGAGTTCTTGTGGCTACTGAACTGGAGGTAAGTAGAGTATTTTCCATCAGTCGTTAACCTCTTTACCCTCTGCCTTTGCTCCAGATGTTTCCTTTCCTTCCTCAAACTTCTAAGTGAATAGCAGCATGTGAGAAACCCTTCAGTGGGAGAAACTGGAGGAATCCAATATACAAAGAGGATTATGTTGTGCTGGGACCAATGCTCACATCTCAGCAAATACAAGTACATGAAATTTTATGTATTTATTTAGAAATGGAGCACAGGCAAAGTGCCAGCCCCAGCTGGTTATGGCAATGCACCTTTTCGATCAGAACTAAAACTGTTGCTACAAAACACTTAGCAAAATTCAGTAGCAGTTGTGAATGGAATAAAACAGCCCCAGCAACATCTTGGTTTGTCTTCTAACAGGTTTAAGACCTGAATGTTTAAAAAGCCTTTGGAATTATTTATTTTTCTTAATTGAGGCTTTGGCAGTCTTATAAATGCACAGCCATTCTTTAACCTAGCCAAGAGCTTGCTCTCATCTATTTTCGGGGGTCCACTGTTTAATCACAAAGCTGCATAGAAAAAACATTCTGGTGTTTCTGTTTTGAAGTTCCTATCTTTTACATCCTTGTTCTTATTCCAGGAAACAGAAGAGAAATTCCTATTCATCTTCCCTGGACTTCAGTTTTCAGATAATTTCAATTTTCATATTATGTCATTTCACCATGTTCCCCCTGATTTGTGTCTTTTTAAAAATCTACACTTTTTTATTACTTTTGATAAGAAATAATTTTTAGGCTTTTTACCATTACTATCAATTTTCCTTAGTCTCTCTTGATTTTGCTTTAACATTTTGAGGACAGAGGAGAAGGAGGCAAAGAGAAGAGAGCCACACTTTTAGATAGCTCCCTGTAGGACTCTGTCTTTAGCCGTCGCCTATGGGGGAAACCATACTGAAATGTTATGAGATTTCTTCCATATGACTGTACTTGAACAGAAATTTGTATTGATGCTTGCAAAATGATGCCCAGAAAAACTTAAAGGAGATAAAAACCCAGAAAATTCTTTCAAAAGTTACAGATTGAATTAACTAAGTCCTGATGAAAGTTGTATATCAGCTAGCTCCAAATAAAAGTAATGACAAGTATCTATATAGATTTGTTATTGCATATTTTAATTTTAAGAGCTAAGAATTAAAGAAAATAAAATTATGCATAATATATGCATCAATAAAAGACAATTTAATTCTAAAAGTCTGTAAAAATTAAAGCCTAAATATTACGATAAATGAGAAGTACATAAGTAGTAAAATAATTTAGCAGATAATTGTTTCTACAAAAACACCACACGAAATTGAAAGTACAAATTAGCATAGCTCAACTATTGTTCTAATCCTCATTAATGCATCATGTGATATGTCAAAATATAGAGAATTTCAATGATTTTATTTATAAAAATGTTCTTATAGTACATTTAATCCAGCTATTCCTCTATTATCCATGAGTTTCCTCCATATCCACCATATATAAAAACACATGTAGGGATGGTTGTAAAAAGTGTAAAAAGAATGCAAAATTTTTAAAATTTAAGAAAAGTTTAAAAGCTAAAAAGTCTGCAGAAATATGTCCTCTGAATATGTCTTCTTATTTTTTCTTTAAATCTTTCTCATTTTCTTATCCGTCTTTTTAATCCCAAACTAGGAAAAAAACCCAGGAGCTGGCTTTTTCAAAGATTATCACAGAAGAGACAACTCTGCTACTAATGAAATAACTGGTTTTGATAATGTCATTCTAAAAATCAGATTGTAAATCTTAGATTCATTAATATATACACGTCTGAGTAAACAAAAAGTCACTGGAAGCCCAAAGGAATTTGGATATTGAATTTTATTCTTGAGAACTGAAATTGCCAGGTCGGCTAAGTGAGGGCATGGAAACATGTTTTCAAATGTGGATGTTTTTTCTAAATATGCATTTTGCTTGTTTAAAACACACAGAATCGTGCTCATTAATTTCTGATCTTTTTCCTATACATAAAAACATCAGCATTTATTCTTGCTGTTGTTAATGAAACCTTGCTGAGACCTCTGGCCAGGGTCAGCTGCAAATATAAAAATTCTGTTTCCAAAGGCTGTATGTGCCCAACAAGATCTATTTCCTGGCTAATTACATGAAAAACTGCACACAATGGCGCTCTCCTGTGTAACTTGCACAACACTGCAATCCATCACCATGGACATTGGCTACGTATTTGACACTTTCCAGCAGGATCCTTGGGATCTGAGACCTAAAAGAGGCAGAGACTGAACACAGATTTAAAGCAAACAAAATAGAGCCTCACTCCCCCCACAACTTGCATCAAGCTGTGAGTGCAGAACAGGCTACAATCAAATACTAAAAGTCAGTGCACTGAAGTACATATGATCCCAATAAGAAGAAAGACATTCCATATTTTTCTCATAAGTTTTCTCCTTCTTTTCCACTGGGAATTATCTTAGCTACTCAAACCGTAGACTGAAGCCTATAAA
Source organism: Sclerurus mexicanus (assembly GCA_013396755.1). Lineage (NCBI taxonomy): Eukaryota > Metazoa > Chordata > Aves > Passeriformes > Furnariidae > Sclerurus > Sclerurus mexicanus. Next base: position 690,737 of record VWZF01005579.1, read on the forward strand.
CCACTGGTGTTTAGTGACCATCTGCACCACTAGTTCCATTATCTGTGACTGGAGATTGATTTTCCTTTTTCTTCCATGTTCACTTACCCTAATGCCCCAGAGTCTGCAATGGAGCCAGTAGCATATAAAGCAAAGACAGCTTTTAAGGCATCAAAAATTAAAGCATCAGGAGTATCATTATATTCTGAATCTTTTGTAGTAGCTTTTTGTCTAATCCTATTGTAACAGGAATCCACCGATGTTGGGTAAGCCCCTCCTTTATGAAGCTTAAGTGCAGAGCTCAGAAGCGCTCTGCTTTCCTCAGAGGAAGGTGCAAAGGTCTGTGCCTATATGGCTCTGTTATGAACAGGGACCAGTACTGTATACATCAGTTTCATACAGGACCAGTAACTCAGCAGGTCACAGAGGATGCTCATTCAGATTTGAAGGCTGGAAACCAGCAGAAGGTCATCTAAAAGAATTCCAGACCGCAACAAATATTTTTAGTGGTATGAATAGTACTTTCAAATTTAGTTCAAGTAGTATTGTCAGTGATTACTGTAATTCCTCTTAGGAAATGTTTGTTTTCTCCCTTATTGACATGTCAAAGGCCCATGCAAATACCAGGGGAAATGAACTCATTAATTGACCATGTAGGAGCAGAACTGAAACTAGTAGGGCACAGAGACCAGGTTCTGAAAAGGGCTTGGCATGCAGCGACTGCCATTGTTCCAGTAAACTGGTCTTAGCGGGACCTGCCGGATGCAAAGATTTTTAAGAATCTGGACACTTATTTAGGTACCTAAATGGGATCTGAAGCCTACAAATCTGTCTCTTTGTATCTAGTCAGTTTAATTATTTAGACATTTCCTCTTTTTTCACCCCCAAGAAAACTCCACAGAACAAAACCATGTGACTAGAGGAGAAGTGCTTGGCCGCTTAAAACCTTAGACAATGCTCCCCTTAAGAGCTTCATAAGAAAGCAAATCTCCCTCTGGTCTGTGCCAGAGCAGAACCTCCTGCAAGCCTGACACTCTCAATTTGTTTCTTATCACTTATGAGACTATAAAGATACTTGTGTGCCTATAAAGACATGGAAAAACACACAGGCAAACAGATACTATTATTATGCCATTGATCACACTGTGTATTCAAAATGCACTCTTTATCCATGGTGTCCCGCTTTATAATAGAATCATACATTGGAAATATATCTCATTTTACCTTTGTACTATCTCTGCGGTCAATTGTCATTTCATGAAGAAAATTATAAGCATTACTGGAAAAATAACAAATTTGACTTTACTATTATGTGAAATTTAAAGTATAAATAAGAGTTATAGGTATTAATGCATTCATGAGTCAGGACCTTCATCCACAAAATTGTGTAGGCACCCAACTCATATTTAAATGTTATTTTCTGCATTTGCATACAAAATATAGGCTCTCATAATACACTCTCTGAGACTGCCCAGGCAGTATGTACTAAAGGACTGAAGGAACTTCTTTTTTTTTCTAAGTTCCCAAGGTACCTAAAAATCTATTTTTGCCTTTATTCCTATAAACATATCCATACTAGCACTGAGTGATTGATGCCCTGAGCCTTACAGACTTTTACATTTCATGTTCTCTTTGAAATCATGGCTATTGTTAAGTATCTTTTAAGATGTTGTAGAGTAACTCATGCCTATAACTGACTGAGATTCATAATTAGGTCTTCCTTCAGTTTTCTCTTCACAGTGTGACCTAGTGACACTCTAAAAGAACAGGAAACCTAAACCAAATTCATTCCTATCTCTGAAGTTTAGAAGTGCTTTTTTGCATAACCTTCCTGCTCTAACATTTGGTACCAAAGGACATTGCTGTCTGCACCTTAAGTTTATATCAATGGGCCGGACAGAACAGGAGTGATCATAGTGTACAAAACACCCAAATACTAAGTGGGAACCAGTGCTTCTGGTCCAGTAATGGCTAAAGCCTTCTAAATCAGGAACAAAGTTCTAAATCAAATCCAGATCTACTACTATTGCCTCTGTCAGCAGTGCTTTTTCTCCATGTACTTACTACATCTTAGGAACAAAAAGGGAATGCACTTAAATTGAAAGAGAGCATTTTTTTGGGTGATAAAAAGGAAATATGTTTATTTCAGCATATATGAATTATCTGTGGAACTTATTGTCACATGTTAATATTGGGTACGCAACAGGATTTTTAAGGACTTTAAACATCTGAATGGTGACTAGGAACTTCACAGATGCATCAGACAAGATATGCAATGTATAAGGTAAAAGAGCAAGCTACTGGGTGTATGATATCTAGTAACTAATAAGAATTAGAGGGAAAAAAGTCTTTCAGTCTCGGAGGGTTGTGACATAATTGACCATTAATTTTCTTGTGCCTTTGTCTAAAGCATTAAGCATTGGCCACTGTCAGAGAAGAGATGCTGGGCTAAGTAGACCTCATTTAGGTCAATCACTACTTTGGCAATAAAATACAGCAAATAAAGTAAAACAGATTTTTTTTAAATAGATACTTCTGTGGCAAATAAAAACAGTAGCTACACGATGCGTAAGTCAACAAAATGAAACTCTATAGGCTTGTGAAATAAAATAGTTTTATTTTGCCATGAAATTTTTCTGACAGGCAAAAGACAGAAACATTTTTTGTTTATTGAGCTTACAATTTCTTTCCCGGTTTTGAAATAGAAGAAAAACAAGAACTTTCAAATATTTAACTTTAAAAGGTTTTTAACCTTGACTTGGAGTACATATTTAAAATTAAATCCCCAGTATCATGTGTGACTGCATTAAGTATAATCCCAATTTCTTGCATTAGAGCTCTTCTTCTTCCATAAATATTTAAACACTAGGATATACCAGTGAAATATTTATGATAAATTTCAGTGAAAAAAACATTAAACCACCTTCTAAAGAAATAGTAAGGGATCACTTATTTTTATAAATGTATTTAGTGACTACCTACTGGTTATGAGTGAGTTTATTAATTTACATGTTAATCAAACTCCATGCTTTTCCTATTTTCTCCCTTTTCATGTTTGTTGAAATTTGTACCATTTGTACTATTCTACAACAGCTTGTTGGTTTGTTTTTTTGTTGTTGTTGCAAAAGCATCATATACCTTCAGAAAACACCTAAAAACTCTACTGTCACACATTCTATATAGAAATCATCCATGAAACTTAGTCTATAAAGAAGAAACAGGAACGTTTTTTTTCTTCTGTTCAAATCCTGATTTCAAATATTCATTTGTTTTTAAAAAGATAGGAGGCAATTGAAAGAAGGTGGATTTGGATTCGATATTAGGAAGAAATTTTTTACTGTGAGAGTGGTGAGACACTGGAACAGGTTGCCACTGAGGTCATGGATGTCTCACCCCTGGGAGTGTAAAAGACAAAGCTGGATGGGGCTCTGAGCAGCCTGGTCCAGTGGAAGGTGTCACTGCCCATGACATAGGGATTGGAACTAGATGATCTTTAAGTTCCATTACAACCCAGGCCATTCTATGGATCTAGTCAAATAATATTTTCTACTTAACACTGTAGACACCAATAACTTGTATCTGAATATAGCATAGCATTTGGCAAGGTTTATAGCCTCTATTTGATAAGCCAGCAAACACAGAATCCACTAGCAGACTGTTCCAATGGTTAACCATTCTGTCAGAAACATGCCTTCTTTCTCACATGAAAAGTATTAACACATGCAGAAGAGCTGAGATAGCCTACTACTATGGCAAACTCCAGAACTGATTGAGTTAGAAAATGAGATTTTTAGGTGTGTAAAGAAATCAAATCTGAATTCTGTCCTCTTAAAAGGTAGAACGCAAGAGAACAAGTGGCGTAAAAATAATTGGTTTTTTTTCCTATGAAACAATCTTTAACACTAGAAATTGATTAAAGAATTAATAGCAAGCAAATGGCTCTTGTGGCTAATGAGATCTCAGGAATGCAAGTAACACTGCCTGATGTACATATCCACTGTCTGTATTTTCAGCCTTGTAGACATTGATAAATAGCAGGTATGAACTCACCTAGCAGACACCCTCACCCATATGTGTGCTTTATAAGCATTCATTAGCATGGAAAAAGTGTCATACATGTTTCACATTGGATTCTTTCTTAAACACCAGGCCCTGAGAAACAGAGGGTGCTTACTCTAATCAGCCCACCAGAAGGATGTATCCTTTAGTCATTGAAAAAAAAAAAAGTAAATGTGAAAACAATTAATTCTCCAATAGTTACAGTAAGGGTGTTAATAAAATTGCTTGTCTCTTGTTGTCATTTGCACCCAGTAATAAGAAGGAACGCTGATGAGAGCAAGGTTAGCTGTATTTGCTCTCAGGTCCCTCCCCCTTACTGAACCACAGCAAGTTGCCGTAATGTGAGAGTCAGTTGTGTGGTTTGATTTCATACTCTGCTGCCCACAGACAACCACATCAAAATAAATATGCATGCTATGGAGAACAGCATTTCTCCCTTTGTGAATTCCACAAATGCTGGTTGGCTGGTTTTGCAACCCTGTGGCTGTATATTTTTTTGCAGATTAATAGGGAAGTGGGCTTCTTCTTACATCTGACTGACTGGGGACACCTTGACTCAATCATCCACTTATATCATGGAGATCTTGTAGTAACTTCGCAAGCTTGCCTTCATCCCAGCAGACTGCAGTGTGTAGTGTTCTTACATTTCACAGCACTCCCCATTCTTTGTTGTGAATGTCTTTGCCAGCTATGATTTACAAAGTGGTATGCAAGCAGCTGACTAAAGTTGATCCAGGACAATTTCCTATGTACCTTATGACTTTGGCCTCCAAATTGGAAGCAAACATGGATGAGATACAGTGGCTACTGATGGGAAGGATCATTCTGCATTGGGATGGCAATAGTCCAGGGAAGGATCATTCTGCACTGATGGCAAAAGGGATGGTAAAAGTCAGGGTAGCTAGAGAATAGGATGTGTCTGGGCTGACAAAGTGTACAATTCAGTGAGTAACTGCAAGTTCAACATGATATGTGGATCATAACTACCTAAAACAGAGTCCTTGCAGCAAGCACCTCCACAGTTCTCCATGTACAGAGATATGCTTAAGGGAAGAGTAAAATTTTGACTCCTGTGCAGGATGTCCATAAGCCTAAAGAAGAGAAAGATTCCTTTTTCTTTAAAGAATGTATGTCTACAGCTTCTCTGAGGAGTACAGAGCTGTTTGACCATGCTACCATTTTGCCTGATGAGGATTTAATTGCCTGACAGAGCTTGTGGGCCAAGGACAAACTCTGCTGCTTATGGTGGTGTTTGCTGTATCCTTTCTAAACTCCTTCTATGAACTATTCTACTGCATATGCAATAATACTCTGTTTTGCTTGAAAGATTCCAGGAGTTTTATTTTGCCTCCCCATCCTCCTAGTGTGAGGAATGCTGGGAGTAAAGGTCACACAGCCTTTCCCCTCTAATCTCCAGCTGAATAAAATGTAGGAAAAAACAGGAGAGGTAAGGAAACAAGAAGACAGAAGGGAAAAGATGCAAAGCAGACCCCCCTCCTCCCCCCCGCCCCGGCTAAAAAGAAATAAATATGGAAAGGAAAGAAAGAAGGCAAAAGAAAATACATGGAAAAAGTCTGTTTAAATTCTAAAGTTACTCCACAACCTCATAATAGGATTAATAGGTTTCAAAGGACTAATAATCACTAGCATGGCTGAATGTCTTTTAACTGGCTCTGCTTAGTCAACCTAGGAGGACTTTCTGCTCCCCTGATTGCAACACACACGATTCCTTTCTTTGTGAGCTCTCACCTTTCATGGATCATTTTTCTTCATGCCTTTCACTTTGCTTTCCTTCTCTGACTAAGGCTTGTCTTTTCCTCCATGCACAGAAGTCTCTTTCCCTCACTTTCTGCTCCAATTCCCCCTTCTCCCAGATACAGAGATGTAAAGGTGCTGCCTGAGCACTTTACTAAGGTACTCCTACAAACTTCCCTATAGATAGGCAGTAGACTCCAGCACAAAGATTAAATTCTGTTAGTTCCATAACCAAATATTACAATTTTCTCCACTGTAGTCCAGCTTTTCGCACTGAGGCTCTGGCCTTTCATGCCACTGTTAGTCATTTGCCTTTGGCAAAAGTTTTAATTAGCTGGATGATGCAGAGAAATTCTACTATTACTCAAATCCTGCTGCCTTACAATCAAATATGAGGTCTCATTAAATTCTTCTTACAATGATGGGTTTGGTAGCCTCCTTATCTCTAGCAACCAGGCATTTTTTACAGTTGTTATTAAGCTCACTTACAACCATTGGTAAGAAATGCTGAAGTCAAATTGCATACTTTATATGCAAGAAATTGGGTACTGAGCTCAGTTCTGTCTGTAAGAAAATGTACTCTTAAGCAAGCTTTGCTGATTGCACATAACTCTTCCCTCTTCTGGCATTCATTCATTTTCCAAAAGCCTGAGCAACCATCTAAATGCTCGAAGGCCAACCTGCACAGGCATGAAAATAACAGGTGCACAGGACAACCACTTCAGAACCAGGATTCAAAGGTGTGCATATCTCAACAGGAGAAGAAGCAGATATAGCCCATTATTTACTTCTTGAAATTCAGTGTCAGAACCTTTTTGTTTTTCTTTCCCAACTCATCAAACTTTCAAAATCATTTTCATTTTGTAGGTGTGGTTCTTGTGTAACAATAACAAGCAATCAGATGCAGCTAAAACCTCAAGACTTCAAGGCTTGCACCTTTTTTATTTTGTTGTTGTAATTTGTTTGTTTACTTTTTCATGGTCTTTGCAGCCTAGGAACTATTTTCTGTTTGCCAGTCTTAAGACTCCTAAAAACAAGTATATCAGGTTCATTGAGATTCCCCAGGAAGTAGATAACAAGCAGACAGTAGGTTCACAAAGTTGCAATTCACACAATTCTGTTTCATGTGATGTGAAATTAAACACAGGACACTGAAGTTAACAGTTCACCAGGGTTCAAAACTGAGCCACACAGTTCTTCATGAGGAAGGAGCTGTAACATCCCTATATCCAGCTCAGGAACACTGTCAATCTCAAGTTGTGGAGGCTTGGAGCACCATCATCATCATGGCTAGGCTTTGCGAACGAAGATTTGCAAGGGCTCTACCCACGCTTGCTACAAGCACGCTGGTGGCTAAAAAGGCCAATGTGAGATAGGCAAGTCCAATCGCAAAAGGCACAGCAGAAAGTCTCCATCAGCACTACTGGTGAGGCATGGTTCTTCCTGCATTGCCTTTTTTCCACAAGACTGATTCTCTGTGTGTTCTCAAAGGAAGCAGCAGCATTATGGATGGTGTGTCTCCATTGATGGTGATCAACATGGCCAAGGCTGAGGTGTTGTTTCAGGGAATCCTTGTATCTCCTCTTCAGGGCTCCTCTCTTGTGGCAGCCGGTGGTGAGTTCACCATAGAGCACAATCTTAGGGAGGCGGTGATCCTTTATATGCAAATGACTGCCCTGTCCAGTGCTTCTATTCTTCCTCCTGTAGCAGGTAGACTACTGAGCTAAATGAACTGTTGACCTGAACCATTATAAACCCCTTTATATTCTGAAGCTTTGTACTACCCTTGGCTCCTCTGCACACTGTGAATCCTCACCTGTCTTTTGAGCAGTTCCCAGATACTTAACATTGACCAGGATGTTCAGGGAGGTTGAAACGCAATTGAATTATCTTCCTAGCATTGATTTTACCTATAGATCTGTGTATAGATCTTAAACAGGCTTTCTAAGAATATTTGTTAATAAGTGCGGTGGTTTAGTTTTCTTGGTTTTGGTCTGGGCCTTCCTTGGTAACCAGGTTATAACTAAGGAAGTATTCCACACCATTCCTTCACGTAACCGGGGGTATATAAGATAGGGAGGAACGTTTCCTCTCTCTCTTCCTTTCGTGTGCTGGGCAGAACATCAGGTTGCTGTGTCGGCTTAGCTCTTATCTACGTGAGCTGAGGCCTGTCGGAGTAGCTGGTGTCTCAGTCGTACGGAGATGGAGATTTCTATTGTTTCTCTTAAGAGGAATTTTGGTTAGAATTTATTGTATTAGTTACTTATTGAGCTTTTCTCTGAGTTTACGTGTGTGTGTGTATCTGTTGTTGGTGTGACTCATTTTTGTCACATTTTCCTTTCCCTTTCCCCCTTTTCCCTTTTGGAGTTGTTTGGGGTTCTTATTCTGTAGATTCGTAGTGTTTGATTGTATATAATTGTAATATATGTGAATATATATATACTTTTACTACAATTCTCTTTTGGTGCATTTTTTCTTCTCTCTTGGTGAAGGGGGAAATCTGTGTGGCCGCCATTTGGGTTTGGCAGGGAGCCAACCCACACCTCCACAATAAGCAAGTTGCTTCATTGACTGAAACACCACGAGACTGTCCTAGTAACCTGGTAAATCGGTATATGTTTGGGCAACTAAAAAAGTGGAGATAGATGTCTCAGAATAATTCTTACATTAGATTGCATTACATTAGATTCTTTACACTAAATGTTAGTATTTCTAATATTAGATGTAAGATACAAATATAGCCCACCTTAACAGATGGCCTGACAATATTTGTTCCTTCATGTGTACTTGCTTTCCTTACCTTGTGTAATAGAGTAGTACTTTCCCCTCCTTTTTTTAAAAGAACTGACAAATCTCTGAGTTAACTTAAATAATTTCTGAGCTACTTGATAATTCTTTAATTATCTGAGCAAGCTAAGAATTTGTGCAGGAGCTTTAGCAAAAAATAACAACAACAACAAAAGTTCCATATGTTTTGCTTAAGGAGAGAAGTATTTCTATACCTTTCCATGCTTCATTCCCATCCCCAGCCCAAACCCAAAAGGGCACTTTTATAAAAAAGCACAAACACCATTACCAAATCAAGGTTTTTGATGCATACCAAAATGATAAATTCTATCCCAGAAGCAGTCAAAAGACTCAAAGATCACTGATAAAAAGAAGGCATTAAAGGCAGAACATCTTTGCCATACACCAACAAGATTTTCCCTGCTGGGTGACCTACCTCAACTAACCGTCAAAAAGAATTAGTCTCAAGGGAATGTTTTGCTTATAGATTTATAAATGTTGACAATAATCCTAAATGGATGTTAGGGGAATTGACAAATCTCAGCATTTTTCTTGATGTATGTGTGCCTGGGGGAGCTTTGGAGGCCCCAGCATTCATTAAAAAGAAGCAAGCCATTGACAGCTGACAGGGAAAGACAGGTAGCATAGCTAGAAAAGTAGAAGCTATTTGTTGACATAAAATTGTGAAGCATAACCTAATAATCCAGTATTTTCTTCCACTGTTGTCTCTAGGCTCACTCAAAGTGTACAGACCATACAGCACAGTGTGCTTAGTGCAACAATAAATCTGCTTACTCTATAAATGACCTTATTGTCTGCTCAGGAAAATAATGTGAGCCAGATTAAAGCTGGAATTAGTGCTTTAGTAAGGATCTTGAGGGCAGCTGAGAGATGTATTTTTGTTTTTTCTGTATGTGCATATGTGGGGTTTTTTCCCCCTGGAGGTCAAAGCACATGTTAAAACAGCATCCTCTGGAAGAAAAGAGTTCTGAGTTTTGCTCTGTCTTCTTATCTTGACAAAGGTGAAAGAAGGGGAAAGGCAGCAAACAAGGAAGCTCAGAAGTTTGATTCTAACTTTATGTTTATGGGCTAAATAGTTGTCAGGCAATTCTACATGGAAATCTTTAATATAAACACTGTTTATGTTAAACAAGGGAAACTTGCAGGATTCATCCAGAAGTCTGAAGAGCAGCTTTGATTAATTTTCCTTGATAGCATATTAATTATAACTAGCTTTTCTACCTAACAGCCTTCTACTTAAATATTATCTGATAGCCAGTGAAAATCAGAAAAAAATATTACAATCTGAGCTGCCATTTATGTATTTCTTTTGATAGCGAAATTAACAAAAATATTGAAAATAGAATAGCACTTATTTCTGTCCTGTAGAGAAATAATACTTCCCAATGTCTTTAAAAAACACCTGCATAGATTGATTGCTAGCACTCCATAATCCAGATTAGTGTGAATTTATTTGTAAGTGTGTGTTTGAAAAGAGTGAAATGCTCACAAGGTTATGCATAACATCCCTAGGATGGAAATGTCATCAAATTGCTTGTCTCCTATTTCCTGCTGCCAGAGAACACTTAACAGCAAGTTTTTCAGTATTTCATTGAACCTAGTTTTAAACAAAGGTAGAAACAAGTCCTCCAGCACCCCTGGGGACCACAGCAACACATTCATTTCCTCTCTTCTACACTACTCCCTGTCTTAAGCAGAGTGATTAAGTAGCAGAAGTCATAGCAGTAATATAGACTAGGGCCTGTTATAGGAAGCAGCATCCATGGAGACTGATCATACTGGTAACCTCAGCAGGCAAAATAAAGACAACAGCATTGTTATTTAGAGAAAGCTGAGAAAACAAATATGGCGATTCTGGCTGATATCATATAGAAAGTCTGTGCAAAGCTGGGAAATAGCTCAGATCTCCTCAGAGTTTCTCCTTTGACACTATCTCCTTGTGCTGCTCTGTTCTTTTTTGTCCTTTTACTCCACCCTACATTGTATTGCTGACAAATATTAATAGAGTTTCTGTGTGCACTCTCCTTTACCAGGATTAATACTCTACCCAGTCTGACAGGTCTTGCGGCTGATATTCAGTGGGGCTTTCACAATTAATGTGCAGCTGAAGGAAACTACGTATTGCGTTTTTTTTTTTTTTTCTTTTTCTTTTCCCCTAATAGTTTCTCCTCTATCACAATAATTTCTGTGAAGTTTTTCTGCTTTTATCTGTTAATTATGCGTCAATAACTAAAAACAGTATTTGAGGAAAAGCCCTACCAAATCTTGACCATTTTTTGATGAGGCAATAACATGTTTTTGATGGAGCCCCAGATGGCTGTCTTTATAGGATGCACTGTAAACTTATGTTTAATTTCCTGTCTACTACCACCCTTAGTCCATTAGTATTGCCCTTACTTCCACAGACTTCTATATATCATGGAATATTTGTATTTTGGATTGTTTTCCCCAAGAAGTAATAGCTTCTGTTTTACAGGGTGACACTCAACACACTGCAATATACATCTGTAACTTTAAACTTTTTTTCTGTGTTATTTTTCTGGTTTCAGAAATGCTTTTTTTCCTTCCTCATGAGTGTACATATGGAGACTGGTTGTAGTGAAATGGTCATATGAGTAAAATCTCAAGTTCCTAATAGGTGGGTAAAATACTTTAGTTCTGGCACCAGTGAGCTATTCATCCCTATATGCTGTTTTCAGAGTTAGAGTTCAGAGCCACCCAGGTACAATCTGGCTCAGCTGCCCATTCAGTTTAATGGAATTTAATGAGTTCTCGAACTGATGCATTTTCATGAAACTCCTGACCTTTGGAGGATAATGCAGTTTTTAAGGAAAAAAAAAAAAGCACATAGTGAAAAGGTTGAATACGTGTATATATTGGAGGATTCATAACGAGCCTGTATGTTTCACCTATCATGTTCACTTGGTAAGCTATCATTGACTTGTATATTTTAGTTACTGCATCTGACAGATTCCGTTCATGACAATTTTGCCTCTTCTACAAGATCTGTCTTGACATAAGAAATGATCTTGCTTATGGGTGTAACTCATTATGAGTGGTCTAATAAAAAGATCTTTGTGTCCTTTCAAGTCTCACATGGGCCAATAGGGCAGGACTTCACTTGGAGTAAAGAGATGTCAATATCTGTGCTGGAACCAGGCAGCACGTGTGTATGAGGGAGTGAAACTGCCCCATGTATTTGGGATCTTAGAGGAAGCCTTTTGCCTCTGGTTTAACTGGCAGGAAAACCTGGACTCTTAAACATCGAGTCCCATATTGAAAATACAAAAGGTAGTCAGTGACAAAAGTAGCTTTTTTGAGGAGAGCAGCACATTACAGAGAACAACCATTTGCAGCTCTATGATCCAGCTTTGAATTCCTTTCTCTCATTTCATACTCATGATGTGTTGGCAACTGTTTCTGCTCCAGGACTGTGTGTTTTCCTCCCTCTCATACTACCTCTGAAGTTTCTCAAAACGTGCTAGGAAATGAGCAGCAACTGCCTCCCACCAGCTGCCTCAGGGCAGCTCCCACCGTGCCCTGCCCTGGAGATGTGGGGCACTCCGGGCCAGGGGTGAGGAATGCATGCCAAGAGATCTCCTGGTGATTACCAGAAGTGAGTGATGGAAATTAGGAAACATTACAAAAGACTGCAGGAAACAGATATCATTATCTTTTCTAGTTTCTCACAACAACAGTTACCTGGGGCACACCAGACATTTTACTTCATGTAGCAGCTAATTATCAGAGACCAGTGGTACAAATTTCAGTGTTCCTGATACTGACGGCAGCTGCAGCTTATGCAGAGATCAGTCCTGGCTTGTGTTTTTTCCACCCCCTATCTCTCTTCAAGACCTGGTTTGTAGTTCAGGTTATATCACTTCAAAGAATTTGACTTTCCCCTCTGTCATCCAGCTGCAACACACCGAAGCAAAGGCAATGGATTTACATTGAAGTGGAAGAGAAATTAGTTCAGAGATTTGAATGCTCAAAGGAAATAGTTTTTCCTTCTTAGAATATCATTCCCTGTCTATTGCTGAAGGGTGCTGCCTGGAAGCACAGATGATCCATTTCTTCTACATACATAAAAGCAGGGTTTAGAAGATGCATTTTTACTTGTTCAGCAGAATTATCCTCAGGTGAACATATTAGGTATCTGTTTCTACTGAAAACTAAAAATAGCAGTGTCAGTGTTTTGAATTTTAACTGATCCAAACACTGCACTAACAGAAACAGTGCTACAAATTCCCCAATTCTGGGAGTCGCATGGTGAACAACTTGCATGAAAGTTTGAAGAAGCAACACAATCTGCAGAAAAAGGACAATGGAGGCATCACAAAAACACCTTGTGGGAGAGCAGGGAGGACGAATGCTGCAGTCTCACTGTCTGTGGCATCCTTAATACAGAATTTTATTTAAATATAATTTATTTCTTTACCATTACTTTTCTCATTATATAACCCAGTACATAAAGGACACAACTACATGAGGCTTCCCAATATCTCCTGCTGAGTTGCTGAAATCTGCCAATACCTTCCGGAATGCTCTGACAGAAGAGTGAAACTTTCCTTAGTGTGCAATTCCTGCATACAGAAATAGGAGTATTGGTGTGCATCTAACACAGAGATTCCTGAACGGCTGCCTGTGGGCTGGTGGTGATCCACGACATCACCTCTGACCTGTAGACACCTCACATGCGTGGTGTTTAAGCTGAATGCCAAAGCTGCACCTTGATTTGTGCTGACATTGGTTCAGAGTCCTAAGAATTTGGGAATAACTATTTGAGAGCTGCCACTGATCAGCTGTGAGCAAGATGCTTCACCTCTCTGTGCCTTTGTTTCCCTTCCAGCACCATCTGTTTTGCTTAATTAAAGCGAAAGCTCTCCTCTGTAAAGACCTGCCCTTCACAGGCATTTGTGAAATGCTTTTCACAGTGCACCTCTGAATTCATTCGGGACACAGAGCTGCCAAGCTAACATTGATTACTACTATTAACAATATCTGTTTTAACTTGTCAGCTATGACAGCAGTATTACTAACAGCATAGGAAACTAGAATCCTAAGAAGCAAAAAAAAAAAAACCAAAACAAAATTTAACATGAAAAAGGACTCTATGTGCTGTTTGGGGTATTGCCTTTTCAATCATATTTCAAAAATATGAAAAGAATCCTTGCATCCAAATGTGTATGCTAAACTGTCTCGATCTTCTGCAGATTGCTGTGGAGTGTAGCAACCTCTGGGTGTGTAGGATACTTCAAAGCAATTTGCTTCTCAAAGCACCATTTTTCCTACAGTCATTTGCATGCAGTTTTGCAGCCTTGTTTTTCATGGATTTTTCAAAATGCTAATTTTTGCCTACTCTGCTATAATCTACTTAGAGTTTGGGTGGGATTTTACACAAGGGATGCAAGGGATATACAAGGGATAATATCAGGAAGAAATCAAAGGCAAAGGCTGTTGCCTAGTTTTAGCTGCAGAAATAAAGCTGTTTCAACGCAACCCTAATTACAGTTTTGTGGTGCTTTGTCGAGCCCTGCTGATAAGTTTCACTGGTAAACAGCTCTTTATTGTTCTTTCACATTCAGTCACCATGGAAACTAGCATTTTAGGTTTTGGTCCTGAGAGATGCCAAGCACCTGCTTCTGTGGCAGTATCTATGGGAGAGGAGGGTTTGAGACATCTTATAAGATCCGTCCTTTCAATGACAACAGATTTACTACAGCAAAGAGAAAGAAAGATATGAAGGGGGAAAAAAAAAGCTTTTGAAGTGCTTATTTGGAAGGAATTGTGAAAAAAAATATCACAGGTAAAACCTGGCCCCAGTTATACCTTGCAAACATACACAGTATCTGACACTGCTGCTCATGGGTTCAGTGCAATGCAAAACAAAACAACATAAACCCCACCTCATTCAAACAAAACAAAACAAAAAACCAAACAAACAAAAAATAAAAAAAAAAGCCTAACAAGCCTAAGGATCTAACTCCGAAGGAAATACAAGTCAGAAACAGAGCCCCAGAGTGTCACTAACAAAATGTCGGGAAGATGAATTTCCTTTCATTCACTGCCAAATCCTTCATTGCCTCCTTATTGTAAAAAAAGATATTACTTGGGAGGTCAAACCCAGGTGATAAACAGCTGAGCAAATTTTCTATTTTAGCTTCTGAGTAATCCCTGAGGGGCTCTCTTTTGTCTTTCCTGCTTACGTTGACCTCAAGCTGTTAGTCAGAGCCTAGAGGAATCACTCAATTTAGCAAAGAGAAGTTTGTCTTTTTTTCTTTTTTTTCTGTACAGCTCCATTTCCTCTGAATTTATCTTGATGTCTCAGTAGGAAGATAGAAGGTTTGTGTTAGCAGATAGTTTGGATGAGAGCAGGTGTGAACATACCGATTGCTTCCTTATCTGATGCTGCCTGAACTCATTGGACCTAAGCGGAGAATCACTTTTCTGCCCTCTAGTCCTTTGCCAGCTGCCTCTTCTGACAAGCCCCTTCACCTGCCAAGGCTGCAGAAGTCAGCTGCTGTACGATCCACCCAGCCCGATCCTGCTGCCATGTGCAGCATTGCTAACCAGGGGAATGTCATCAGCTTGAGGGGAATACTTTTGTTTTCTCTGCTTCAAAACACTGGCCCGGGGTCATTCTATGTAAATGCAGACCCCCGTCTGAGGGGCACAGTCCCTTTCATCTGCCTCAGCATGGTAGGAGCGAGGCAGCACTTCTGGAGCTGGTATCTTGAGAGGGGTGAATCACCTTTTAGACATTTTCATTTCTTGGTAAATAAAAGGGAAACACTCTATGTCTCTATTTGCAAGTTAGGCACCTTAATCAGTGGCCCAGCTAATTAGAAGGGGGAAGTTGACTGTTCTCATGCATGCACAATATTGCAAATTTAGGCATTTTGTCTTCAATTAACCTTCAGAATAAAAAAAAAAAAAAAATTAGTCAGATCATGCTACCTAGAAAGAAGTAGATACATAGAAGCATATTTATTGTTCAACTCTGCAAATATGCACAAGAGAAGAAATTAGGTCTTCAAATGACAGTTTGGGGTCATCTTAACTTCAGTCTTGGTACTGCTATTAGTGGTAAGGTTATGGTGAGGTTCAAGTTTTTTATTACTTGGACTTTAATAGATTTTTCTCAGGATGGTAAAGTGTTTTTGTTTTTTTTAAAATTTCTTCTGGCTGCCATAGCCCAGGTGTAACAGCAACTGAAAGAAAAATAAAGATTAAGCAACAGCAAAATTGAAACGAAGCAATATGGATCCCATACAAATCATGGGTCATGGTTTAGTGGTGGACTTGGCAGTGTTAAGTTAACAACTGGACTTGATTTTAAAGGTTTTTTCCAACATAAATGGGTCTATGATTCTGATCTGTGCCTACCAGCAATGAATATTAGAAAGTGTGTCACCCTTAAAAATGAGTACTTTCAGGTAAAGAAGTTGCACAGGTACCTACTAGTGTACAGAGCTGTAGAAGTTTATGAGGGAAGAGTATCTTCACACCTACAGTTAAGGCACAGATAGGTCTTGGTTCTATAGAAGGAACTATGCATCTAAGACTAGCAAAGAATATATGACAGGGTATCTGTAGTCATCAAGGGTTACCATTAAGGGGACTGAGCTGTAGTTCTTTGAAATATATGGAAAGACTGGCTTCATGACCTTTAGATCAGGAAAATTTCACAGGAAATTAGCTGACAAAAACTCTAATGATCTGGAGTGGATTCCCTTTTCTGTCACCTACCTGACAGTTACATAGCATGTGTCACTGTTTAAACAGTGTCTGTAAAATGCAACCCTGAAACAGATGAAATCCTGTGGTAAGGATGATGATGGAGTTAGGTACAGTTAAAGGTAGGAAGGACAAGCAGCTAACAGAAAAACTTTGCTGTTTTACATGTCACTAGCTTGCAGGTGAGGTGCTGATGGTCAAGTTCTTTCCTCTTTGTTAAGCCTGTCATAGACTGAAGTATTCATGTGTTGTGATCTGTCAACTCCATGACTGGAAAAGCCAGATATACAGCGTACACAGAGCAAAATTGCACATTCAACTGTTACTATTAAATACAAAATAAGCTATGACTTAAAATAACTTTTGGCTCATCATCAGGTAAAGAAATCCTTCTGCACAGAGCAGGATCACCTACATTATTAATTCTCATGCAGTAGTGCAGCTCTGCTACAGAGTGTGCCATCAGATAAATTAATTTAGCTGCAGCACTGTTATAGAAAGGGAGAGATAGGGATTCATCCATCTACACACAAGACAGTCACCCCAGGCTCCCTCTCTACCAATAAAGAGAAATTGGCACTTCTAAGGTCCAATCCATCTTATTCTTAAGTAGACATGTAAAACAGGACTGCGGAATTCCCAGAAGTGCCCATTTGATTCAAAGAGGAGCCCAGAATATGCAGAAATTTATGTACTAAAGTTAGGTGAAATTATTTTTACCCTGAAAGTCTAGTCAAAACAACTCTACACTTTGGAACTAAAATTTTCCTTGTATTTTGAATTTGTGCAGTATCTAGTAGATCTTAGCTCCAGACTTAGCCCAGGACTGGCGCTTCAGCTCACTTGAGCGAAACAGTACTTGAAATTCAATGCTGTTGATTGTCCAGTGGGTTCAGGTGGACTTTTGCCTCGGTGCCATTGCACTGACACAGGTATAGTCAGCCAGTCCTCTCTGGTAAACTCCTTTCCAGTCACAACTGATCTTGCTTTCTCCTTTCATGAGTGTTACTGGTCTGCAAACATTTTCTCTGCAGCAGCAATCAGTATATTTACCTCTATTTAGGATATTACTTTTGCTCTGTCCAGGCCACAGGCACAGCTCAATGAAGCTACTTGGATTATACCCAAGGGATATAAAGAAAAATAGTTGTAATGCAGTGAATATCAGATCATTTACATGTAGTAAGATAAGTCCAAAGGCTCATAGGTGTAAGAGTTGCTTAAACTCTTGTGAAGTTATCTCATGCTGCTTACTTATACTTTTCATTTGCACCCACTTCCCCCTCCCAGCTGCCTGTAGTCTTAGACAAGGTAGAATCATCATATCAGCAGTGTATATGTAAGTTTGTGTGTGCAAATCTCTTTTTCTCTCACTTTTTCTCTAAATATATTTTTATCTCTATGCCTAGCTATACATCTGTGTCTATGTGTCCTAGGTGAGTGTGTGTAGGGCCCAATTTAATGGTTATAACAAGTAAATAGCTAACATTTCCACCAACACCCAATAGTTAGCAGAGCTGTATACTGAATCTTTTGGCAACTTTCACGATCATACTGTAGCAGTAGATTTAGTTCTAAGAAGTACCCCATCTTTACTCTGTGTAAATTAAACACCAGCTGGATGTATGAGATACTGAGTGACATTCCCTTCTTCAAGAATATGACCCAGAACTTGGAGAGGGAAAGAAAGATAAAAAGGAAAGGAGACAGAGCTGTCATGCTGCTCTGTACGTGGGGGGAACCTCACACAGCAGGTTGCAATCTGAACTGTCCCATTTCATTATGCCACTGAGGCAGACTCCTGCAGTGCATTAAGGTTTTAAAATCATTTAGGAGATATGAAGATACATTGTTATTAAATCATTTAATTACACTTCAAAAACAATTTTCTCATGTCCATTTTTTAACATAGTAAAGATTGTCTTTCACCAACGAGGACTGGCAAGTGTATATAGACTGAGTTTCTGTAATAATATGATTAGTATGGAAATGGACTGTAAATAATACTTAGGATGATCTTTTATTCAGCCACATCAAGGAATCACACAAAAGCTTGCTCAGACTGACTTTCATAGGGTAGAGAAAACAGGCAAAAGTTTATCCACAGAGGATTTTGCTGTATGTAAGATCAGTTTAAACTTATTCCTACAGAAGATTTATTCATAGTATACTTTCAGTTTATTTATTTTTTTTCAAATAAAGTGAAAAACTTGAAGACACACATATAGGAATAAAAGTTTATCAGATAAATATTATCTGACTAGTGTCACATAGTCTTCATTTTGCAGAAAAAAGACTATATATATGGCAGAATCAGTATGAGTCATCTCCACATTCATACAACACTGTAAAAGCACATGAAGATCTTGATCAAGAATTCTTAATTCAAAAATCTCCCTAGGAAATTTATTTTTTATTTCAAAAAGCAGAAACTGAAAAGAGAAAGAAAGCTTTTCTTACTTTGCCTTGATAGTTGGAATTATTTACTTTATGATTATTTTAAAACCAGTTCAGTAATAGGGGACTAATTAGATTTTTCATAGGATTTATTTACTTTTATGGCAAAAAATATATATTATTGATGCTAATCAGAATTAATTCCCTATCGTTCTTGTATTTTTCTTATATTTTCTTAAAGTACCTGTGTACCTTCTTTAACTCCCTATCATTGAGCTTCATTTAACTAGGTTTCCTTTTAATGAGTTAGAAATAAACTGAAAATGTTTTTAGATGTGAAGATAAGTCAGAAGCCTCAATATATCCTATATAAAGATTGATGAAAAATATAGAAGGGTCATTGGAACTTCATTTGCATTTGCTCTGAGAAACTTTGAAGAAAAGTTATGGAAAAGGGAAGCCCTTAAGGAGTTATGTACTCCCATCACCTCATGTTTCCAAGATAGTGTAGAATATAAAAAATCTGTATTTAAACCACCTTATGGCTAGATGCATTTTGAATTTCAAACAGTTGGAACTTTGTCAATGTTTCCCTCTATCAAAAGTGGTTTAGAAGAATTAAAAACTGGGCCCCTGTAGGGGAGCCACATGTGTGGCAAATTCCTATGAATTACACACAGTTACTTTTATTTAAGAACAAAGACTTTCAAGAACTTCAGTAATAATCAGAAGCCGAATTCATCTTCTCATTGTCTTCTTTCTCTTCTGTGTACAACAGATATTTACAACATTCAACCAAACTCATAAAGGTTTTTCTTGGACTAGGCCTGACACATCCTTGAGGCAATGTGTGATGCAACTTTCTGGAAGCCACTTTTAACGGCTGTGCTGTGGTGGTATGGAGGTGTCAACACTGAATGAGTACTGCCAGGAGTCCTTTCAAGGCCAAAGTCTTCATGTTTAAGGTCTATCCGTCAGGGATAGCTCACTCTTTTAACTGGCTTTAACCAATATTCTAAACAGCAAATAAAAAAAATAATAATAACAATCTTATTTCATTTCTATTCTTCACATTAAAAAAAATAAGGGAAAAAAAAAAAGGCCAGTATTTTGGGAAAGGAGCTTGGGGGAAAAAAAAGGAAAAAATGAAAGAAAAAATTAACAGATGCATAAAGGAACTCAAGTAAAACAGACTTTTAAAAGGATTTGGGTTTATTATTTTTAAAGCATTTAATTGTATCTACTGAGCAAAATCTAAAAACCCCAGTGAATTGCATTAACTAGGGGATGCTATTATGGGAAGGAAAACACAAGAAGTAGAATACACATAGATCTTATTTTATCAGTAATGACATTCCAGTTAGGAACTGTCATATCCAAACAAATCCAGATATAAATGAAAACAGTAATACTACCCCAAAACTTGCATGGCTACAGTGGTATTGCTATAGAAGTGCCTCACATTGAAGCTGATTTTTGTTCCTGTATATGGAATATGCATATTTTAAAGAAAGTAATATCACTGTAGTTGGATTTGGTGATGGAGGGTTGTATTCTTTATCAGCTAGGTTAGCTCTTCCTTTTTTTTTTTTTTTTTATTGTGCAGACAAAGATTCAGAATATGGGGAGAAAAATAAAAACAGAAAAGTAACTGAAAACCCCGCTTTAATTTGCTGGGATTATTTTTGCAGTCTGTAGAGTGCATGGACTTAGATACTGTGGTTTAGAAACTAATACCTGGGTAGAATTTCTCTGAGAGACTAGTGAACTGCTACATAAACCATTTTCATACCAGCATTTTCTGATTATCTAAGTAGGGAGTGTCTTCTGCAGAAACTCTTCTAACAAATGTGTTAACTATGAGATCTTCATGTTTGATAAAGGTCCAGCGGTCTTTGGTCTCTGTTATACCTTAGCAGTTTTGCGTAGAATGAAACTTTGATGTTAACTACCTTTCACTGGATCTTTTTTCTTTGACCACTGAGGGTTTAAAGCATAATGAGGTGAGTCCAGTCCCTTGTGTGACTAAAGAGAAGACATTTCCTTCATCTATTTTGCCTTTTTTTCCACATTTCATTTTAATATTGCAGCAAACTTTTGCTATATTGCAACCAGTTGTGCAGCTGTGAAATAAGTATTAAAATAAATGGTACATGTACTTTCTAAACTTCAGAACAAAATTAAGGGCATTGTACTGGAGAGCTACAGTTCTGACAGTAGGGAAAATTGAAAAATAAAAAGTAAAGATAGATACTATGCACAGGGAAAAATATCATGCAGCTAGAAAGATTTTTGACAAAAAGAAGGAAAAAAAGCAACTTCTATGCTTATCTCAAAAGGATATTAACATTTTTTGGTTTTATAAAAATAGGAACAGAACAGTTTATGGTAGTTTCTTTTAGATTCTGTCAGAGATTAGATCTTAGAAAATCAAATAACGTCATACATCAATCATAGTTATCATTTCTCATTGAAGACTTCCGAGTCCTGGAGATCTGTCACCAATCAATACCAAACCAATTGGCACAATACTCTGGAGGAAGTCACTGTCACACCCCTCCTTCCAGCCAAAAACTAATGGTGGTGAAGGCATTATTTGTTTCACCAGGCTGAAATGGCAATGTAGAAGATTCAGAGTGTACTACAAGTCCCACACTCTTTGCTGTTAACTATACAGGACAGCGTTCCAGAAGGAAGTCAGCTGCATGACACTGTAATAGAGTTCTCAGCTTTGTCTGATTGCATTACAAACACCACACATATTGAACCACTCTGGCAGCTTCCTAGCTCTCACAGGGAGCAACCTGAACCTTTTGACCTCAAACATCTTATTAAAGCCTATGCTGGACTGTGTCTCTGCAAGGGCAAAAACAAGAAACTACTGGACTTTTCTCCTCTATAATTCATTCAAGTAAGCCCTTGCTGAGTAGAGGACCTTGGCTTTGATGTTAAAGTCTCCTAATTGGAAGGAAGTGAAGTGTTAGCCTGTCAGGCTATTAGTCCCCCATCAAATACTTTAAGAGGTATCAGAACACTGAAATTCTCACACTAGTGCAAAGAGAGCATGGAGTGGCCTGGTTTTTGTTAAAATATTTAAACTTTGCATGTGTCTAACAACTTCCCCCAAAATTTAATATACATGGAATTGTTCATTGGTATTTTTTCCCTTTTATCTCTACTTTTTCCCTCTCAGAGCCTCCATCTTTTCATTGCCTACAGCAGATCAGCTCCTATTAGTAGGAATGTGGGGATAACTGGTGTAATCTATAAAGTCTTGGGTTTCATGTTACAGCCCTGATTCAAATGCAGGCATTGCGTGTCTAGTGTGATCTACCTCTCCGCTGTTTGATTGTGGAACATCTACTTCTGTGGCGGTTTTCTTCACAGAAAAGTAATGTTAAAATCCAACCATTTCTGAAGCACATTTTAGTTCTGAAACCTCAGCACAGGTCCAGGCTTTGTTATGTGCTTAATTTATAGTATTTACTTACATTAAATTAACTTGAATCTAGTTATAAGTTTTTGCTCTCTTAATTACTGGAGTTTTCCTGCATTACAGATTGGGTACCCAAACAGAAGGATGGGTTGTTTCTTTCTTGGGCAAATCCAGCTAGTCCAAGATGAGAGTTGAATGGAGTCAAAGTCTTACAGGGATCTGACTAAACTCCTTCCAGGACCATGCAAAATTGAATTCTGTGTAATTGCTATTCTTTAAGGTGACAATAGCACCCAAAATGCCACAGTGAAGGGAATATGTGAAACAGTATAAAATAACTACCTGAAAGGAAATTACTGAGTTGCTAATGTATATGCTTTGGAGTTATGAAGGTAGTTGCATAGTCACATCTGTTCTGTTTCTTAGTTTATGATATGAACTTAGAGAAATTCCGTACTTCTAGTGTAAATGTTTCTGTTCTACAAAGTTTTCTCCATTTTGATTTGCCTAATAGCAGACCTATGTAAGCAAATTAACTGTAGCATTTCAAGCATATCTTCCATAATGCTAAGTTTCCTTTTTTTTCAGAAGATGATGTCCATATAAAAGCAAATCTAATGCATTTGTGCCTTTACTATGCATGTGTCTTTCCTGGCTAAATATGACCCTGTTTCTGTACAATTACAATTGTCTCTTTTTCATGCAAGTGTTTGATTGATAGTCAAATCTCTCACTGGAGCTTATGCTTGGTTTTGGCAGCGCTTTCATCTGCTTTTGGATGGGTCGTAAGTTTTGTCTTTTACAACTTTAAATTTCCCTCCAGAGTTTGTTTTTGATGATCTCGTTAGTGTAATGGCCTTTTGTAAGTCACTTCTATCTTTGAATTTTCAGTCTTTTATCATTAAACATTGTAGGGTTTCACATTTCATAATTACTTTGATGACCATACTTTTTTTTATTTGGAAAATTCTTTTTTTCTTTGATAGATTAAGCAATAAGGCCCAAGCAATTTCTTTCACTTTAGGAAGCTTGCTCACTACTTATATATCCAGGCTGCAAAGATATCCATGGCACTTCAACAAATATGTTGCTCCTGTCATGAAGGTAATTTACCTGTCTGGGGTCATTAAAAAATTCTTCTCAGCAATCCTCTTCCATCCAGTTCAGCTGATCACAGGTCTGGGCACAAGACTTAATGACTGCACACTTTCTGCATTATTCTGAATGAGAATCAAAGTTTAATTTGGTTTACAGTCACTAGTTTTCTTCTCTCTTGACATTGGATATTGATATAGTTTGGACATTTCCCAGAGTAGGAACATGAAAACAAAACATTGTTTTATTCCTGCAGCTACTTTTTCAAACACATTAAGTTTGTGTTCCAGTAAGCAACAAGAAGCATTTACAAGTCTGTGGTATTTTGAAAGTGGAGAGCATATACCAGGTTCCCAGCTGTGTTCAAATACCATTCTTATCCCTACATAGGTCTTACATCTCCCATGTTTGTATCATTAGCAAATGTCGCTAGAGTAATGCAGGTAGTTGTGGAAAATATTCAATTAAATGAGAGTTCAGAGTGATCCACAGACAACCTCACAAATAAACTTTCTCTAGTAATCATTCATTCACATTTCAGGACACTCCCATCATGGTCCTTTGGCTAATTTGGTCTGCATTTTTTGTGTACATTATGTACCATCCTCCCCAGTTCGGCTTATAGCTATGATGTTTTTCAATACTGAATGCCTTAGTGAAGTCCAGACATCTTAACTTGCACATTTCATTTATGTCAAATAAAAGTCTTCCATCAGAAACACAAAATAGATTACTGACATGGCTACGGAGAATAGATCTGAAATTTTATTTGTACTTTTATATTTACTTAATTTTTCCTCTTTCAAAATTTACATATGGGCCAAAATCTTAAGTGTTATATGCAGTATAACTCTGCAACACATTTTCTCAGAAGGAATTATTAATGACTAAATATTAAGTAAAGATATAGATTATAGTTTCCCTGCACTGTCCTGAATGGCTCATTACCTCATTTCAGTTTGTGTTTCCTTGCCTTTGATTTTCTCCAGCCTGCCACACTGCCAAGAAACCACCATGACTGTGTATATCATTTACAGAAACTATAGCTTTATAATCCCTGGAATACATAACCCTTAGCACAAGCCACTTCATCTGGATATGTGCTGACTTAGAGCAGCTGAGAACCTCTCCCTTGTGTTCAGATTTACTGCCCATCTGGAAGACACTGAAGCTAGAGTTTATATAGAACTGGGTCATAACTTAAGCCACATTAAAGAAGAGATCAGAACAGGCATATATATAATTCCTTTCAAGCTGTATTTGCTATTAAACTGAAAACAGCTCCAATTTCCAAAAATTACGGTAAATCTCAAACGGAGCCAACTCTGAGAAGGTTGGTGAGCAGGCTGTGAGTTACATCAGTGTTTAGTCACTGGGAGCATGTCCTGCTTGCAAGCAGAAAGTGTGAGTGTGGATATGCATGACCAGCATACCTATATTGGTTTAATCTCAGCCATCGGGATAAAAATCACATTATGGGAACCTGAACTCCACACAATTTCAACATGAGCTTTGCAGCCTTACTGAGCCCAGTGCTGTTGCATGCTGGAGACAACGTGCTCCAGGTGGTAACTCTTTATCCTGGCCCCTTGTTGCTGACAATGGGGATGAAAGCCAGCTCAATCCCACCTCTCACTGCAGTAAGGCTGCATCTGGCTCACACACAGGCAGCCTGGGCAGCAATGGGAGCTGTGACATGCACACAACGAGCAGAGTCTTCTGTACAGCTGACTACAACACCCAGCGTGTCCTTCCTGAGAGGAAAGAGTTGTTACAAAGCCTTCCACCTTGACTTCCTTCATGTTTATTTTTGCAGTTTAGTAGTAAATACACAGCTTGTTCAATTGCCAAACCAGAAGAAAGGGCCACACAGCTTTTGAAAGAAAATGTTACAAGAAAGTAATAAGAGGAAAACAATTTTTTCTCTGAAATTTCCCAGAAATAGCCAGTCTGAGGAGGAAACCCAGCATGGAGCATTAAACAAAGGATTAATTTAGAAATTATGTGAGGCCTCATAATAGCTTCTTGTAGTGCAGTCTGATGATTGTAATAAAAGCAGTGACATCAGTTCTGCCAACAATTTACTATTATTAAAAATAAAAAGCATGACTTTCAATCCGATTAGCTGCATAGTGTATAAAAAATGCATTCCATAATTATAATTTTTATGATTTATAAAATGTTGTATGCTACTGTCAGAATCTGCCTTTAATCACTGCTGCTTCTGCAGTAGTGTCAGTGACGTCTGAGTGCAGAATGTGGGCCATATTTTCTTGAATCTTGAGATTTTGATGGTGCAAAAAAACCCCTGCTCATCTGCTTGTTTGAAAACCTTTGTCCTTAAAATCACTGGTCCTTCGCTGTATCATTCAGATGCCTAAAATTGTCTGATCAGGAAACTCCAAGAGTATTTCTACTTTTGTTCCATCTTCCTTCCATTTTCTTGTAAATTAAATATTCTAAAGGATGTTTATGTATTGGCTTGATGTTTACTGTGCTAAATGGAATTAAATAGAATCAATTTCTTTTGGTCCAGACTATAGGTTTCCCATAAAACTTCCCATCACTCTAGCCATCTACTCGAAAGCAGAAAGTTGCTGCTGTGTGCTGTCGTTTCCTCCATACTTTCTCCAAGGACAACCATGACTGGCTTTCTAAGGAATAATGTTTTGTTTAGCTAATGAATAAAGCTTGCTCTAGATCTACTGCAATTTTAGTATCAGCTTCTCTGTGTTTGGTACAACAGGATAATTGACCATTTATTCAATGGAGCACCAGAAAATGCTTGTCCATAGTAATAATTAGAGGGAACACAAAAGAATTTTAAGTGCTACAGTCTAACAAGTGCATTACTTCATTACAAGGGTAATTTTTGGTCTCAGCTTATACATGTCATGCTGATCCAACTCCTTTCTTAGCATTATGCTGGCAGTGCTTCATATTTAAAAGTGCTATACAGATATTAACTAATCAATCAGTTTTCTTATTATAATATTTTATCCTGTTCTGCGGTGTCAGGTTTGCCATATTATAAACTACTATAAATGCCAATCAGAAGATGTGAAGTGCCCCTTTTGATGCTTAATGCCCTCATTTGCTTAAATTATGACTGAACTGAATGTTCTTGCAGCCATGGTTACATTTCTGTCATCATGTTTTCAGAAACACTGGATTTTTTTCTCAAATATGGTTTTATAACAGCATTCTGTGGCACTGCAAAGAAAAAAAAAGTAAAACCTGATGCGTTTGTACAGTAAGCCATAAGAAAATAATAATTTATAACACATAGAATAGTTGGAAGGCACCTACAGTAATGATGCAATCCAACTGACTGACCACTTTTGGGTTGACCAAAAGTTAAAACATGTTGTTAAGGGCATTGTACAAATGTCTCTTAAACACTGACAGCCTTGAGACATTAATTACCTCTCCAGGAAGCCTGTTCCAGTGTTTGACCACCCTCTTCATAAAGAAATGCATCCTAATGTCTGGTTTAAACCTCTCCTGGTGCAGCTTTGAACCATTCCCATGTGTGATGCCACTGGATCCCAGGGAGAAGACCTCAGTCCCTCCCTCTCCACTTCCCCTCCTCAGAAAGCTGTTGGAGCCATGAGGTCACCCCTCAGTCTCCTTTTCTCTAGACTAGACAAATCCAGAATCCTCAGCTGCTCCCCACAGGACATTCCTTTCAGCCCTTTCAGCAGCTTTGTGGTCTCCTCTGCATGCATTCAAGAACATCCATTTTAAATTGTGGTACCCAGAAATGTGCACAGTGCTCAAGGTGAGCCTGCACCAACCCTGAACATACCAGGGTAATCACCTCTTTTGACCAGCTGGTTATGCTGTGCCTGATGCACCCCATGATGCAGTTTGCCCTCCTGGCTGCCAGGGCACATACTGAGCGTGCTGCCAACCAGCATCCCCCAATCCCCAATCTACCTTTGCAATATTGCCCATACATAGACTAGGAAATTTAACCCCTGTGACAGTAAATACCTGCTGACACTTTTGTGTCCCACTCTGAGAGCTGGAAAAATTATTTCCACAATTCTGCTCACATAGTAGTTGGCCAAAGGCACAAATATCAAACCAAACTGAGAAATTTGCCTTGTGTAATTTTCCTTAGTGCTTCAGACACAAACTCCTATTTAAACCTCATATATATGGCTTATTTCTTTAGGTAGTGTAAATGAGTATAACGCTTCTAGTCTACATGAAATTATGTTGTATCCACACTGAAAATCATCTCTTCAGACTCCTGTAAAATCAGTGGGAACTCCTGTGTTTAGGACAGAGTTTAATGACTGTCTCATAAATGCTGACAGACTAATAGATATCTTTTGTTCTAGTCATCTGAGGAACGAGCAAAACAAAATACTTTCCTTCTAGTTAAGTTTAGAAAGAGAAGTGAGAGCATTATCCAGCTTGGTGGTTTAAAGGCAGAGAGAGTTGCGGTCAGTGGTTTTTGTCCCAGCCTCCCTTCTAAACCCACTGAACTTTGTGAGTGGGCTATGTGCCAGCAGTGGCACGTAACAGTGACCTGGACATGGGACATAGAGATTGGATCATTCAGGAAATGTAAAGTTCTATGAGAGTTCTCTCTTCGTTACGATTAATCACTTACAATTTTTACTCTCATAACAACTCTGATAAAAAGTGTAAGAAAGCAGGTGGAACAATGAAAGCAAACAAAAACATTTCATGGCCTTCCCCCACTGCCCTTTAAGGACATTGCTCTAAACTACTTGAGCTACTACTACTTGAACTTGTGAACAAATCAGCTCATGCCACATTCTTGAGACTATTTAATCTTGCTTTCGTAACATGTTATAATTGTTATAATCTTCCTGTATTCTGCTACTCATTTACTTGTTTTTTAATAATATATTATAATCCAGATGTTAGGAATGTGACTAGTTTACAGAAGTTTCTAATAAATATTATTTGCTGTGATGTTTCTCTCAGTGATTATGGTATAAAGAATTGTACTTAGCTTTGTAGTTAAGACACACTTTAGGGAGGCAGCTACCTAGACAGGTACATCTGAAGTTTAGCTGTAGCCCAGGCCCCTAGCTTGTTTGAATGGAGATAGCACTGGAACAATTCCATCTCAAATCCATGAAAGAATCTGTCTCCAGGCATTGCTGCCAAAACACAATTTCTGTCAGCAAAGTCAGCACTTATTGTCCAGTGATCTCAAAGAGAATGGATTTTTAAAGTATTTTTCATAAGTTTTCTCAAAATTGCCTCAACAAAGGAATGTTTGGTGGTCACTCCAAGAGCTGTTATAAAAATGTATGTCGAAAATAATAAGAATAATAAAGGGCCTATGTTCCACATTCTTGTGGAAGTGCATTTCTATGTTTGAAATATTTTCTTACACAGTAATGTCATGATGACACAGCACACTGCTGTGACAGTGTCTATAGCATTGATATACAACCTTCAGAAAGTTTCAATATTGGGGATTTTTTGTTTGTTTGTTCATTTGTCTCCCAGATAGAGAGAGTGTGGTGTCAAAACCAGAAGTGATTGTGGTAGATTTGATTAGAGTTGCTCCCAGACAGTGTTGCACTTCAGAAATCTGGCCAGGTTTGGGCTGTAATAGCTACCTGGTAAGTCTCCACCTCTCTGTTCCATGTATACATGTGATCCAATGAAGCTGTGATCAAAAACTACCAAGATCGTAAATATCCTCTACTGAGGACATTCTCCAAGAAGAAAATCTCACAGGTGCAGGACTGACTATTGCCATGGGCTGAAAGAGAAGCCGGTGGGCCCAAAGCCCAGCTGGAAATTAATCTGACTACTGACATAAAAGACAGCAAAAGATGTTTCTATAAATGCATTAACAACAAAAGGAGGGCTGAGGAGAATCTCTGTCTTTTATAGGATGGAGAGGGAAAACATAGTGAGAAAAGCTGAGGAAAAGACTGAGTCACTTAATGCCTTCTTTGCCTCAGACTTTAATTGTAAGGCCACTTGTTCTAAGGGTACCCAGCCCCCTGAATTGGAAGACAAGGACAGGGAGCAGAATGACTAGGACAAGGGAAGCGATTGTCCCTCTGCACTCAGCACTGATGAGGCCACACCTGAAATCCTGTGTTTAGTTCTGGGCCCCTCATGGCAAGAAGGTCTGAAGAGTGTCCAGAGTAGGGCAACAGAGCTGGTGAAGGATCTGGAGCACAAGTCATATGAGGAGAGGCTGATGGAGCTGGGGGTGTTTCTCCTGGGGAAAAGGAGTCTCAGGGAAGATGTTATCACTCTCTACAACTACCTGAAAGGAGATTGTAGCTGGGTGACGGTCAGGCTCTTCTCCCAGGTAGCAATCCATATGACAAGTAAAAGTGAACTCAAGTTGTGCCAGGAGAGGTTTATGCTGGATATTAGGAAATATTTCTTGACCAAAATGACTCTCAAGTATTGGAACAAACTGCCCAGTGAAGTGATGGAGTCACATCTCTGCAGGTATTGAAGAGATGTGGCACTTGGGGACACAGTTTAATGGTGGACTTGGCAGTGCTGGTTAGAAGTTTGACTTGATCATATTAAAGCTCTTTTCCAACCTAAATGATTCTATGATAAGTCGAGTCCAAGGTCACATTTTTATTAGCAGAAAGACAGTAATGATCTTAGAAGAAAAGGCAATGATTGGGTACCAGTACATGACCTTCTATCATCCATCCGATTAAAATAAAGTCAATAAAAAATAAATAAAAATAATAATAAAAATAAAATAAATGTAATACAAAAATACATGTAATTAAAGTCAATGGATTTACTCTTGTAGATAATACATTTAGGAAGAGAATCAAGTCTTGACTGCATATGTATCTGGAGAGATAAGTATATGTTGTATATAGTTTTACCAGTATAATTCTGTTGCTTTCTCTCTCACTTCTCTTTCAAGTATGTCCTTGGCATCTGCCTACAGTTTTACAATAGGCAATCTACTGTTTTTTCCTCCCTGGTTTGTGTGCCTCTAACTATGTGACCCTATTTCACTGAATTGAAAGAAATGTAGATCAGTTCATAGGCTATAGCAGAATTGGTATTTCTCATCCATAGTTCTGCTGCAATTTAACATATAAACATCCTCTCAAGACTGTTTCCCAGGAGGGGGGTGTGAAGGTGAAGCCATGTGAAGTGCTTACTGTATCTGAGAGAAATACATCTGGTGAGGTTGTAGAGCGCATTAGCTCACCAAGGTGATGAAGTTTGAAATGACATTTAGGTGCCATGAGGGATGGCTGCAAAGGAGAGCTACTGACTGCCTAAGGCTTTTTCTTTCAACATATTGAAAAGTTTTTGTTATTCTTACTAACCTGCTGTTATCCCAATGTGAAAAGATTTATTAATATCTAAGAAAAAAAATTTGTCTTGTAGCATTTTTCGTGGTAGCAATCCACTGAAAATGTGTTCATGCCTACAAGACAGTGATGGGTTTGCCTGATGGAAACATGTCACAGCACAAGGTCACTGCCTCAATAGATGTAATCGCACCTTTGATTCTGTCCAGTTTAGAGAAATACTGAACTGTAATAACATGAATAGTCCCATTGTCAAAAGGAGTACTCGGACACTTTTCCTCTCTTTGGCTTGATTTATTTTCTTTTTATTTTTCTTATATATTTTACAATATGAGGTAAAAGAAATAAGAATTCTAAGATATGTAACAAAATAAACATTTTCTTTATATAAAAACAATAAGGATATCTGTCCCATTTACAAAGTGTTTTCAGACCAAAAAGAATAAAAGTTACACAATATTCACATATAGCATTTAAAGGACAAGTAACAATGATATTAAACATTTCTGTAGGTTTGGCAGAATTAAGGACTGAGTGCCTTCCCCTGCCTCACAGTCCCCTAGTGTCATTTGATAACAGAGGAAACTGGATTATTTGTTTTCAATCCTTCCTTCATTAGTCCACAGCTCCATGACATCTTAGAGTAGCCTAATTCATGGTCCCATTGGGCATCATACATTTTGTTATGTTTTTTAATTAGATGAGGAAATGTTTTGCATGCACCACGTAGAAATTTTTGTGTCTGCAGGGCCAACCGCATTACAAATTCAGTGATTCAAAACTAAAGAAATGTCATAGTGTGCTACACTTTTAAACAATTTAAAATTTAGAACATTTGCTGTTGTCACACAAAATAGACCCAGAATCCTACTAAGGACCTTTTTCACCTTCTAGTGTATATTTTGAACTATGGAATAATTTTTTAAGAACTAGTATGTTGTAGTTTTTCAAGGGTTGTTGTATTACTTTTGGAAATTCACACTGAATGAAATTTTTGTTCTCTGAAATTAATGCCAAAAGTCATAACAATTTCACAAAAGTCCAGGATTTTGTTATGGTTTTATATAAGTAATTGCATATTAACATAATGAGTGTAATTGTGCTACATGTTATGTATAGAACTCACACTGGTCTTGCACAAACTTCAGAACTGTTTTTAACAAATATTGCAGGGATACATTCACTACAGTTTGTTTTTTCCAGTAAAATTCAGCAACTATTCAGCATCACCTGTTATACTTCTAGGTTGCCCAGGCTGAATAAATACAATTTTGTAGCAAACACCAAAGATAAAAAAAAGTGCACTTACTTCTTCTGGGAGCCTATACTAAAATGAATTTTCAAATAAATTATGAGAAGTAGTGAGATTGAAATAAATGGCAGAAACTGATTTTATACCAATCCTCAGAGTGTTGGATATATATACTTCTCTCCTAAAACAGAATTCATAGCAACTGATCATTGAAAATATCAAAGAGTGAGAGTTTTCTTTGGAATAATGTTTCCATATATAACACTGAACTTAAAAACAGAGGTTGAGTTCCTAAAAATCCTCCTCTCTTGAACAGGTCTGTGCATTGTGTTGTGAAGTTCTGACACTTCTGTGCAATCAAGTCCTTGGCAGGGGCTTTGGTACTTGGCATTCTATAATTTGTTCAATATCTTTACTCTTAATAGATCTGTAAATGTTTTGGAGAATCTCAAGTGGAAATCAAATATTTTCATTTTCCCAGAAAATTATTAATTTGAGGCACATGCCTAGGAAAACGTTCCTGTAGAGTTGGAAAATGTGTTCATTCTTGTAGATGTCTTTATGAGCTGGGCTACTATATGTTTTAGAGGTTATGAGAAGAAGTTGTCACAAGAAAATCTGACACTCATTTTGAAGATAAAAATTCAAGAGAAATACATTTACTTAGACTTTCCCAGACAGTGTAAGAGAGTATTAGATTCAAATGTAAGAGTGAATCTGTGAGAGTGGAGGCATGTTTTCATTATGGGAAATCACAGTTCCAATTCAACAGTAATTTATATCATAGTGCTATGTGCTACTGCTGTTTATCAGTAGGACCATGTAGGTACAAAAGATGCCAGGAAAATCTGGAGACTGAATTGATATAGAACTACTAAGAGAAGGAAGAAACACTACATGCTTATGACAACAGTTGACAAGATAGCTCTTATAATTAACCTAATTTTACATGAAAATCCCAAAGTGTAATTTGATGATGCAGTGGTGTATGTTTGCATAGCTGTGTATTTTGAAAACCACGATTGAAATTCGGGATTTGAACAAACACTTTTAATTAAAAATGAATATACTAATATTGCACTAAAAGAAAAACAAAGCAATTGGTGAACAGACACTCAGGAAAGGATTGTGGGATCATGCAGGCAGGGACAGACCTTCAGGGGTATTGGGTCTAACCTCCAGTTCACAGAAGGGGTAGTTACAGGGTCAGACCAGGCTGTGCAGGGTTTGAAAACCTCAAAGGATGGAGACTGTCCAGCCTCTCTGGGCAGCCTGCTCCACTGCTTGACCATCCTCTAGGGAATTATATTCTCACTGAGAAAGCTGTTTTGTTAAATCAATACTGTGTTATTGAGGCAGCTGTCATCTGCTTCATGGGTGAACATGTCCCACAAGTGTAGAAGCAGCTGAAGAAGTTCTGGGTTTTTTTCAGAACAGGGATGATATAATGGAGCACAATCACAAACCCACTGTTTTGGCTGGGGGAGGGAAGAGCATTACAAACCCATGGTTGAAATCAGCTGATAAATTTAAACTGAAAAGGAATGGTACTAACCCTTTAAAATCTTCAGTTCTTTTGAGGAAACGTCTTGGCCTAATTTCAGGCAGAGCAATCCACTAGAAATCCTCAGAGACAGGGTGCGCCAAACCAACCACTTCAGGAAGATATTTAAACAAGGCCCTGTGCCAGTAAGTGACTCAGTAAGCCACAGGTTTTGTGTATGGGTTTTTCTTTTCCTTTCAACATGCTAAGTCACAGACAAAGTGCAGAAAGCTGTAGCAGAGGTGGAAGGAAAACACCTTCATAACAGCTGAGTGAGGATTTTCCTTCAATAAGATCTTACGTTTCTCTGCAAAATGTAATACTTTAATTTTGTCTCAAGAAATTTGAAACAAAACTTTTAATTTCAAATTGTATCATAATGTTATCTAGGTTGGGGTTTTTTGTGGTTTTTTTTGGTTGTTTTTTTGTTTGTTTATTTGTTTATTTTGTTTTGTTTTGTTTTCTAGGTGTTTTTTTTTCATGTGGCAGAGATTAAGACTTTAATTTCCAAGCTGGCCTTTGCTCCCTGCTCCTCTAGTGGCACTCTGAGAGCTGCAGTGTCTGACAGATCCAGACTTCACACCTTACTTGCATTTTCCACCCTGGTCGCCCAGGTCATCAATTTGAGGCCAGACAAGTCAGAGAGGCAGAAGCACGAAAAATGAGGATACAGGTTTAACCATCTATCTACTTTCTTGTTCACAAGTGCTGCTGAGCACAGTAGAACTACTTTAAGCACCCATTGTGTGACAGGTGGAGGTTTATGATGCTGTAAGTCACTGTTCCTCCTTTGCGTTACACCTGGGCAAAACCCATCCATGTCTGTTCAAACAACCTGTTTCCCCCACTGTAGCCTTCTTTACAACTATGAGCTTCAGTTTGTCATGTTTGTACTGTGGAGAGATTTTGGTGGAAGATGTTAGAACTGATGACATCTTTACTAGCAGATGCCACAGACTTCACAACTGTGAGACCAAATGTCCTTTGGGCAAATAGCAGACAAGACCAGACTGTACTGTCAGTATGACCTGGAGATCTGCCTGTTTGACCTGCTAAGGGGACTGCTGGAAATTAATTCACCTGCAGTCAGATGTAAGAAGGAAGTGCAGATTTTCTCTGACAGTTTGTACCAAGTGCTGATATCTCTGGAATTATTTAGATCTACTATAACCTTAATTTCTGTCTTTCAGAGTTCAATGAACAATCAAAATATGTAGCCAAAAGGTATTTTAGAGGGATAAATAACCCTACATTTTCCATTTCATTGCTCTCCACACATGTCATATTCCTGCAGAATGGTTCTAACACACCAGAGTTGCCAGTTATCACTGTAAGATAAAACTTGGAGAGCTCTGCTGTATTTGGCCTTGGCAGAAGGAGCCAGAAAAATTGTATAATTTTTTTATCACAGAACAGTGTCCTCCTGATTCAAGTTTCCAGCTTTCACAAATTTGATTAAAAAAACCAAATCAAAAAAGCGCACTTTAACATCTGATTAGTTGTATCTTTTTAAAAGCATGAACCTAATTCCTTCATTTGATGGTGAGGATTATATTTGTGTTACAGTATTTGTGGAAAAGTGAGGATGGACTCGAGACCTTTAAAACCTGTAGGTAGCAGAACTGCAGGCTGGGGACACATGAGTGTGGAGGGCAGGTAGTCAGAGCAGCACTCAGCCAACAACACTAAGACTAATAGAGAAAAATTCAGGTCTTCCAGGAAAAAGACTGATCTTGAGCTTTCACCTCAGAAATAACTTGGCTTCTGCTGCTCCTTAAATGGTTCTACTTTGCACTGACTGTTACCCAAGCTGCATTATAAGATGCTAATGCTTCTCAAATACATTTACATAAATCAAACAGCAATAAGAATGCAAACACAAAAATGTCAAGGATATGAAACAACTTTCTTGATATTAATTATTCTTCTTAGAATATAATTAGCCTGGTGAAGAGGTGATTTTGTTTAATATTTGCAATGATTAAAAAGAAGAAAGTCCAAACCAGCAATACACACACTCGGTATTTTCAAAGGGCCAGTTTCAAAAGGCTGAAAACAATTATGAACCAGATCAGGCAGGAGGTAGTTTAATTAGGAACATATGAATAATAATCAGAAATTATTTAAGAACACTTTAATAGGTATTCAGTAATCCACACTTGCACATCTGTGAAAGGCCGCAGTGGTTGAAACCACAAAATGACTTTGATTGGAAGTGAAAGCAGCTATATGTACATATACACAAAAGTTCTCTCACACATGCGTAGGCATGTGTGAGCTAACTGGGTGTGTACTGAATGTAAAAAAGAATATATTATTAATAACAGAAATAAATTTTATATTAATAGTGTAGGACTTTATAACTGATAACAGAGACAGAAGTAGAAATAACACTTGACCATCAAACATGCAAATTAAGGCCTTATGAAAGTTTGCATATTTATTTTATATGCAATTTCTGTGTTGTTGGACAGAAAAGTTAAAAAGACAGGGAAGTGGAAAGGCAACTATATTTTACTTTTCACACATTTTCCAGCTGAAATCTTCAGAAGACAGCAAACAGAAACAATTTGTGTTAGAATTTTTTAGGTCAGCAAGTACTGATAAATGTACAGCAAAACAATGCACCAGAAAAGGAGCCCTTGGGATCCTTGGTGGTAACTTTCATTGACTCTAAGATAGCTTGTAGAAGTTCTAGAGGAAAAAAAGCAAAACACAAAACTAACATTTTATTACCATTTCAGTTACCTTGCATGAGTAACAAGGAGTCCATTAGGCTGACATCAGCCCTGAAGCAAAATAGGGTGCCTGACGGTTGCTTAATACAGAATTAGAACAATAGGAGCAGAGATTTATTTTTTTAAGTATAAATACTATCCAAGAAGTTAAAATTCAATTCCAAATTTGAATGTTTAATTGTTACAAGCAAGATGGCTGTTGAAATGGATTTCAACAAAGTATTAAATTTGGAACTAGTCAACACTTCAGTTAAGAAGTTACAGTGATTAATAAAATCAGCAACTTGTCATCAAATGAGTGCATTAAAACCTTGACAGCTTAGACACAGGGAGGTATAACAGCAAATATATTTTAGTGGGTCAGATTTATTCTTATGCTATATGACATCTTTGTCAATCATTTGAAAAAATGCTCAAAAATCTTTGCTAGGAAAGACAGCAGATGATTTTTGTCAAATATTGATGGATTCAGAACTTATATGGAAGACATATCACAGCAGTACAGTTTTTCACATAAAGGCGTGCAGCAGACAAAATACATGCCCATCAGCCATAGTGGTAACTTTTTTAAACAGAATTTTCTACCCCAGTCAGACGTTTTCAGGTAATTTTGGTCTGGGATTGAACCTCTGTTCAGAAGAAGAAGCATAAGAGTAATGGGACAAATGAAAAGCTTTGACAGAGAAACAAGGAAGAACATCTACAAATGTGCCTCTTATCTGCTTATCAGGCTTGTCATCATCCCAAAACTGCAACAGCTCCAATGATTTCATATCTACTGTGTCACTAGAGAAAATCTCTGTTGCAGCTGAAAGGGCCTGCTCTTAAAAATAGAATATGCTTTAAGAATTTTACTTGCAATGGAAACCAAAGCTGCAGTAAATTCTGTGGCAAGAGATCTCATCTCTAAGTCCATATTAATGTACAGGACAGCAAGCCTCTTAACTATTATATATAGCTA
This sequence comes from Sclerurus mexicanus, assembly GCA_013396755.1. NCBI lineage: Eukaryota > Metazoa > Chordata > Aves > Passeriformes > Furnariidae > Sclerurus > Sclerurus mexicanus. The sequence continues at coordinate 727,807 of VWZF01005579.1, forward strand.
TTTATATAATAGGACCAGTCATTACATTTTACATTAATAATCATGATTAGATTAATAGGTTTTCTTCTAGTTGATGTAGCTAAAACTCCCATGCAGGCCTGTGAGTGACCCCCTGTACCAAAAGAAAAAAATTATCACTACTCACTGGTAAGATAAAAATTGGCAGCACATAAGGGATGGTTCTCATTTCTGTACACCTCTGAAAGTAGCAGGAAGGTCACGATCAGTAGAAGTATGTCAGGAATTCATAAAGATCAAAAGACAAACATACCTCTCAAATATTTTTTCAATGTTGCATCTGATTTTAGAATTGATACATGCAGTGCTCTGACGCGGGATATCAGCAGACAGTTTTTAGCTGGTAATCACTCCTGTGTGTGCACACATATTCCTTCTTCAGAAGAAGTACTTTAAAAGGCACTAAAGCAAATCAAGGGCTTTGAGATGTTTTGTGTCAGCTGCATGCCATTTTATCTTGCAACAAGGGGCTGGGTGAGCCACTCAAGCTGTTTTTGATCCTTCCACAATTCTGCTTGTAATGTCTCCAGATAATTTGGTACTAGGAAAACGTCACATCAAACACAGATACATGGAGCACACCCTTTGACAATGTACTAACCATAGGGAGTTTGACCATGCAACTACTTATATGGTCCTAATCACCAGGCTATTGAGCACCTCAGGTATTTAATGCTGTTGATTCCCACAGCCTGCCTATGAGGTAGGGAAGTTTTATTAGCATGTGCTCAGTCAGAGCATTGTGTTATTTGATAAAACGAAATAGTTGCTCAAGGTCACACAGGAATTCTACAAGGAAGCTGCAGATATGTTCCAGACACTAACTGCCCAAAGATCTCTCTAGGAGGGACAATCTAGAAGTGCAGAAAATGAGCTAGATCTAATAATTTAACAAAGTCTGCAATTTTAAAGTAAAAATTCTGGTTTTCTAAGTTAAAATGAAGCATACAATGGAACATAGATCAGAATCACTCTTCTTAACTCTGTGTAAATATATCCCAAATTCATTAAAGAATTCTATAAATTTAATTTAAACATTTTCCTATCAAGGTCTTCAAATCATGCCTTACAATTCCAGCTTGCCAAATGACTTCAAGGGAATGGAGTGAATAAGGAGGAGGGATTGATCTGTAGCTGTTTCCATGCTGTCAGGACTCTGCAGGTCATTTCATATCTAGAGTCATCTCAGAGCTCCCTCATGCATCCTCACGACCTGGACATCTGTGGGTTTTGACGTGTCATCAATGTGCCAAGCAGGGTGGGCCCTCAGGAGAAGAAACAAAGGGATTTCTGGGATGACTAAGACTACACCAAGGATTTTTTAGTATATTTACTATTAGATTAACTTAAGCGGTTTGAGTATAGATGCTCACTTTTGAATTTCAAATGTGTTACGCAAGGTTGATGCCTTTGCTTGCTGATTTGTCTCTTGTGGTAAAGTGCTTGACCATATCTGATATTTATGCAGCTTGTGCAGATTGGCCTTACAGTGGCTACAGGTTAAAATTTAATTGACTTGCTAACACAGCCAATCAGTGTTCTTTTCTGGCCTCATTTCACCATGCCTTTTGAGCTGGTGTCATCTCAGGATTTCACTCTTCCCAGGTTTATATTTTGAAAAAAACACTTTGGGTTTCAAGGCAATGATTACATGGCATGACTTACTTTACAGTAAGTGCTAAGAGCCTTGGTCATTGCCCCAAAAAGTTATACTGAGATAGTTTGGACTGTAAAAAGAGTGTGTCAACTTCTTTGAATTCAAGAGTAATTCAAACATAGATAATTAGTGGAAAAAATTTTCTTGAAGGCACCATCCTGAGTTAGAGAAAGAGAACTTTACATATCTGATAGCTCATAGATGTGAGCCCACATATATTTAACCTATATTTGAACATACTAGCCTGATGATTTCTGTAGTGCAGTTTTACAGTTACCTTGTTCGAACATCCACCACTTTATTAGTCTTCTGTAGTCACCTTTTTTCTGTATGTCTGTATAATTTTTTTTATTGCTGCATACTGCGATGTGACTCCAGCAAGTTATAGGTAGTAGAACTTGTCTTAGTTTAAGTAATATATGAAGCTCAATCAAATTACAAACAAACCATGCATGTGATTTCTGATAGTTAAGGCTAATAGTTTTCTAGCTCTAATTAAGTCAAGGAAGAAGCCTTAATTCGTATTTTTATCTAACTAATCCAACTTAGTTCATAATCTTATGACATTTTTTGCAGTTCTTTTCATAAGATTGTCAAATTTCTCATTAGTTAGGACAGCATCATGATAGTACTAATTAATTGCAATGTTTCTATTGCAAATAAATTTTAGGCAGAGGTGGGAAGACAGAACACTTGTGAACAAATGCCAGGACTTTTAAAATTGAAGACTACTTAGAAAAGTATGGGGTTTGCTTCAAAAGTAATGTTTTTTCTTTTTGCCTTTATAGTTTCTTATTTCTAAGTTATTTGTATTTTATTAACATTCTTTCCTTTTGTATGATAGTAAAAAGTGCCTGTTTTTTTCCTACATGGAAACACTGTTCTTAAATATATTGTACTGCTTAAATCCTCAGAGGCTTCCTGGGATTTGCTGTACTGACATATGCAAGCTTGCAACACTACAAATAAAAGGAATTGCAAATGAAGGGAAAAGTTTTTGAAAGTTCTATAATTTATTATTACCTGGCTGCATTTTTCAACATCAAAAATACCTCCAGAATATCTTTCTTTCTAGGAAAGTCACAACACATTGCTTCACATTGAGTTTGCTCTTAAAATGAAGCTCATTTGCATTTTGCACCACAGGGAGTTACTTGTAAACTTCCACACAGAAAGGTGAGAACAGAGTAGTGATAACAAACTATCAGTTATACAGAGATGTAATTCAATTCACAGAATCACCCCAAAGCCTTATTCCTTATCAGGTGCTCATATTTGCACAAAACTTCGAGTATAAAAAAATTCCAAAGAAAACAGGCTTTGCAATGCACTAGTTTTATCAACACCTTTTAAATTAAGGCATGAGTTGAAATAGCATGGAAACTACCCTTTGCCTGCACAGGGGGTGAGGAAGATTGCTAGGAGCTAGCCATGTGCAGTCAAACTTCAAAGTCAAGAGACAGGACACAAGTGAATGGAATGAAGTTGCATCAGGGGAAATTCAGACTGCATACGAGGAAAAGGTTCTTTGCTAGCGTGTGGTCGGTCATTGGAACAGGCTGCCCAGGGAAGTGGTCACAGTAGAAAAGTTAAGGAGTGTCTGAATGATGCTCCTGGTCATATAGTTTAGTTTTAGGCATTACTGTGATGAGCGGAGCATTGGACTTGATAGACTTTATGGGTCCCTTCCAACTCGAGATATTCTATGACTGTATTAAAGAAGAATTCATTCTGAATTTGATTCACAGGGGTAGGAGAGTTTTTTTAAATCCAGTTCAGCCAGCTCCTTCAACAAAAGCTGTGCCTTTTGTAGTTCATCTAGCTTTCATTTATTTCAAATTTTCCAGTTTGCCTGCCTTAAATTTCAATATTTTCAAGTGGAAAAAAAAATGTTTTTGCATCATATCTTTGGCAGACCTGTCAGAAACAGATGCTCCACGTGTCATTGGGTTTTAAGGAGTAGTTCTTAGTGTTCATAAATTCATTACTCACAGGTAAACTTGAAGTCTGTCTTCTGGTTTTAAACGTATATAAACAGAAAACACTTTTTAAATTCTTCTACATGGCCATTAACCTGGTGCTTTAAAAGCATGGGAAGAGTATGACTGGAAATTTTTCTCTGTGGGAAAACTTTTATTTTGTTCTGTGGTTGATGGCCAAACACTACCTAACAGATTATCAGGTCTAATAAAAGTCTTAAAGAATGATTATTTGAAGGATAGATATTTATTGGAGAAAATTGGTTTATTACATTAAACACAGTTAAGGAAGTAAAAAGGTAATACAGCAGTTGATTCAACAGAATGGTAAATGCAGCTATTGGGAGGAAAATTAAACTTTAAATGAAAGGGCAGTGCAGTCACAAGAAAATAAAAAATGAAACACATTAAAACCCACAAGTAAGAGTAGTCCAACATATTCTTCTGATAGGAATAGCAGAGAGAAAACCTCTGAGTTTCAAGAATCCAACCTGATCCTTTATAAAAGAGATTTAAGGACAGACTTACCTTCTGTGACCTAGGAATTTTCAATAATTTCTGCTAGAATACTGTAGGTCACGTCTTGTTACAGTAAAATCCAGAATTGTTACCAGCATTTCTTAATCATTTATAAACTTGCACAAAATATAGACAATAATATTAAAATTACCTAAATTAAATTAAGGCAGCCCTACCAAATTGTTTGACATGAATGAAACTGGTGTAAAGTTGTTTACGGAATATGGCCTGGGGATAACCACAGGGCCTGAATATGACCTTATACTCCATCTCAGGACTTTTGATAAACAAATGTTGATTTTTGATTGAAAACCTGGAGTTCAAACATCACTTAAGGAACAACTATTCAAAAATATTATATAAAATGTTAGCTTATTTTGGTTTATTTATCCGTTTAAATCAATTTCTCTAAGGGGACAAAAACGTTCTTATGGGATTTCTGTTTTATTTTTTTTCTGCTGGAAAATAGAATTACAAATTTTATGAAGAATAACTGGCCCTGAGAAGAAAGCAGACAATTTGAAATACTTTTTAAAATACAGAGAAGTTAAAATACATTCCTCCATAAACCTAGTATTAGCCTGTGAACATGTCAACATTACAAAAGGGTGCTAAATGTATGTAATAGGAAGAAAAGCTTTATAGACCACAACATAAGCTCACCAGCAGTCTGTTGCTGCCAATTTTTTAAAAAATCTGTGAATCAGTCATTTTGCTTCTCTTCACAGTCCTGACAGCCTCCAGCCCCTTCCATTATGGCTGCGATTTCTTGCTATAACTGAAATGCAATACACAAGTGAGAGGAGATGACTACCCATTATCATATCTTTCTTCAGACTGAGCTGAGTTCACTGCAGTTTGATGTAAAATTAACCAGGTACCAGACTTAATGCAATTCTCCCTTGTGTTTAGCTTGAAAATCTTAGAAGAGTTGCTCAGAAGAAGTTTCTAGTGCAAACACATAAAAAAAAATAAAAATCATTGTTAAGACTAAGAACATATGGGCCAATGTGAGGTTTGAAGATCCAGGGGCTTATGACTAAAGCAAACTGCATCTATGTTACACAGTAATGTGATTCCAACGAGCTGGCTGCTGAAAGAAAAACATGGTCAGGGCTTACAGGAAACTCCAGCTACAAGGAAGCATTGTAATCTAATTGCACACTTTCTGTGTGCTTCCCACATTGTTTCTGCTAGTAATCAGTGCCTTTCAGACAAAAGGTTGGTAAGAACATGTAGCAGCCAGCCAGTGTATGTGTATATATGACTTGGGTCATGTTTTTTACTGCTGCACTTCCACTGTCACAAAGTTATTTCTGAAGCCTTCAGGCATTAACAGAGTGCATAAAGGCAGAGATTTCTTGAAGTTCAAAAGTAACTTGTGTATACCTGTGTTATAGGCTTCAAAATAATATAATTTGCTGATAAAAGGAAATATGCCAGTTCTGTATAGCAGGCAGATTCAGATGTAATTTGTCGGCCGGTGATTTTTTGGTGTTTTTGTTTGGTCGGTTGGTTGGTTGGTTTGTTTGGTTTGTTTTCGGGTTTTTTTGTTGTTGGTTAGTTAGGTTGTTTTGTTTTGTTACAAGCTGAGCTCTGCGAACTTGATCCACTGAAAATACAAATCTGTTACAGAACGTGTTTTCTAGCTGAAATAATAGCACCTAATTCATCTATCTTTTAGGGTCCCTTGGGCAGACCAAGCTGGCATTGAACACATTTAAGAAGAGTGAAAAAAGAATTAAAACACAGACATTAATAATTGACACAGGCAGTGAGGAAAGGTTAACGGTGGGAAATGGAAAACCATTTCCTTTTAAATACAGATAAGGGATAATCATTGTGTTGCTAATGAACAGTCTTAGATACATGGAAAAGAATATACCAATTTCCTTAAGTACTCACATTACTTTAAGGTATTTACGTTATTTTAGTAACAACTTCTAAACTCAGAGTAACACAGGACTGAAAGGGACCTTTTGGATCATAGAAACACATGCACTGTTACCTGAGGAAGCTACGGTGGACAATACAATCATGAAATTATCAAAGTCTTCTTAAAAACTAATTTTGTTGTCATTTTGTTTTGGGGCAGTTGTCCCTACAGCTGCTACCAGATAGCTGTCTAAGAACCTCAGTCTTTTATTGCAGTAGTGAAGTTTTCAGCATAATTTATTTCTAACCAGTTTATATCCATCTGTTTCTGTGTTAACACTGTAGACTTAAAATCCCTTTTTTCCTCCTGGTACTCACTTTATTGACATGTTTACAGAGAAAAACAATCTTATGCCCTTTTTTCCAAATCAACCAAAGGAAGGTGTTCCAGTTTTACATCTTGGTAGCTCTTCTTTCTGTCTTTTTCCTCTCGAATTTATTTATTTTACACCTGAGGAACTAGAACTGCACCTCATGCTCCAGATATCATTGCCTTTTGCTGCCTAGTACAATGGTATTTGATGAAATCCTCCTACTGGGCTTGCAATTCCACTGGTATCTTCTTATTATGAAATGGGATTCCAGTTGTTTGGACTTCCCAGCTCACAGCTTTGAATTATGGTTTCCCTTTCACAGTGTCAATTTTCATTCTTAGTCTTTTGCTTCTAGAACTCCCCTTTGACTCCATAATGAGCATTACAATAAGAGGAGAAAAATTTGCTTCATTTTGGGACAGATGGACATCACATATTTATACTTACTGCATTCAAATAATCTTTCTTTCTAGGGAACACAGAGTGGGTCATCTTCACCTAGAGGGTGAAGAGAACATTTTCTCCAGGGAACTGCATAAACAGCTAGAACCAGTACTTACCTGACAAGAACCCACTCAAGCTGAAGAGGACATGGATGTCAAATGTCCCACTTTTGGGGCAAAGACATTGACCTTTAGACTACTGAACACAAGGCCACATCTGGATATTTTTCCAAAAAGAAGACACTCAAGGAGTGTTTTCAGATTGAAAATGTTTGGTTCAGAGTTGACTCAGCATAAAATAATGTGGAAATAGGAATGTTGCCAATTTTAGTGTCATTTACACAACATAAAATTTTTATTTGAGTTTTGATTTTATTAATAAATATTCAGAGCAGTTCTTCTTAAATGATACACTGGCAGCAGACTTGGTACACAGTGAAGTTTATTTCAACACAGTCAGAAATAGCATTTCCTTAAGAGAAGAAAGTGTTTTATGGGCTTTCTGCCCACTTCCACAATTACCTTACTTTTGCTCTTTATACTAAACCATGAGACTTCTGAAGTGTCCATTTACTTGCTACTGACATCAGCTAAAGAATAAAATTTTGTTTCCAAGGACAAAAGTCCTACTTGCCACATTTCAATGAACCAGATCCCAGCTGCTGTTAGAATCTCAGAATACAGACACTGTGCTGCACAGTCTGAGGCAGTGCCACAAATCACATGTGAGTCAGATCCTCAGCTGGTGTAAACTGCCAGGACTCCACTGGTAGAGGGAGGATAACTTGCACCAGCTGAGGATCTGGGGTTTGATTGTTATGTGGTGAGGGCAGTGCCTACTTGACATGCAAGTATGAGCTATCAGATTTGTCCTAAGGGAGGTTCATGCACTTCTTTTGTTTTCCACTGCCAAATTCCTTTGACATTCTAATTTGGGCCCCTGAGATAATTTATAACATACATGCTGAAGAGAAGGGGGCTTTGATTCCATTTTATATGTATAGCTCCTTCTTGGAGATAATTTAATTTCTAAAGCAGTAATAATAACATCTTCAAAAATGATGCTTTCAGGGAATAGACCCCATGACAAACTGTCAGCAAACAAGGATGACGTTAGATCATCCTTCCAGATTATGCAGTGTTCATTTAAGACTGGAGAAAACTGAGATATGTGCAAATGAAACTGTATTCTGCAATATTTGATTTATATATCTAAAGCAACATCTTCAAAAATATATTCAGATGAATACATGTTTTTTCAAAATCTAAAGAGTTGTCCTCAGAACTCATCATAAAAATTGTCAAGTTTTCTTCATGGTTATGTTCATATTCTGTGTATCTATCTTTGTACTGAAGAGGTGCTTGGAAGCTCTTGCAGAAAGAAGCTCTCTCATGTAATGCAGATGCAAAGGCACAATGTAAAACTAAGTCTCTCATGAAAAGCTTACTGCTTAAATTGCTGGGGAAGAAAAAGAGACCTTCGCTATGGAAACAGGGTAGAGACAGATTAAATGACTTGCTCTGGGTCATTCCTGAATAACTGTTCAATGCCTTAAGCATGAGGCCATTCTTTTGTTCCATTTTGGGTCAGGTATTTGTAAAATGAAGGTGTATCTTTCTTCTTCTTTTTCTACCTTTTTTTTTTCTTTGAAGCAATCTACACAAGACCAGGAAAGCAGAATATTTTCAGAAGCACCTGTGTTAGGTGTTCTAATATGAGTCAGACTTGACAGGACTCAATTTGAAAAAAAAAAGGTGTTAAAGTTACTTTCAGGATATTTTCAACCAACATCTCCTCTTGGAGAATAATAATGTCTTTGTCCAATTGTTGCCCAAATCCAGAGGCAGATAAATGCTAACAGAACTTCGGTTTGCAACAACAAAGAAAATCTGACTTCCCTGTAATTGACTTAGAACTGTTTCAATGCATCAGGTTTCAGTATCTTACTGAGGGATAGCATCTGTGTCCTTTCAGACTCTAGAAGCAAAATATTCTTTAGTTCAAGTTCTCTGAAACACTTTGTGTGGAGATATTCTCAGAGCATACTAAAATGCAGGTTCTGAAAAAAAACTGGTAGTCAACCCTTTCATTTCCACTGGAAAAAGAAGTGCCATTTTTCACTTCAGAATGTTTGAATCTGTGCAACTCACCCTTGACTGGTGCATTACAGGTAAATGACTGTTCTTTACTTTTAAGGAAGTAACCCAATTTCCTCACATGAGAAACCTCTGTTTTGATGGTTTTTTACTCTGCTAGTGGAAGTATACAAGTTTGAACTTCTCTGTCTAAGGAAGGCATTAGAAACTGGGCTTTCTTGTTAGGTAGGGGTAGCCCAGTCCCTAAAATACCATGCTGTGCAGAACTTAGTATGCTGCATTTTGAAAGGAAAAGCACTTATCACCTACATGAAATAGAAATTCTTGCTATATCTTTTGCACTAGCTTTCTGCACTTTCTGGCTCCTGAGTGGATGTGTATATCTAACCTCACAGGAGAGAGGAAGCCTGTATCCTTAGCCAGTGCTAAATGACAGTATAAAGACTTGGTGTACTCTCTCTTTAAATCTGTGTCTTTTCAGATTGCCTTTTTCTAATGTTCAGGAAGATTAATGCTGTAAAATAAAGTGTCTTAAATTCCATTTTGTAAGCTGGGATCTCCCCTCAAAAAACAGCAGGGCAGTCTTATTGAATTGCATCCCAAGGGCTTTACTATACTACTGTCTTAAACATGAGGCAGGTTTCATGCAAGGGGATCTTTAGTGGCTGCCTGAGTTCATCTTATACTTTGTTCAAAGGAATTAATATTTTCTCTTTTTGCAACAGGTGTGAAGTCTATGAAGTGCTGAGGGAAGGGCTGGTAAAACACATGTGTCAAGTGCAGATATTGTGGTAGGTTTCCTCTGAGGAAAACGGCCAGTCAGCACTGCTTGTACTTGCTTGCTCTCTCCAGGAATGTGCTGGTAAACTCCAGCGAGGTCTGCAGCGAGTAAAGGCACAGCTACACATCATCCCACACTAAAAGATCTTCTGTCAAATTGCAGAGGAGACAGGCAGCCTTTTGTGTTAGTACCCAAAGCCAGGCAAGGCACTCTCTCACTCACTATAGCAACTGTCACTGCGAGAGTGATGACAGTGGGAACTAAACTGCCAGGAGTGAAACTGAATCAGATCCTCTGGAAGGAGAGCAGCATTCCTAGCATACTTCCAGGGTCTCAGGCCAGGGAGGAAAAAGATCGTTTATCTCGAGCTTTCTCCCCTTGGCTACAGAACTAGCTGCACTGGTAAGCTAAGTCCTCTCCATGTCTACACATCATTTTGACAGCTTGATGCTCTCTACTCCCTCTTCTTCCCCTCCACTAACACTTTGAGGAAAACTTACTCTAGTTTGAAAAAATTCTCTGGGACCATCCCCCAAAAAACTACAAAATAATAAAATTAAACAAACAAACAAACCAAACAAAGCCCCCAAACCAAAACAAACAAAAAAAACCAAACCAAAAAAACCTCTCATGAGAATCCATGCTTGCCTCAGTGCAGAGACCATATGGAAAGATCTCCTCACCAGTACTCCCCAGACTAGCCCTTTGAGTGTCTGAAGGATGCACTTCTTTTCACATATGATTTTGTTGGTTGATTGTATGGTAGTAATAGAAAGGCTGAATGTACAAAGGGTATGTCCTTCATCATTCCCTCCTTCTTTTCTCCCTCCCTCATTTCAGTCCTGCTCCAAGCTCTGAAGTTCAAATCATTGAAAGTTCACAATCAAAGATGAATTGAAAATTTCATTCAGTGCCTGCTTCTTCTTCAGGTATATGTCTAAAACGTACTAAGTGCAATGGCAGCTACTTAAATAAAAATCTCTCAGAAATGTACAACTCCTCACAGACAAACATCACTGAGCAATGATTTAGTGTGTCAGGTTTCCAAAATTAGTTTCACAGCATAGTCCTTAGGTCTCATTGTGATGCACAATACCATCCTTGTGCAACATCCTGAAAATACAGACACCTGAAGAACCAGGTTGAAATCCACATGAACATATCCTTACTATCTGTCCTGTGCATAGAAACCTACTGTTGGCAAGGCTCAGATCCAACTTGAGCCCCCTGGCATTGAATGAAGAAGAAAGCTTTTTTTCTTCATGTTTACATATAAGAGAGAGGGGAAAGAAGCAGTCAGTTATGCCTAATTAATAACTTTTGCTCTTTAGGATTAGCAGAAACCAGCAGATTCAGCTGGAATGATGAGCAGGGAGAAAGGATGACGTGCCTTTTCAAGCAAAGGGTATGAAGACTCTGAAGCCACATTTAGGAGAACAGCATGGGCAGCTGTGAGGAGGGTATCTATGAGGACTTGTAGAATGGCTCTTGAATTACCAGGGTTACAAATTCTGGTATATACTTGGGGCTTCAAGGAGGTACTATTAGGACGGGCATCAAACAGAGTCCTTGGGAACTATTTTGAGGTTTCTTAACTACGTATATGTACTTGAGCTCTCCATAGTTTTTGTTGATGTTGTTTTATTTGTTTGTTTGTTTTCTGTTCTTTCTTTTCAATCTAGTTCTTTCCAATATACTCAAGTGTGCTTCTAGGCAAGGAAGAACCAGCTAGGAAAAGACTTTTTTTATTTTTTTGTTTCCCATATGGTAAGTATGAGTATTCTTGCGATGAATTTGTGAGTAAACACAATGCTAGCTGCTGCCAGTACCAGCTAGCAGCAGGTTACACCTCTTGATTTTAGTTTTACATGGACAGGAAAAAGAGATGGCATCTACTACATGAAATGTCAGTGATGTGGAAGATGTTCACTCCATTTCCATGGATGTACACCCTTTTTGCTCTGTGGGTCTCTTTCAAACATCACTGATAAAAACTCATGTATAAATCCCTAGGTAGTAGCTATATGTAGATATATAGAATCCAAACAATGACCAGAGCAAAGATTAAATGGAAATCCTGATTTAAAACTCTATTCCTTCTTTTTCCTTCTCACATTACTTCATTTTTTGCCTTTATCATTTACCTATGGCAATCTTTACTAAACATAATTGTTCTTGACGGATTAACACTATATCAAACTGCATTCTATAACATAATGATCTCTATCTCTCTCTCCTTAAATTCATCACAATATCAGATAATTGAATGTAGAAATCTCACACCCTCCAGCTTTTTCCACTGAAGGGTCTTCTACCGCATACTCCTTGTAATGGTTGCCAAGGTTTGGAGAATAGGGTGTGAATTATGCTTGGCTGAGAGATAATAGGAAATTTAATTAGTTTAGAATAATTCTGGAAATAACCTTATTTGTGTAGCAAAGAAGGTAAAGAGACAATCAAAAGAACACAGCTATAAATTACCACATTAGCAACAGCTTTTGAATCACTGATAATTACCTATGCATGTTTTCAACCCTTTTAGTTAGCAAGATGAAGTTTAAAATTAAAACATTTTTGCAAAGGTCTAATTTAGCTCCAGCTATTTGGGCAGTTGGACCTTAGAGTCTCTCTTTTTAGTTCAGGGTATGATGACCTGGCAGACGAAAAAGTGTGTAAGTAAGGTATACTACCTTATAAACCTGCTATTCATTAATTATTATGTTGTAATATATTTCCTACATAGTCTTCCTTACAGTCAGTGCAAAGACTATGTCTTGATGAAAGTACCATAAGCTGCATTATATTTTCTTGTAGTAAGACTGCAGATGGACAGCTGATAAAAAGAAAAAAGTGTATTGTAAATCCACACTTGTGGTCTTTTATTAGTTTGTGGATCCAGTGTTTTCTATTGACCTCCCAGGGTTTTAAGTATAAGCTTAACCTGTCTTATCTTACTGTGTATGAAACAGGGAAAATAAATTCAACTGTGTTTTAGTAAGTGACCAGAAATTCTTCTCATAGATGAAAAGCTTGAGTCTATCTCACCTGAAAGTTACCAGTTTTTTGAGTGCCATCTTGTCAGAACTGTGGTCACACTCCCTTCCCTCCCACCTCAGCTCCTGAACTAAATCCCTCAAATTACATAGAAATAGTGCACGAGTGAAGCACACTGTATATATTTTTAAAAAATTACTCCTGAATTTGATTTTCCTTTAGTATAAAATAGCCTGAATTTGATTATTTTCTTTGACAGAAGTTTAAAGGTTGAAGGAGAAACAGAAAGAAATGTTTGCATTTCAGTCACTGGAATTATTTGAAGAGAATTATCTGGCAATGCTGGACTTGCAAATAGAAATTTTAAAGGTATTATTATTTTAAATCAATAATGAGATGTTATTAGTATTAATAGTTTTTTTTCAATACTAAAATAATATTGGGTTTGGAGAAGATGGTCATGTTGCTGTAACATTTTTTTTGACTTTTTCTTGTTCAGGGGAGTCTAAAGGAGAAAAATATTTTATATTTAATATGTTTTATTATGCTGACTACCTCCAATTAGATTTAAAGTAATTTTTTTCTTCCTTGTAATTTCCAACTGAATGCTTTAGGAATTTTTCAGTTCACAAAATTTTTTACTTTGTTTCAGTTTTAACTCTATACTGCTTGAAAATACAACTTTCTCCTCTGCTCCCTCCTAAAAACTTCTATTAAATCTAAATATATATGTTTATTTTATACTAAATAAAAAGAACAACAAACTACCAGCCTTTGCTTCAAGAATATCAGCTCCCAAGTTGCTTGACCCTTGTGCCTGAGAGAAGAGTGCACCACTAGCAAGCTCTGTAGCATGAAGCAGCACTTGAGTAGGGAGGCAGTGAATAAAATGACCACCCAACTAGAGGCAAATGGCAGCATACAAATTCAAAGAACTATAAAAACAAAACAGAAAGAATTTTTTAATACTCAGAAAGTCTTCTAATCTCTTGGTGGTCTTGATTTTTATCTCAGTTACACCAAGGAATGAATTAACTCTGAAATTAATCCATTAACCTAATGAAGTAATGTGGATCCAAATTTGTTCCACAATATGTTAATTACTCTTAATGAGATACAGTAATTAATGAGTTACATCAATTAATTATGTTGCTGTTAAAGCAATGGTATAGAAGTTGCAATTCCTTAACCTTTTTGTGCTCAAGGCAAAAAATAGTTTGACTTGTAGGAGGCAGTGGTCATAAATTAGACACGTTATGATACAATAATGTCAACATTTAACTATTATCATCTGTAGAAAAAAAAGAAGTGATTAATAATTTTCCTTGCAGAGTCAAACAGCACTCTATGTTTGGCAGGGAAGAAAAGGCAAATGTAACTTAAAATGCATAAGTTCAAAAGACTGTGAGAAAAGTTAGTGGAAAGATTCCTAATGACTTTTCTGATATCTTAAACAGGGCCCAAATGAACTCTAAAGCTTTCCCAGTGTATTATATCTATATCATATCTCGTCTAGATAGCCTTTTCTTGTGTTTTCTAGTGCTGAAGGCATTTCCATGATATAGCAAGTAATGACACAATGCTGTTTGTTGTTATTCTGCTTTCATGAATTAGTTCAAAGATGGCAAAGCAAAAGTTACAGGAAACTTGCTTTCACAGGCTTCTTTTGATGGAGGTTTTTCATGTCACAGAGCTTTCTGCTTACATCAGAGTTAAAATCTGTGTCTGCAGGCCCGTGCGTATGGCATTGCCAAAGCATGTCAGAAGAGAAGCAGTTAAGCAAAGTGTGCAGGAGGCTTTCATACAGTTTTCGTGGGAACACGCAAAGCCTTGTACAGCCACTTCACACAGTCAGTGCAGCCATTAAAATATAGGAAAAGGAGAGAAAGAGTTATTCTTTATTGCTGTTCTGAGAATGTGATATATTGGTAACATGATCCATTTTGACTATATTTCATCACAGGTTGCTTGATACTATGTCATTAGGCATGAATTACCCCAGTGTAGAAGTGCATTGAAAAAATGGGCAACAGAGTCCTGGAATGGAGTTGTTTTGTGTTAGGTATAATGTAAACAAAGACTGTTCTTGCCCCAGGAAGCTCGCAGTCTAAAAGATAAAAAGAAGATGAAGGAAAATTATTTTCTAAGACCTTTCAGGGCTGATAAGTGACAGAACTGTTTCCTGAATGCTGCCACATGATATTGAATTTGTTTCCTCACCTTCACTTCAGATTTAAAAAGAATATTCACACCTTGAAAATTCCTCAGAAGGATGAAAACATTGCTGTGATGTTTATCCTGCAGACAGGAAAATACAGGTGAATGTTGCATTTTATGCTGCCAAAATATGTGATGGTGTGTTAGAGACTGCAAAATCATACAGAAAGTTAAGTATTCTATCAAAAGCTTGGAATGTGATATCTAAAATGTGAAAAAAAAATTAAAAAAAATAGAGTTGAAAGGAATACTAAGGGGTCATCTAGCAGATCTGTCTCTGCTGAAATCAGAAGGAATGGTAGCCACATCACATTTTGTCCAACATGTTCTCTAAGTTTCCAATAATTTATATTTTGTGGGCTCCCTGACCATCTCATGCTTAACTGGCCTTACCGTCAGAAAATATTTTTCCTTGTATTTAGTTTAACTCCCTTGCTGGTAATTTAAGTTCATGTACTGTTAATAGCCTGTTAGCTTTTTTTCAATTGAGAGTGCTATGAAGAAAATTATATATTTTTCCTCTGCAGCGTTTGATGCCTGAAAACATGAAACTACTAAAATGTTTTTGATAACTTTTTACTGCCATATTGCTGTAAATATTGCGTTGCTTGACTACTTCTCAGAAAGCTATGAAACAGCATCAGTATTGCTTTAGAAAGGAAAGTAAACTACACTCAAATGATTTGAATTAGTAACTGGGTCATCATTCACTCCAGCATCAGTGACACTGAATAATGCCAACACTCTGCATTTGCCTGCCTGAGGTACTTGATTTCCACAGCCAAAGGTGGCAAAAGCCCAGCAGTTCTGCCAGCCCCAGCTTGAGCAATGCTGGCATGGGTGACTGGCTGTAGTGGATATGTGGTCTAGGTAGGGTCACTCAAAATACAGTGGAGATATTATATGCTTTTCATGGTTCTTGGGCAGCCATCCCAGGTATGCTGGAGGGTAGGAGGGCTCTGCAGAGGGACCTGGACAGGCTAGATAGATGGGTCAAATCCAAGAGTATGAGGTTCAACGAGGCCAAGTTCCAGATCCTACACCTTGGCCACAACAACCCCAGGCAGGTTGGGGACAAAGCAGCTGGAGAGCAGCCAGGCAGAAAGGGATCTGATGGTTATGATTGACAGCAGGCTGAATACGAGCCAGCATGTGCCCAGGTGGCCGAGAAGGCCAATGCCATCCTGGCCTGTATCGGGAACAGTGTGGCCAACAGGACAGGAGAAGTGATTCTTGCCCTGTACTTGGCACTGGTGAGGCTGCACCTTGAGTGCTGTGTCCAGTTCTGGGCCCCTTAATTTAGGAAGGATATTGAGGTGCTGGAGCATGTTCAAAGCAGGACAACAAGGCTGGTAAAGGGTCTAGAGCACAAATCTTATGAGGAGTGGCTGAGGGAGCTGGGAGTGTTCAGCCTGGAGAAGAGGAGGCTCTTTACAATTTCCCCTGAAAAGAGGTTGTAGCCAGGTGGAGGTTGGTCTCTTCTCCCAGGCAGTCTGCAGTAGGACAAGAGAGCACAGTCTTAAACTGTGCCAGAGGAGGTTTAGGTTGGACATTAGGAAGAAGTTCTTTACAGAAAGAGTGACTGGGCATTGGACTGAGCTACCCAGGGAGATGGTGGAGTCACCATTCCTGGAGGTGTTTAAGAAAAGACTGGATGAGGCACTTGGTGACATTGTTTAGTTGACAAGGTGGTGTTTGGTCTTAGGTTGGACTTGATCTCAGAGGTCTTTTTTAACCTAGTTGATTCTGTGATTCTCCTGGATGTTTCAAAATATGTATTTGGGCATATAAAATGTTCTGGAGGGGAAGAATTTCTTGGGATTAGGAGATTTATTTGCTTATGATCCTGGCACACATGGGATCCCTGGGAGAATCCAGACACTGCACTTGTCCTGCAGTCATAAACTATGGAAAAGTAGTTCTGACAAATGAAGTATTTGGCATCATAGACATTAGTGTGAATCCCTCTCAATGGGAAGTTTTTAAAATGGGAAAAAAAGCCAAAAAGAAAAAAATTACATCTGTTTGGACAGTGTTTTACTCTTGCCGTAGATATGCATATTTTGAGGAAAAAAAAATATTCTGTTGGTTTTTGTTTTTCTTTTTTTTTTTATCAGAATATTGCCAATCATATCAATGTAGGGGATTATAAGCTTCAAGCAGTTCTACTAAAATGTTATCAAGTAGTGCTAATACTATGACTGACTATTCTAGAAAGGAAGTGAGAAGCAAATTAAAAAATCTTTCTTGGCTTCAGAAACAAACTTACATTTTCTTTTGGTTTTCCTAGTAATAAAATAAACTTGAACATAATGTTTTTCTTAATAACTATGAAGAAAAGAAAACAAATAAACAAACAAAACACATGCACACAAAAAATCCCAACTCCTCACCCCCAAAAGAACCTGCCAAAAACAAAAAACCCAAAACCCAAAAAACCCCAAACAAAATATCATTAGACTGAATTTCATCAAGACTTGAAATTTCTATTTGAGTTCTGGAAAGCTAACATATCCTGCCCCAGGCTCTGTCTCTCTCTGGCAGCCTCAGTACCCACTGATTGATGAGTAGTGAGCCAGACACGGCTTTTATCACCACCCAGCCCAGAAATCTGCTTGCTGCATGAGCCCAGCCACATGCAACTCTCCTGATNAAATGAAGCATTTGGCATCATAGACATTAGTGTGAATCCCTCTCAATGGGAAGTTTTTAAAATGGGAAAAAAAGCCAAAAAGAAAAAAATTACATCTGTTTGGACAGTGTTTTACTCTTGCCGTAGATATGCATATTTTGAGGAAGAAAAAATATTCTGTTGGTTTTTGTTTTTCTTTTTTTTTTTATCAGAATATTGCCAATCATATCAATGTAGGGGATTATAAGCTTCAAGCAGTTCTACTAAAATGTTATCAAGTAGTGCTAATACTATGACTGACTATTCTAGAAAGGAAGTGAGAAGCAAATTAAAAAATCTTTCTTGGCTTCAGAAACAAACTTACATTTTCTTTTGGTTTTCCTAGTAATAAAATAAACTTGAACATAATGTTTTTCTTAATAACTATGAAGAAAAGAAAACAAATAAACAAACAAAACACATGCACACAAAAAATCCCAACTCCTCACCCCCAAAAGAACCTGCCAAAAACAAAAAACCCAAAACCCAAAAAACCCCAAACAAAATATCATTAGACTGAATTTCATCAAGACTTGAAATTTCTATTTGAGTTCTGGAAAGCTAACATATCCTGCCCCAGGCTCTGTCTCTCTCTGGCAGCCTCAGTACCCACTGATTGATGAGTAGTGAGCCAGACACGGCTTTTATCACCACCCAGCCCAGAAATCTGCTTGCTGCATGAGCCCAGCCACATGCAACTCTCCTGATTCTGCTGCTGTTCTTCCAAAGCTGATGCAGGACAAGCATCAGTAAGGATGAAAAAAGCAACTACCAGTGGAGACTGGCATAACAAAACTCCTCCTGGCTCGGTAAGATGAAGGCTAATTTTTGACTTTCCACGCAAAACTGCTGACTGCAGATCACAAAGGCCTCAGGTAAAATCTTGAGTGTGTTAATGAACAGAACACAAACATAGTAAATCCAGACAAGGAAAGTGGACTCTGCTAATTGCTTAAATTCACTGTTTGTGTGGCTACTAACTGGCTGGTATAAGCATAGTAGATGCAACAGACTCACTCTCCTTTAACACCAGTTCTTCCATTCTTTATCTTCTTTACAACATCCATTTATTTTCTTTCCTCTTTTGCCCATGGTTTAGTGTCTGTTTTCTGCTTCCTGACAACAAAGTGATAGTAAGCAAATAAAAGGTTTTATCGTATGTATAATTGACTAGCTTTAAAGTAGTCTATTTTCCTGTACCAAACATAGAATCTATTTTGGAAGTTCTGTACTTTGACTTGATTTTGCATTCAGCTGCACAGTACATGTTATATGCCCAGGCTTAATTTCTCTGATTACAGACTCATAGATACTGATTTGCAATAGTTTTTGTGTCTGTGTCAACCCTTCCTGAACACCAGTAGATAACACAGAACCTCAGTGATTACCAGGGAACAGCCAGGTCAGTTTTTGGATGCCTGTCAGGTATATTATGTGTTTCATTGATATACTGAAGTGCAAGAGATTGCATCAAAGTTTAAGTACCACATTCTCATACGTAAGACTTCAAAAATTGACCGTGGGTCATATTAATAGGCCATCTAACTTTCTTGTCTCTGGCAGTTGTAAGAAAAGAGAAACAGAAGGAAACTCTTTCTCTAAAAGTTTTTTACCAGACACTTTGGAGTAGAAAATTGAACTGCTTTTAATAACTACTTCTGTTAATGTTAATTTTTAAATATTTTAAAAACATTTAGCCTCCACAGCCAAGTTTCTATGGCAATGCATCCCACAGTTTCCTCAGGTACTATTGATAAAGTATTTCTTTTTGACTTACTGTTTTGCTCAGTTATTCTGCAATTTCCCTTCATCTGCCAGCTTTTCTATTCTTTTATGCTTAGTAGCTGTTGGTTTGTGTTCATCTTTATCATATTTTTTTGTGATTTCGTACATCTTTCTCTGGTTTCCTTTCACCCTAATCCAATCTGAAGAATCTGAGCATTTAATTTCTTCTCAAGCTGCAGTACCACTCTGAGAATAAAACCACTGTCACTAAAAGGAATATCAATCAGCTCTTCTCCAAATTATCTGATTATAACTGACCAAAAAGGTTCTGTAAACCTTGGATTTACATAAGTAAATATAAGAATATGGTTGTTTCTTTGTTTTTCCCCAAGTGCTGTTGGTTTCTTTTCATTGATTTACCTAACTCACACCCCTCTCAATGACCTCTTTCATTTCACACTCTGTGACATACAACTTATCCCAAAATACATTTAACCTTGTGAAGAAAAGTGAAATTTTAGACACATATATTTTAATTGTGAATTAGTAATTTTGAAAGTGTTAGTTCATATTGAGATTTGTTCTTAATCCAGTTGCAATTCAATATTTTTCAAATTATCTGAAAGAAAGTATTCAATTATTGCTGCTAATTCAGAAACTGATAATAGAAAACCACTATATATTGCACTATCCAGGTTGTTTGGTAGGGTCAGTGTAGTCAAGCATGTTTCCTGACATGGTACAGGCAAGTGGAGGATTCGCTTGCTCAAAGAGCAAAGGAAGGTGCCATTACCACAAAACATGAAATTGTGTTTTTGGGAGCAGAAATTCTGAAAGGCCTTTACAAATCACTTGGATAACCAAACCTACATAAACATCTGATGCAATAATGTAGTTAAGAAAGTCACCTTAGTCCTTGCCCTGAAAAATTATTCAAGGTTTTGAAAAATATCTTTTTTGACAAAGGAGATTTAAGGAGTTAGGTTATTTACTTCATATAATAATAAATTAGCAAATAAAATAATATTTGCATATAATCACTAATCATGCAATCATAAGGGAAAGAGGTTCTGAAGATTGTATTAATGCAGACGAAGATATGAAAAGACAAAAAAAAATGGAAATAATCCTTTCACCAGAAGTAGAGCAATCAGGACAAATTCCCCAGTGAATTATCCATTTCTTTAAGACTTTCTATCTAAATCACATCTCCTACAAAAAGACCACAGTCCTTAAATAAAAAAAAAACCCAAACAATTCTTCAGTAAGAAAAGAGTTGGTGTGGTTCTTTATCCTGTATTGCAAAAAATATTGGACTGAGTCATTGAAATGGTTCCTCTAAATGATATAAAAAAAAATTATACTAATTTCTTCCTAAATTTACATTTCTAACTTCTATATCAGTTATAACATTAATAACTATGACTGTTTCTCCACTGCCATCACTCTTCATGTATAACAATAGTTAAAGTTCAAATCCCACATTTCTCACTTCAGAAGAGATTTTTCCATCTGAGACAGCTGTTAGCTAGATTTAGTGTTTTAAAGTAATTCTCCTGAGTTTATTTTGCTTGCTTTCTAATTCTCAGAGATCTTCCATCTTGGGAATATTTTATCCAGAAGAAAGTACTTTTCAATCTGGAGAGTACAGACACCTCATATTTAAGTTGATCACACAGTTATCTCACCAGCAATCCCTGACATATGCATTTCTGGGTTTCAACAGTTGTTTCATATCTTGACCCTTTTCTCTTTACCTTCATCCAGTTTTATCAAAAGAAGTTCAGGAGAGCATCAAGGATACATGCACACTAGCACATTGCTTTTCCACTGATGTCCTAGGCCAGCTCCAATATTTTTTAATTGAGACCAGAACTGAATGTGTGAAACTTCCAGTGGAATTCCTCACACTGGGATTCAAACCACAGTTGAGTACCATATGCTCCATAAGAATGCTTATTTTTCCCTTTGCACTTTGCATTAAAAGCAAAACCACACAAATGGGGTAGTAAGAAAAATCTGAAAAGCAATCCCAAAATTATGTTCACAAAAACCCCAAAAGGCACCCAAGAAAGGACCCATTTCCAAGAACTGATATTTAAACTAAAAGGTTCTCATCAAATTGAACTAGAGTTAAACCTCAACCAATTATATTTAAATGTAATGAAAAATAAATACAGCTGAGCTATTAAGATAGCTGGAATAGCTAAAGGTCTGTCAGCACTTCCAGTATAAACCTAGTTTGTTCAGTGCTGTAAAAATATGTTCCAGGCTGAAAGTTGGCAGACAAAGTTTGTAGTTATAGAGCTTGGGATTTTTTTTTTTTTCAATTTTATTTTAAGTAGGTTCAAAAAAAGGATTGGCCACTTTTAAGTTATAGGATTGGTAGGCTTTGGAATTTACCAACACTATTTCTAACATTCCCATAATTCAAAAAAGGACTGATTTTAAAAATAAGATGATGTAAGCTATTATTAGTCCATGATGTGAACTAACCATATGCTTCTTTTGGGATTTGTACAGGGGTTTATTTTTAAAAGGCAAGTGGGTTCAAACACAGGTCACCAGACTAATACAGTTTGTTTGACTCGTTGGGTGGGATTTTTCAAGCACCCTCAGCAGTGGCCTACCTCACTCCCAAGGGTTGACATCAATGGTGCCACAAGCCAAGGACTTAGTGCACTCCCACTCATCAGCTGGGACAACGACAATAAACTTGGATACCCACTTATTCTTTTATTATTCATCTCCCATGCGTTCTTTTTGTGATGGATCTTTTGTCAAAAATTTCCAGTATGGGATAGCACAGATTTATTGATGCAATGTCTTCCCTCCCTCTTTCTCTCTGATGACTTAAAGAAATGGGAAACCAGCTGAGCGTCAAAGGCCTCTGTCCTCCCAGAAATGCCTCATTAGTTGGTCTCTGAAAGGAGTACAGGATTATCTGGGGTGAGCACACACTTCTGGGCTTGAACAAGTTCTGGTCATCCATGTCACCCTACAGACCACACCATGACCGCAACACCAGACACGATGCAGATGTAAACCTAGGAAAGAGATCTGTGAATGCAATGTACTTGTGCCAGTTCTCTAGGAATGTTACAAGTCAGAGAGAAATGAGGATACTCTTTGTAAATATGTGAGAACAGGCACCACTGCAAAGATATCTGTGATATCGAGGAATATTAATTTCCACCATTATTAATCTTTCTGTCCGTGGAGGACAGTGGATGTGTGTGCCCAGAGGGATTGGGTAATGGGCTCCGCTGCCATCATCACAAATATGAGTCAGGGTCTTCAAAGAACTCTGCTAGGATTAAGAAATCTCAAGCTCCACAGGGTGCTTCCAGCACTTTCTCAAGTTCAGCTGTAGCTACAGAGTTCTGCTTTTGTGGATGTTGAGAACATGCTATTTTTTTAACAAGCATTCTTCAAAAATACTCTGTTTCTCTGCTCCCAGAAGAACCAGCCAGGCAATTGTTTCAGACACAGCATTTGATGATGAACAAAATCAGCATTTACATTCAGGCTTGGAAGGAACTGGTGAAGGATTTGAGCCATCAGCTTTAGAAGAGTAACCAAATTAGGAAATCACTTATTATTCCAGAATATAACTTTTCATTTCTCACTATCTTTAGTTGGTTTTTGGTATGTTGAATGATTTCTCTATCAAGTTTCTGAGGGATCACAAGCAATTTTGCTTCTTGATTACATGAAACAGAAAGAGAACTCTGAAATCTGAAAATTTGTCATAAAATAGAATTTAATAATTACTTTCTGACTAGCACTTGTTAATACTTACATGTGAAATAATATCCATATTTCTCTTTATTTACATAATGAAGTATGTTAATAAAAATTACTTCTGGGTTTTTTTTTTTGTTTTTCATCTTGCTTCTTTATAAGTAACTTTTCATTTCCCTCAATGTTAAGGTGTATTAAGATGTGGATTTTTAAATATTTACACTGATCATTCATGACATCTGGCTTGACAAATCATATTTATTTGTATTTTATATTGCTAATAACAGCTCTAAAATTACTAATCTGATCTTTTTCATACTCACAAACTGTGTAGGTTTTCAGGATCAGACTTGGCAGGGAGGTTGTCCTTATTAAGAAGAATTAAGAAATACTGACAGTGGGTCAGCATGACTGCTCCTGGTTCACTACAGAAGTGAAAACAGGAGACTGGAAATAGAAAGCATGAGTTAAAGTGTATCACAATAAAGTCTTTTCGGCCAAACGATATTTTAATATTTCTTATGTCACTGAACAGTGACATATCCTACATATATTAGGATTACTTCTGAAATGCTTAGTTACTGAGTAATAAATACCATGACAGACTTTTATTTTTGCCTGTTGGTGATGAAGGAAGTCATAAGTCAGATTAACCTGGTATGACCCAGTGCCTGATTGAAAGACCACTACAGATTTTTGCTTAAACACCTCCTGCACAAGCCTTCAAAGGGGCATAACTTCAGAGGAGAAAAATTTGCTTTGTCATGCTGACTGTCCTCCAAAGGTAAGGATTTGCCACATTTTAGCTAACACAAGAGAAAGCAGGTTCCAGCATTCCACCTTATCCAGCATTCTGTTAAACCTGCATGGAGGTTATATCCCAGTTTTCCACCCAGCCTGCCTGTCTCCAGTCTGTCCTGGTGCACTGTGCTCCCAAAAGATTTGCAGATGGGATGTAGGATGGGAGTTCTGTGCCCCAGCTTTCTAAGGGGTTGTGAAAGGCTAAAATATCTTGTTGATCATCTAGGCTGTCATCATCTCCCAAGTCCCGCATAATAACCTCAGATGCCATCAAGTTGACAGTCTTATGTGGAAGACATGTCAGTGGAAGAGAGAGATTATCTGAACCTGAACTCCTGGAAGCTGTATATGAAACACAGAATCATAGAACTGTTAAGGTTTGAAAAGGCCTCCAAAATCACCAAGTCCAACCTTTGACCAGATATCACCAAACCCATTATAATATATCACAAAGGACCACATCCACTCATTTCAGTGAAGAAATTGTACCTGAAATCTAACCTGGCAAAATTTGAGGCCACTGCCCCTTGCCCTATCTCTAGTTGCCTTGGAGTGCAATTGTGCACTGAAGAATAAGTGCAATTGTGTCTCTCAACATGAAATCAAGGCTGTTAGAAAAAAAATAGTTAAATTATCGTGCACTGGGCTCATCAATCCAAACATCAAAAATAACATGAAAAAAGTATTTTGACTCCTTCCAATCAGGCCTTTATTTTTTTTTCATCATGTTTTATTAAAAGGTGACAACCATGTTGAAAAAATGGATTTCATTCCCATCCCAGTCAAACACTGTGTTGGGGGCAGAAAGAGCTGTAGCTGCCCTCCTGTTGGGTAGGCATCAGTAGAATAGGTTGCACTGTTTTCAGCTGCAGGGAACTTACAGAGAGTAGAACAGGCAGGCAGTCTTGCCCCTCCCCACAGTGCAGAGGATGGGGAAAGGATCTGATCACTAAATTTCAGATTAATCAGTGCAGTGCTGCTCAGAGCAGCATCTTGTCTTGCCTAGGAACCCTCATCCTCTGCAGGAACCACGGGGTGTATCAAAGTAGTGTGGGGATGTAGCGGACAAGCGGAACAAGGGGAGAAGTTAAACTAAATCAGTGCCCTCTCTGTATCAGAATTCCTTCCCAAGGCTGATTCTGGAGAAGGTATGTTTAAAGCAGTTGAATGTCCAAGCTTCAGTCAGAGAATCAAACATAATTTGAAGACTCTCTTCAGACTTCAATTTCCATTTCAGTAGGTCCTTTTAGTTGAACTTCACAGGCCAGATGATGACCTGGACTAAGGGAAGGAAGCTCTGAGGGCAACAGAGGCTCACAGTCTCCTTTTCAACTGTGGAAACATACCCATACCCTCTTCACCCTCTTCTCCTGTGACTCCTAACTCCACACTCCCTTATCTTTTAAGGAAAATGAGATTGTTTCAGATCCTTCCTCAATGTGGCTACAAAAAGAAAATTTCCTTAAAACACTAACTCAGAGTAGTTCCTTTTAAGATTTTGATTTTTGTTGTGTTAAAGAAACCTGAGGAATTTTCAATATTGGAACCTCCCACCCCTGGGCTGTATCACTTCAAAAACCAAATGTTCAACTCTGCAGCTCTGTTGTTAGATTGCTTTGTTATGTGATATACTCCCCCACTGCAGGCTCTGTGACACTGGGAATCATAAACCCTCCATTTTGGAAGTGAACTCTGGAATGTACATAACCCACATACCAGGGAGCAGGGCTTGGTGGCATTCAGAGCACTGCCTGCGTTATGAGGTGTTAGTGAAAGTTTCGGTCTCTTCAGCCGCTTTTATTGGTTCTGCAGTGGATTCCTTTCTTACAGATGTTTTCAAAACCAGCAGTTCCAAGGAAAGTCTACTTATTGCCAAAAGTTTACAGCTGAATTTCTTGGCATTCACAAGCAATGATTTCATCAGAACGTGAAATAAGTCAGAGCTGCTGTTGAAAGACACCATTTTATAATCCAGCATTGTAAATTTAAGACTTTTATATGCTGGAGAGTTTGGTTTCCATTTGTTCAACCCTCTGATAGGTGTATTGCTTGGGAACAGATATAGAAGTTTTACAGGCCCTTTGTGCAATTTAAAACCCATGTATAGAATACCATCATGCACTGCCCATTCACATCATTAAAGACTTTTACAAGAGTATCATGTTCACACTTATATGTACTTTACTCCAGCGACCCTCCCCATGCTATGTTTGAATTATTATAAATGGGCCCATGCAGAAAGCTGCCTCAATAGTTAAAGTAGGGAGGCTTTGTTTAAAATTCAAATAACAGTTAAATGGTGTCTGTTTGTTCCTGATCAACACTCTGCATACAAAAAACCCCAAACTGTTGCACTTCTTAAAAGGGAGCAAATGTGGACAAATATTAGCTTTTGGAACTAAAGGGGAAGTTATTCATTCACTCAGCAGTGCTTTCCCAGCTATCAATCTTCCAGGTATTTCTATTAGCTTTAATCATTGAGGTTGTTTGTTTGGAGCAATTTCTAAGAGAATAAAGGTACCTTTGGCTCTTATCTCCTGTCATCAAAGCATCCATTAGGAAATCCAAGCCCTGTAGGCAAGCTCAAGGGATTACTCAAAGAGGTTTTCTTGAAACAATCAAGAATTCGGTGGCCTCTCTTCAGTGCACAGGAGTTCAGTTGGAAACCATAATCTGAAAGAGAGGTTTATCTGGGACTTAATACAATTTGAACAGGATTTTGTTCAAGGCAAACCTACAGATAAAAGCACCTTAAGTATGTTGAAACAAAGATGAGCCTGCATTCCTCGTGGTCCTGTTTCTAAGTCCAACAGTCTGTCAACAAAGTGGGGGGGAAAGCTCTAAAAGTCTTACAATTATCACAATAGTCAGTAGATTGGACCACTGGGAAGCTAATTAATAGCTTTTTAATAAAGGAATGCTGATTAAGTGTGAAGCAGCCAAAAGCTTGTCCAGTGTTGGGAGTGGGAAGACTTGCCAAGTAAACAGGAAGCTTGAGGATGGGGAAAATGTAAAGACTTGGAACTTGTTAAGTAAAAAAAAATAAAAAAATCTTCGAGATATGGAAAGAGCTTGAATTGAAAAAAGAAATCTGAAATGTATATAAACATGAATTTCCACAGAATTTGAGTATTTTCATTCTTTGGGTGCAGGGATTTAATTTGGCTCACTGTTAATGGAAAGAGAGAAAAAGAGATGTGGTCAAAATGCTAAAGTATCTTTACATTTAGGATCCCTTGGCTTTGGAGAGAGTCCGGTGTAGTACAACTAGGATTTGGGTGATCTGGACTTAACTCCTACTTATTTTTCTTGAATGCGTTGCCCTCTTTGGTTTTCCTTCCCTGGGAAGGGAAATGATGAATACTTTGAGATCAACTGACAAAAAAAGCACACCATGAAATTTAAATATTGTTGTACTGTTGCTGTTCCTAAGAGTCCCAACCCTGAGATGGAACTTTGGTTCTGTAGGAACAGACAGTACAAAGTTGGTCTCTGCCTTGAAGAGCTTACTATAATTATTGGGTCCAACTGAGCCACAAATGAGCAAGTAGGAAAATTTTAAAGAGAAAGATTGTGCTTCAGCTTCTTAAGGTAACAGATACAGTTATGCTTTTCTTTAGATTGGAAGCTTTTCAGAACATGCAACCTGGAAATGAGGGTGTCAATTCATAAAGGGAATGACGTGGACAATATGCCTTAGAAATGTCAAAGGTTTTTTTGACACAAATCTGTTAAAAAAGTTACAGATAATTAGAAAACTCTTTTGCCATGATGACAGAGTTCTTTTCAGGACAAGTGTGAATTAGAAGTTAGGAAGCAAGGCATAAGGCTTAATGTTTCCTTTTCAGGGTAGAGAAGAGCTGGCAGGATGGTTCCTCAGGAGTCGATTCTAGAACTGGTTTTATTCAACTTCTTCATCAATGACCTGATAATGGAAGTGAACTGTGACAACTCCAAGACTGAAGATGAAATTAAGATATTTCAGATAGCTGAATGTTGTGTCAAATACGAGAAACAACAGGAGAATCTCACAGTGTCTTTGGCTGCATTCAAAAATAGCCAGTAAAACGTTAGATATCATTGGAAGAAGGACACTCAAATGCCATTGTTTTGCATATATATGAAACCCAGAGTGCACCTACCTCCTCAGTGCTCTATGTGGTTTTGTGATCTCAAGAAGGGCATAGTGGAATTAGAAAGAGTACAAAGAAAAGTAGGTGACAGAAGAACTGTTTTACAAGAAGATATTAGAAAGGTTGGAACATTTTTGTTTCAAGAGGAAAAGGTTGGAAGGCATATAATAAACTTCTGCAAATCCTGATGACATGTAGAATGGTTATCTGGAAGGTATGGTTCTTCATGCAGTAGCTAGTTAAAATTCTGAAACATGGCCATGGGAAGTTGTAAGAGGAGAATTTTAAGTTCAAAGTAGGTTAGATAAGTTCATGGACAATGGATTCATAAATCAATGACAACAAAGCTAAGCAGAGAGGAGTCTTCTCCATTCCTTATAAACAAATTTTGATGGGAGATGGATTATGGAGTGTGATCAGGCTCACGTCTCTCCCAAAACAGCATCTCATACTGCCACTGTCAAGAAGCGGAACACTCAGCTTCTACTGACCAGACGCATTGGGCCATTTCTTATGTTTTGATATTTCTAAGTGTTGGACACTTATCCTAACTAAACTAATAGAGGTTAAATATGGCATATACACAATATTACCTCCCCAGAAATGGAAACTGACTTCTAAGATTTGTGATTTATTAATGCTTCATTTCCAAGAGCAACACATCAGTGCATAAATGGGAATTACAGGTGTGTGCTCTACCAGCATCAGGTTAGGAAGAAAGTGATTTTCTCAGGGAAGAAAACAATCATAATATTAACTTTTACAGAAACCTGATAATTTGTCAGTTGCTATTCAAAATATAGACTCAATAAAAACACTGCACATGGTTCCAAAATTCTTCCTTCATCCTAACAAATTTACATGTCTGTAGAATGGTAAAATGTAATAAGCTTTCATTGACTCAAAGTCCATCTGTTGTCAGGGATATTTTTACATGATCCAATAAAAGAAGTTTATTATAGGCTATACGGTCCATCTATAGAACTGAATATGGATGAGTTACAGAGAGAAGTTCTCAATTATTTTTCAGGCAGTTCATGCTGGTTCTGTCTAAGCTCCATCCCAATTTTCACCTGATTCACAATATCTCTGTCTGACATGAAACTTCAGTCTGCCTTGATTCTCTTTATGTCAACCCATTCCAAAAGCCTTGAAGAGGATAACACAGCATCTTTCAGCCCAAGCCTGGTTACCATCAGCAAATCTTTCCTGATTTTTTCAATGCACAATATGCAAAATTGTAAAATTACTCAGAAGAAAACTCATCTTTTAACATTTACCAGGAAAAGCTCTGATCCTTCAGATATACACAGTCAGACAGAAAGGTAAGCTTTTAATATGCAGCAGCATGCAATGGTTGTCAGGCAAGGTGGGAATTCTGAGGCTGACATCAAAGGCAGAAGACTAACAAGGAACTTTGAAAGCATTTCCTGTCCTGAGACTAAATTAAACCCTCCCACCAGAACTGACTCTGTGTAGAGGCAGAGAAGGCAGTCATTGAGGGAAGTGGGTTATTGACAGTGGCAAAACAGCCACAGTCCCATTTCCAGCTTTTTCTGTGCCAGAATCTGAAAAGCCAAACTTAGCTGCTACTGTCCTAGAGACAGAAGTCAGAGCACCATCTCCTGCTATGAGGGTAGTGGACCTTCCTATTAGCAACAATTGACATCTCTTTATCTCCCATCCTTTAGGGACAGTAAGCTCCTTCAGCTCATACATTAATGAAAACTTTTGGATCTTCTTGTCCCCTGACATCTTAAATGCTCTGAGAATGCAGTCAAGGGCAGAGCCATTCTACTTTTCCTTTCTCATCTAGTTTATCTCACCCTCNATTTCTATTATTTATTATTTCAGGTTTATTTCACTGGCTCTTGCCCTAGTTACTAGTAAACTGATCATATGTATTTCAGATGATAACCTCATCTTCTTCATAAATTCTTTACATTACCTTTCAAGTCAATGCAACTACCATAAAGACACACTCTAAACCATCATGGCTAAAGTTAAAGGATTGGAAATTAAGTTATGCTTTTTGTTCATTAATTCCATTTCAGTTACTTCAGTTAAAGACATTAAACTTATTGGAATTGTGCATGGATGTGATTAAAAGGAGATGCAAATTTCCAGTGAAACGTGAAGCTCCTTGGCCTGAAAATTAGCTACAAATCACAGAATTGACTTTGTTACCAGATATTTGTAACAAAACTGCAAATAAATGTTTAATGTATCTCCCAACTGAGTATCAGAAGCCTTTGAATTTTGCATCTGGATGATGTTTTAACTTTTGATTACAAACTTGAAAGAAATGGATACAGTTTCTCTTAAGGTTGTCCTGCATTCACCTCAGATTCAACTCCTTTCCTTGGTGTAGTTTTCCTTGTGAGAGGGTTCTTACTAATGTATGTGTGGAATGATGTCACCTTAACCTTAGACACAGAAAGAAGAAAAGAACTTTCAAAGTAAGATATCTCCCTGTGCCTATATAAGCTTTGTATAACATGTTACAAGCCCCTCTCTCCATTGACTTCGGTGGAAGTGCAAAATAAGTCATATCCTAACTCTGCTCTTTCAAAGTGCAGGATTTCCAGATCTTGCCCTTTTAACTTGCTATAGATACTTGAAAGATATAAAACATAGATAAGGCAATTCAGAATCCCCAACCTTGCTTTCTCTTCTGAACAATACTCTGACAGTATGTGTCTGGCTTTTGGAGAGAATACTTACTTTACTTAAGCATTTCAAAAGCAACGCTTAATATAAGAACAGTGACTATCCCTTCTCTGTGTGCCCAGCTCGGTTGTGCTTATTTAAGAATCTCAGCTCCATTTTAGATGTCTAGTGTATTTCATCTGGTTTCCAGGTGCTCTCCCAAGTGAACACGAGTTCTCATAGGTCCTGTGTCGTACAGGCTGCCTGCTCCATCAGGGCATCTTGAACACCAGAGCATCTCAGGGCAGTGTGTACTCATGAACAGAGAAAGTAACTGAACATTTCTCTCCTGGCAGTCAGATTCTCTTGATTGCATTTCAACCAAACATCCTGTCATGGAACCAAAACCCTTTAGCAGCAAAAGCCATTTCAGTTGCAAATAACAGGAATCTTCTGGTAAAGAAAACTGTGTTTCTTTTTTAGTTTCTTTTAAAATACTTGACCAGTGCTGCAGATGTAATTTCGAACAACAATTAAAAAAATATTTTATTATGATGAAACATTTATATTTTTGAATTTTAAAAAAAATGTAATATTGGGACTATGGCTAACATATTTTTTTTTTCTTTCTCTCAATCATTTTTCTCGTCTGTGTCTCTGATTGAAATTTGCCTTTGCCTCTAAGTAAGAAAGAACACTGGGGCCTCCTACAGTTTACTTTTTGATTGTAGCTTGTATTCAAGTATCACACAGAAACCAGAGCCATAACAAA
Organism: Sclerurus mexicanus; assembly: GCA_013396755.1. NCBI lineage: Eukaryota > Metazoa > Chordata > Aves > Passeriformes > Furnariidae > Sclerurus > Sclerurus mexicanus. The sequence continues at coordinate 759,256 of VWZF01005579.1, forward strand.
GGGGCACATCAGCAAAGAGACTTTATTAATACACATAAACAAATAGTACTCTTTGCAAAGTAAGATTTATCTGTCCAAATTATGATATATACAATCTGAATTTCTCTTTGTGACTTCATCGGTGGAAAGAAAAAGGCACTTTTAGGATACAATTCATCTTAGTCTAACCAAGATATCTAAAACTGTCCAGATGAATGGTATCCAAAGTCTCTACATTTTTCCACTGACTATAAAAGAAGCCTAGACAGCTTGTTCAGATGTAAATGTCTATACTGCAGATGTCTGAAGTTAAGTGAAAGGAATCCAAGGACTTTACCATCCAAAAACAATAATGTGGATATCATATGGAGAAGGTCTGAACCCTACAGATATTAAAGAACATGCCTAGCATCACAGGTGACACCTGAGTAGTCATACCAAGAATGAAATACATATTTCTTGAATTCCAGAATTCTCATACTTTAACCACAGACCATCTTTTCTATGAAATGAGTAGGTGTATAAAAATTTTCACATCTTAAAGTAGTGCTTACAGCTAGTACAGAAAGATTTTGGCTAACCTCCCAGCCATACCTTCTATTCCCACCCACCCACAATATCCCTACACAAGGTTTCAAAGGAATATTTAGCTTTTTACTCATTTAAGGAAATTACTAAAGATAAAAATAATACATTCCACCCAGGGAAAACAGCATGATATAGGATACAAGAGCTAAAGTTTCTTAGGAAAAAAAATCAATTTTATAAAGAGAAGAGTGCAGTGTGGGAGAAAATTGCATCCTTTCCTCTTCAATTGCATCCCTTCCTCTTCACATTTTTTTTTTTTTTTAACTAAAGCCATAATCCCAGGAAAAATATCTGAACAGATGTTTTCCCTTGAAAACATTCCAGAAAATGAAAGCACACATGGCATACTGATCTGCTACTTCCTTCAACACATTCTCGTTCAGAGATAACAAATGTACCATGTGATGTTGCCATAGTAGCCTCTCGTATTTCACCACTGAATAAAGCAGAGGGCAAAGTGAATATATCTGCCCATACTCTGGCACTGGACTGGCTGCAGTAGCAGACTGTGCTTGTAGCATTTGATGTCACTTTTATTCTCTAACATTACTCTGTCATGTTCCAGAGCGTGTGTGCTGAAGTGCAGTATGCAGCAAGCAGATATATAGATCAGGTATCTTGTATGTCTGGATTCTCTGGTCCATTAATTTATTTATTTAACCTCCCTGTCATACTCTACCTGCATGTTTTTCAAATAGACTACAAACTCTGTCTCAATGAGTTTTCCATTAATTTATGCAATGAAACTAGTCAATGTTATGGTTTGTTGTAAAGAAATGCCAGAAAATAGAGGACAAATATCAAACAGAAAAAAAACCCCAAGCAACACTGGAAAAGTACTCATCTGAGGCAATAATCCTTGGCAAAAGGACCTATCTCATACTTGAGAAACTGGTGTGATCAATAGCAAATAACAGAAATGTTTGTAGAATACACTGGAGAAACATGAAATACTAAAAAAGAACTGTCAGAAAATATTTTAGAACAAGAAAGACATTTTTAAAAAGGAAACATAACCGAAACAGAGGTATTTAAGGGTATGAGTTGCTCAAGAAAACTATAACTAAAGCAAGACTTGGTAGATCAATGTATTCACATTCTTGCATTGACTTTAAAGTAGACTAATGACATATGAATATAACCACAGAAGAGAGTAAAGTGTGCCTGTGTCAGCATCATTCCCAGGGACTGCTGTAGCACAAGTTCTGTGCCTCTAAACCTAATGATGAACTTGAATAATGTATAAAGTCATTAAATACCATTTGGAATTGTACCATGAATGACTTCTCTTTTCAAGTAGAGAGAGAAAGACAAATGGTGCCAAAAATAATAGGCCCCAACAGTTTCTGAGTAATTTCCTTTACAGAAAAAAAATCCAATCAAATAAACACAGACACAACAGTAGGATTATTTTAGCTTTACTTTTTGTAGGTTCATGATCTTTGGAGATACTAATAGATTATTAAATATTAGTCAATCCCGGTCAGATGCATTTACATGAAATGAAGAGATACTCATGGGTATGGTTATAACTAGAGGTCTCAGTTTCAGAAGCACAAATTAAATTATCTAGTTAACAAAATCAGCTGTACTGATGAACATCTAGACTTCGCTGTCATGTAAGCTTGGGAATTCTCTCTATTAAAGGCACAAAATCTATCACAAACTCCTATCTCTGTACAGAAGACTAGCTTTTCCCAATCACAGAAAATACTTAAGAATAGGTAGAGATTCTACAAGAAATGCAAACCCAAACCAAACTAAAATAAAGACTGCTCTGTAAAAGAGAAGAATGTTTTGAAGACAAGGCATGAAAGAGCATAACAACTACTGTCAGGAACCAAACCCAATTAAAAACTGCATCTGAAACAGGAGAAAACAGATAAGAGAAAGCAATTAAAAAATTTCTTATGCAGTGAGTATTGGGAGATGAAGTGAAATAGAGGTACTTCAAGGTGACTGAGAAGAAAAATAAATGAACACTATCTCTTAATTTTTCTGCTGACTATGAAATCAGAGAACTGATGGTTCACAGTGAATGGAAGTACAGAAATTGGCATAGAAATTATAATATTGATGTAAAAGCAGAAATCAAGTATCTTAATACATCAATGTGTGAAAAGTTTCCGATCTGGTGGCAAATATTTTTAATACTTACTTTTTAAGTTTTAGAGAGTAGTACTGAATGACTGGAGAGCAGCAAGGTATCACCAAATAAAGTTGTGTACCCAGCTACAAGATCAAACTAGAAGATAGTTTGGTTAGATTTGTAGTTAAATGAAAAAATCATCAAGCGCAACAAGGATTTGTTAAGATTTGCGTCCGCCACATTGTTCTGATAGCTTTCTCTGATGAAAGAGTGGATTAAAAAAAATGTACATTTCTACACCTGGAAACAATTATTTTAAAGGACATGAATTGTTTAAAAGAAAGAGATGGCAATGGGTGGTGCCCAAGTAGGAGAGTTAATGATAAGTATCAGACTAAATTCAATAGTCTAAGGTTCAACCTTTCTTAGGGACTAATAAAAAGCATCACAGTTATAAGCTAGATATTCATCAGCTAAAAATGACTGAGGAAAAAGACCAAGAAATCTATTTATTAACAAAATGAATACATCATTAACAAGCTCTTCCTGTGAGAAAGGTAAATGAGATGTCCAAGTTAAATCAGCTAAGATAGGTAAGTACTTGTGATGTTTCACAAAATGACGCAGTGAATTCTTCCTCATTTGGTGATGGTTTTAGTGTTATTACGTCAAAATGAAGGTAGAAAGGCTGCAAGAAAATAATGACATTTTCAATTTATATATTGAACAATTCAATATCAGGTGGGAAAGAACAGTGTTACCTGAGAACAACTGGATATAAATGGTTAAAAATTAATTCACCCAGACATAAGTGAGATTCTAGAGCAGTTTTCCAATGCCAGTGATAGGAACAAGAAGCTGAACTACATATAATACAGAATTGGTTTAGGGAAAAGGTTATTCCTAAAATGCCTGTTTGCAGCAGCATGAAAATAAGCTCACTGGTCCCAGAAGGCCCCTCGCATGTATTACTGTTTCTGACTTTGTAATGAAACTTTTTTTTTTTTTAACCTTAAAATACTCACATCTTCACAGAAATATATCTGTATCTTTGGAATAATTTTTTGGGAGGCACTGATATCACTCAAAAAGTCACATGGAGAAAGTCATACCTCAAGCAAACATTAATAATTCCAAGGGGAATGGAAAATTCTAGAGAATATGTAATTATAACAAGCATAAAAACATGAGATATATTGTAAAGCATCTTTTCTGACCAGTCATAATAATAATGATTTTGTAATCAAACAATACTATTACTGAAATAGAACCTATATTTATTTGTCTTTTATATTAATGTCTTTATCCAAATGAATTAAGCAATTTACTTAAACATATGGGAAAAAAGCCATGGTTCCATGATTTCCAGAGAAGTGTTTTTCTGTACTTTAACGAAACATGAGCCGAAATAAAAATTCTATTGGCAAAAAATTATAAAATCACATTGCCATAGAGGAACAAGACTAGGCAAAACAAAACATATTACACTGAGCCTTCTTAGACATAGTAGCCAGAAGAAATATGTACTTCCTTTATATGTATATCCTTTTCTCTACAAACTGGGTGCTCCACTGGAGTATGCAATATTCACTGAATAGGAGCAAGTTCTGTCAGGTCCATCTAAAGCATAGTTGAGGGGAGAAGAGGGAAAGGACAGAAAATATCTTGCTTCAGTGTAGGTGCAGCTACAGTAGCATTTTAGCTTTGACCAGGAACATGCTTTTGCCGTGAGATTCTTCATCCTCCCTATTACTGTGCCTTGGTTTGCACAGTTTAGTTTGCACTACCGAGCGGTCTCAGGGTGTGCAAACTGCTCCTTTGGGATGAAACTAAAACAGAAGGTACACTTCATGAGAACATGAAATGCACTTTAGCAGCTAGCTAGCATTTAAGATGCACAATTAGACTAGACCTAGTCCAAAGTAAAAGCCCAAAGATACTTTCACTGTCAGCATCAGGTCCTCGGTACTGTTTTCCTCCACAGTTATACACACCTATTAAGTTTGCTCATCCCACTTGCTCAATGTAGACGTATTCTGTGCATCTAGCAAAGCCACTTTTTTTTTTATTTTTTTTTTAAACTCATGGGAAATGTAATCACTTCATAGCATAAAACTGCCCAGATTACGCTCAAAAAGAAACTACAATGCACATGCAAATGCTTTCAAGATGGGGATCATGAGAAGGATGCAGATCAGCGGGCTAGGTTAGAGGGAGAAGATGCAAGAAGATGGGAGACAGTAGAGAGATCAGGAACAGACTGAGAGAAATTAAAAAAAAAAAAAAGGTAAGAAGCACTACCACAAATTAAAGACGTGGGAAACAGAATAGGCAAAAGGATTGTGAGTAGAAATATTAATAATATATTCTCCTTTCCCATGTAATTAAAAGGATGAGGACTAAGTTTGAACTTGTTCTATTTCTTGTTCTTCCATAAAAAAAGCTTTTCTTTTTTTTTCAAACAAGGCACCTACCAGGAAATCCTAGGCATTCTCATTTTTCTGTGCGTAAAGTGGGATCTGAAAAGCCTGGACTGAATCTAGTGAGAGCTAGCTCTTCTTCCAGCGTCCTGACATGCACACATAGGCTTGCTTATCTAGAGTAACACTTCCTTATGTTCCTGTTCATAGGGCAGTTTTTTAGAGAGAGTTTTTCTTTTCTTTATATTCAAATGTAGACAAGAGGAACAAAGAGTTATACACCTCCAAGTGACCAGTCAGTAGCCAGCTGCTGCAAATGACAGATGTGGACAGCATAAAAGAGCCTCAGATATAAAGGAGCGAGATCTTGTATGCCAGTAGCTTCTAAAATGGTAATTAGTGGCTTAATGAGAGAGGAAATCAATGAAAGTCAGCTGGAAAACAGCGACAGAAAGATGAGGACTTGTATACTTTAGGAGATGATGAAAGTCAGAAGGACAGGAACATATCAGTTCTCTTGTGCTTGACTTCCAGATAATGAAACAATCACAAATGTTTATAATTCTTCCCAGCATGTATATGAGCAATCACATAGAAGAAGTATGGCCCTTATTCTGTTCCACTCCAATGAGATGAATAGTGTCTTCCAGTTATATCTAGTAAGAATAGAGATTCAAATTATAAGGCCCATGAGATAACTATGAACAATTACTTTTTTATATTTCCATTCTCTTTTTATTAAAAAGTCAAGGAAATCCTATGACAAAAAGCTGCTAACAGGGAGCTAATGACACTTGGCAATTAGTTGTGACCTTTTAGAACATCTAGTTTAGTAAAACCTCAGCTTCTAAATCCAGGAGAGAGATAGTTAAGATACTTCACCCTCTTGAAGTATAATGCCTCTGTACAGCCAAAATATATTTACTTTACTCTGTCTTTGATCTACTGGGAGCTCTGTACAGCTTCCCTCCAGTCAAAAGCTTTGCTTATTCCACAGAAGCTGTGTGCTCAAGAAGTTCAAGAAAGGCCTCTATTAGGTATGCAATTAACTTCACAAACTAGTCCTTAAACCCATAGGCATAAACATCTCCAACTTATCTGCTGACAGCTGCCACTGCAAGAACTTCCCAGCAATCTGCCAGAGACCCTACACAGTGGTTCAGTGATGTGCTCCAAAGCTTTCAAGTTACTTATGCCTTCCCTTTAAACACATAGTACTTGCAGATCAGCCAAACTAAAGAAATCACCTTATTTCACCTTGTTCCCTTCCATGGCTCATCTCAGTTGGCTCATACCTTAACCACAACTAACCTTTCCAAGCACAGTAGCCTTGTAGTGGGTATAACCAGTGCTGCCTGACAACTCCCAGCACCTCTTGCCAGCAAAGAATTAAAAGAAGTCATGTGGATACTGTGAAAAAGAGTACCAAAAGCTTTCCAGTCAGTGACATCCAAGCAACTCTGGCATACTTTTGTACACTTCATAGCTATTTAAAGTGAAATTAGTTACTATTTTAAATGGACACATGAAAACATACAAGGGTATTGGCAGACAAGATTAATAGTCCCTCCTCTTTTTCCCCCCTCCTTTACATATTTTTATTTTATATTTCTGATAAGTGACAAAATATGTCTAGTAGATATGAAACATTCTTGGTGAAATTAAAAGGAAATTAGCCCAGTGTCAATATTGTTATTCTGTAGAATAACTACATTCACATAAATGTTAAACAATTCAATAATGTGCCAGGCAGTGTTTATAAATGTGCACCAAATTAATAACCCAGATGAGGACTGTTACATTACAAGATGATTATGCTTTTTTTTACGCACTTTATAATTAAATAGACCCTTTTTCTTTTTGTTTAATAGCCAGAAATAGTGTCTCATTAGCTGTGCTTTCAATTTAACCCTTATAAGTTGGAAGATATTGTCCTATAATTAGCTCAGGGTATTTAAACCCTCCCAGCAAAACAGTAAATGCATATGGGTGTCTACATGTGAAATGAAATTACAGTAATGCACAATGTTAGCCTTTTATCATACAGGGTTGTTGTGGGTTTTTTTTTTTCTGGTTGGTTTTTTTTTTTCCCCCCTTCAATCAACTGGGGTTATTATGAGAGAAATAAATAACTTTTATTACTTCCCTGCCTATAGCAGCTATTATTTCATGCACTCTTTCTTTCTTGAGATGGATTATCCAGCTCATTTCCAAGAAGTCTTGAGGGCAGTCAGGTGAACTCCAGGAGTAAAGATTGCCTTCATTACTCCATGCAGTACTACTGTGTAGCACAGAAAAGTGCTTTTTGAAAATGTGCCAAGGGCTGCATTGATGTCATTCATTGGAAAAAGTTTAATTCTTCTCTCAATTTGAATCCCTCAGCCCCTGTTAAAGTTAGTAAGAGGTATAGAATGACAAATGTTCACACTTAAAGGATAGAAATAAAATATCTTAGTTCACTGAAGTTAATGCTTAAGAGTTACATACTGCCCATATTAATAGCCCATGTGAACCAGACAGGGCTTCAATATTCAATACACAAGTGAGACTAAAGGTTGTGGATAGAACATTCTTAATAAGGAATGAAGCTGTGGACTTTCAACTCTGCTCAGATCTTGTCCTCTGTTTGCAGGTGTGGATGATCAGCTCCCATCATGGGATCTTCTGCACCACAATCCAGAGTGGCACATATGCATAAGTGGCAAACACAACTTTCCTAAACCCAGAGTTTACCCATCATCTGCTGTGTAGGGGAATAGGAGGTTCAACTCTCAGTGCTTCAGGGTGAGGAGGTAAATGTTTAAACCATTAGATTAGTTTGGAAAGAGTAGGATGAACTGATTGTCTGTTTTGAAGGAAAGTGAGCCAGTCATTTCTATGGAAATGTATGAAGCTGGTACCTGGAATCTGGAAATAGCTTTTGGCTCTGAATCCTTGTTTAACATAGGTAACTAGCACAGAGCTGCCAGAGGGCAAGGTGGGAGAGGAGCTGAATAAACAGAGCTTTTTCCTCTCAGGCATTTTCTCTTTCCACATTCTGTGTACGAGGCATGGTGAGTCCTATTTTTAGGCATCCAGGTCTCCCTCTTCAATATCTATGGAACTTAGATGGTTTATACAGTAATTTTCACACCCCTCAGAAGAGGTTTCCCAAGTTTTCAGCATGTAGTCACTAAATCCAGATCACAGTCATTCATTAGTTATTGCACAGAAACATACAATTTTGTACATCTGTAAAAGGTTATGCAATATATATTAGCAGTCCTTCATGGTGAATTTAGTCATGCTGAAGTCAGCTTCACTCCATATTGCAGTGGCAATGGTTTGCAAGAACAGTGTTTTTTCTTTTTGCTTGTCTCCTTTGCACCAACATGCAATGCCTGCTTTACAATGCATGCTTTCCAAAGCCTGTTTGACTGCTGCTGTTGTCACTGGTTGTCCTCTGGGGAACCAAAATGTATTCTACTTTCTGCTGTTCAGAGGTGTTATTCCGAGACAATCGAGGTCAACAAAAGTGCTTTCTGGATGATTTGGGAGCTCTGATGTTGTCATGCTACAGGAAGGGACAACAGTGTGTGTGTGCATGAATGGAAGTTGGAGTTGCTGGGACCTAATGCCTGTTTTAACCATATTGTGGTCAGACCAAGGTATGACTATTCCTTGGCCACCATTTTGAAATGTCTGTCTTATCTTTGTTCTTTCAAAATCCCAGTGGCATGAAAGGAAGAAGCTGTAAAATGAGGCTTTGTTCCATGTAAGCCTGAAACAAGCTGCTCTGACCTAATTTTCAGCAAAATCATTTAGCCCTTGCTCAACATTGATTTAGTAAGAAGGAATGACAAATACAGATTCAGAAGCTGTACTTAAAGTGAAGCTGTCTGAAGTGGATATTTTTCTAAAAACATGCTTTGTACCTATTATACTTCCCTATTTATTCTATTCCTTTTACTTTCCTCTGTGTACCACAGGCACTTTGTGAAACTTCCAAACTACAAATCACATCCATCTGTAGAAAACAATAAATAATAATTTTGTAAAACAGCTTTATTTCATATTAACCTCAACACCAAATGCCAGCAGCACCAATTAGCCTTGCAATCCTATCTACTGTATAAGGTCTAAAGATTTGAACACAGCCTTTCATCTGTTAGCATTCAGGAGACTGATAAAAATTTACCCTGCTTTTAAACAAGCCATACGTGACTGAAATTTACCTCATACTGGGGTGTACTATAAATAATGTCAATCTGACTAGACTGGGAATTTTTCACAGCTTTGTTTCAGAGCTATTCAAAACCATGGTTATCAATGACTACACCACAAAATTTCTGTTAGCTTAGTATTTCAGTCACAGCCAGGGATTTTGATGGATGATTGCCCACTCTTCTCTAGTGAAATATAATTATCAAGGCATAAAAATCACTTAATTGCAATGCTGGAATGTTTAAGCATAACAGTAATTAGTTTTTCTGTAATGCTTTCCATTCACAGATGTAAGTATTTTACAAGAGAAATTATCACTTCCATTTTATAGTTGAAGTAAACTGAGGCAGAAAAGGAACAGAACAGGGCACTTTTTACACTGTGGGTTAGAAAGAAAGCTTTGAAGAAAAAATAACCCTTCTCACTGCCAATCCAGAGTTGCCCTTACTCATGCTAGTTAGAGCAAGGTCAGTCATGCTACATGTAAGAAAATGTAAGAAAACTGTAAGAAAATACTGTTTGCCAGACTGTCCTTTCTGCTGGAATAGCCTCCACTAAAAATTCTACTACTACTACTACTACTACTACTACTACTACTACTGCTACTACTACTGCTACTACTACTATCACATGGTAAACCAAGAAAACCTAATGCTATAGAGTGCACTTGTAGAGAAGTTTTATACATCTTTCTGAATAAATCGAAGTGTTGAAAGCTGGCTGATCAAGAGTGCACTCCAGACAGGAATAACGGAATAGGACTCTGGCCCTTTTTCTGTTGTTTTTTTGGAAGCAGGGCCATGATTAAGAGCAATGGCTGGGGGCATTCATATTGTGCCACTTGAACTGGAATTCTTAGACCAGCACAAGATGACCTAAAGCAAAAGCATTTGCCAAGAATGTTTTCATTAACTGGGAACAAAAGCTGGAGGTTTGTGGCCAGGTCAGTATCCGGTGGTGTGACTCCCATCACCCACTAGGCAGCTCACAGGGTTTTGGGTTCTGGGAGGAGACTGGTTATACAGGCACTCCTAGAAGTGGAGTCTGAGACTCTATTTGATTGAAGGTAGGAAAACTTGCCTGTTCAGAAATGGAAAGGATTGAAGAAATAACAGCTTTTTCTTGCTTTCTTAGCTGATGGAGCAATTAAGGCTAATTTTCCTATTGTGTTTGATACCAGAAGACATGCAGATTTAGCCCCCAACAGAGAGCATAAAGATGGCCACCAGGAGGAAAAGACTGTTTAATAATATATTTGTGGTCAGACATATGGGCTGAAGGTGAGCCCTAGTATAGGCTGGTTAAACAGTAAAAATTTACTCTAAGCAGTTAGTAGTTCTCCATTTTAATTACTAATGACCTCATATCTGAGAGCTCTCAAATGGAGCTTTTCAGCACTTACACTCGTGAAGTTTTGCAGTGCTTCACATCTCCCAGGGTAATCCCACCACTGTTTTGTCAAATATGTGATAAAAATTATCTTTCCTAGTAAAATCTTTCCTTTTTCCTTGGACAATTGATAAATACTTTTGTACCTCACTACAAAACAATCTATTGCTCTGGTTTTTTCCAACTTCATATTCAAAGAACATAGTGACTAATTTCTAGTGCCTCAGTAGCATTTCACTAGAGTGTTCCTGTCATTCTGAAAAGGAAATGAGAAGAAATCATGAAAGTGTGAAATGTTGTTCTCTGACACAGAGCAGTCTGAGAGACAGTACCAAGTGCTCTTGCTTATGATGGAAGGATGGATAACCTATTAATAATTTCCTAGTGAATTCAAAATTCCTTCATCAGATATAGCATGAAGGTCTTAAGAGGGTTTAAGATTAGTATTTTTTGTTTGTTTTAAAATATCCATGCATATTGCTTTGTCAAGAAGAAAACCTTCAGAAAGAGCTTAAGAGTCTTCCACCACCACCACAAGATTTATTCCCTTATGGGACCCAAGCCACAATTCCTGTATATTACAAGTGATAACTATGTAAAACTTAAAAAAAATAAAAGAGTTTGTTAAAAAAGCCCTTTCCAGTAAAAAAGTAGAAACGGTTGGAAAGTCAGAGACTTTCTTTGTAGAAATTTGTTACTGACTTTTCACTAGAAGGATACGATGCTGCTGTTCTCAGAAAAAAAGTGTGCATGTTATTTTCAACATATTTTGACGTTCACACACTCATTGGCCTTTCCATGGGTAAAAGCTGGTGGTAACTGAGTGAGAGCAGACTGCTGCTGTACAGTTGTACTTTTCAAAGCCTGATAGATGTGAACAACTAGATATAGATCCAATCTACCAAGACAACAGAGAGAGGGCAAAGTGTAAAACATCTTCCTTAGCAAAAGAATGCTGGAGGCTGATACTTGGAGAACATCTAAGACAGAAATTTAGGCATGAAGGGTGAGTAAAGACCATTTGAGGAACATTAAGGCCTAGAAAAGACTATGTCATTTCATGAAAAGGCCTTGGTTTCTCAAGTAATAATGTGCAATATTTGGTCCCAGAAATGCATTAAAGTGAAGTCCAGAATGGAGAACCTGTATTTTCAAACAAACAGACAGCAACAAAGAAGAACAAACAGAAATTTTACTAAGCCTAAAATAAAAACAGAGCAATCTGCCCACTTGAGAATACAGACCTGGCCCTTTGTATCTGCTGGTGGTGTAATAAATTCTTCGTCTCCAGACATTGTGAAGCGTCAAAAGTTCACGTTACATATTGGTTAGTGTGTTTCTTTAATAAGTGGGCTGCATATCCGAGATAACAAAAGTACCATGTGTTGCGGCAGATACTACAGCAAGGACTATTCTTACCGAACAGCAGAGAAGATAATCACACAGACCTTATGTAAATAAGTAGAACACACAGTACAGCTACAGTAAATTTAAGCAGCTTTCAATTTGCTCTTTTCTTCGCTAATTTTTCAAGTCTATTGCTTAAACATGCATTTTTTTCCCTCTCCTACTTTGTTACTTCCTGCCTTCTTTGGTTTAACTCTGTGGTTCTGCCTAGGAAACTGCTCTTGTATAGAATCTAAATATGCATCTTTATGGTATTTAATCTCATTTAGAAAATAGTTCTGCAGTACTGCATAAATTATAATCAAATTCATCAAGTGGTTAAGGCAAGTACAATACATTCTCATCTAAAAAGTCTCCCTATAGAGTATTTATTTTTATCTGCCACCAGTGGTATATATGCATGCATATCTATGTGAGAGGAAATGTTTTTGTGTGCTCATGACTGCATGTTTGTGTGTGCTAAAATATATAGCTGCATCTATTTTACATATACACATCAGTATCTGGGGATATACAGAGCTAATCATACCTAGAAATGTCATTTACTTAGCATTACTAATGAAACTAGGAAACACCCTGAAAAATTTGCATCTATATATCCTAAAGCATATTGCATTCACTCGTGTCAGTCCAAATTACAACAGCTGAACACTGACTGATGATTGTAAGAGGCAATGTGATTGAAGATACCAGAAAAGAGACAGGAGGCCTGAGTCTCTTGCTTTTGTTGTCTACTAACCTCCTTGGGTTATTAGTAAATGACTTCACTGTATCTCCACTCTTGTGAAATACCCTACTTTACAAACTCAATTTAAACATGTGAATAGTAACATAAAAGCAGAATATTTATTGTAATTACTCAGGTGACCAAATATCCCATGTGGACATCCTGGTAGTCAGGCAGTATCTGAAAATTAGAGTCATAAAGCACGCACAGAACAAGCTTTAGGTCTCCTGATAATGATTAGTTTCCTAAAGCACTTATTTAATTCCCATCACATCTGTGAGAACCTGCATGGTACATCTGTACGTTGGGGATCAGATCCTGATTTTACCCAAGGTAAAAAGAAAGCTGTTGTTGGAAGAGAACAGTCACAGTTTGGCCACATTCCTGCTGCAGAACCACTGGTTTCAGCTGATTCCAGCAGATCTCAGCATTCCCTTCTACACAGTGTTCACAGAGGCGCTATTTGCGATGATGGCATTTGCTCTGTGGGTGCCATCTTTTTCCTTTGGGAGCTAGATAAAGGCAAATGATTCCCACCATACAGATCACTGAACAAACATTTCCAGCATTCAGATTTAAAGCTGTAATTTTTATTTGATTTGAGGCAATTATTTACCATAGTTACTGTTACTCTTCAGTGTATTAAGGAGCTGAGAATTAGACCTCTGGGGTCTGTAATCCTATTCATGACACTGGGCTCATTAAATCAGCAGTAAGGGTGATGTCAAAATCAGCAGATTAGAACTCCTCACTATTGCCAATCTGCACAGCTCCAGCAACTTTGAGGCAGATAGACACCTGCTGAGGCACTGGGTTGGCAACTGAGGGGGAAGTGTGTGTTACTGGAGCAAGGAAAAGAAGATATTTTCTTCCTGATCTTCACACAGAAAGCTTATTTTTTAATTCCCTTTCTCTTGTATCTGCCTTAGGCAGGGGAAAACTCCTGCAACTTGGGGTGAGGATTTTTCCAGTATATGGAACACTAAATAGAGCCTTTTTTTAAAACAGTGGAATTGAAGTAATATGTGAGATATGAGCACTAATATTGTTGAATGAGACTTATTTCAGTGTTGCTTATGAGGCCTAAGTGGACCAATACAACTCTGAGATATTCTTGTTCTTCCTTGCTTCAGTGAAAACTACATTTGTATTTTCATTTGTATTTGTATTTTTGTTTGTATATGGAAAATGGAGTTTCTGTGACTACAAAGAATATATACGATGTATATATATGAGAAAATACAGAATATATGAAAAAATATCTAAATTTCTGTGCCAGTAAAGTTTCTGTCATTATAAATCCTGTCAACTAACAGCTACATATTATAAAAATATAGACTAGGGCATCAGCTTAAATATGACAAATACAAAGAACCATTCAAAATATGATAGTCATTTGAGTATCTGCCCAATAAATTACTTTTCTCTCCTCACTTGGCTATCCAGTCTTTTGTAGTTACTTGCTGATGAATATCTTGTTTCCCTGTATCTGTGTGGGAGAATGAGTGAAGTGAAATACAGCTTTTCAGCTGAGAAAGAGAAAAAATGGTATTTAACTGCAGAGCTGAAAATGTCATCAAAGACGTGTACATAGCACACCAAGGTTGGACAACTCTGTATTGAAAGGCAGATGTCAACAACAGGCAGGTATATGCACAGGAAGGTATGCATATGGATGCAGAAAAACAGTCCGGGTGCGTGTTTTGTAACCCATTGGCACAGGCCATGTTTCTTGGTGTCTGTGCAAAGGCTGGGCTCAGGGTTTGTGCAAAGCCAGGTATTGACACAGAGGTAGGACCATTTGAGGACAAAGTCTTTATATCTGTTGCTTCTGCATCTTCTGCTAGGAGCAACAAACCCAGTTTTCCTCTTTTCTTTCCCCATCCTAGAACCATCCTCAAGCCTTGTCCTGACGTGGCAGACATGGTAATATTCAGTTTTGCCTTTACGACTTTGAACTGTTTCTGAAAAGACTGAATTCCACTCTCTTGCTACATTTTTATCTCTGTGAGGCACAAAGGTAGAAATCCCCTTCTTTGCGTGGATATTCTTCCAGGCACAAATAGAAGCTGGACCAAGTCTTTGAAGAAGAGCCCTTTTGTGAGGTAACGCTGAAGGTGCAGAATGAAGGAAAGGGGACACCAGCTTGTGTGCATTCTGCAGGCCCACACTTAAGGCTGCCATGGCCTCTTTCTCTGGGATGCTCAGCATTCAGCACCAGGATTTTCTGGCTTTTGTCTGAGCTAGCAGAGAAAGGAACAGGCAAAAGGCTTTGCTTCCTCTCCCGCTCTCAGTATGCAGAGGCAACACAAAGCAATTTTGCTGTTTCAGCACAGGGTTTGCAGCTGCAACAAGAATTTGGGAAGGTCATGTACAGGCTAGAGAATTCCCACCCAAATTTTCCTTCTCACCCACATCAGGACCTATTACCAGATGACTCAAATGAGCACCTAAGCTTTCACACATTGCCAAAACCCCCACCATGATGTATTTGCACAAGTATCTTTCCATAACCACTCTTGTGCAATGATACTGAAGAGAGGATTTTTAAAATATTGTCCCATTAAGTACAATTAACCTTTGGAACCTGATTATTCCAAATCAATCACAATACCATTTGGCCACAAAAGGGGCACCCAAGGAGAGGTGACAAATACTACAAAAAAGATAAAAGATAATTTAACAAGAAGCAAGTTGTAAGGGGTGACAAAGTGTTATTTCCATAATAAGCTTATCTGAGCCTGGGTAAGTTCCTGAACAGGGTGTGGATTTGGCAGTAACAAAGAAACAGGCCACACAAAGAATGTCTGTTTAGCTAATGAATGCCACTGAAGTGGTTGACTCTCATTTCTCTGGTTTGGATCCTTGCCACCTTTACTCTAATGTCAGACTTTGTTTAATTGGCAAATATGCCTTCAAAGGATTGCAGAGCCCTCCATGCTGCTCCACAGGCTGTTAATATTTAATTGTGATTTGTTAAAGGCATACTAACAGTTGATAAAACTATGTGTCTGGGTGCTTTATTGTAATGCAAAACAGCAACAGGACTTTCCATGTTCTTTTTTTTTTTTTTTGCGTGAAGAGAAGAAGAATATTGTCTAAGGGAAGGAAGAGAAAAACGTAAATTTATTACAGTTTTCCATCACAAAATTTCTTGGAAAGTATGACAGGCATCATTGCAAATGTATTTTGGAGGTATGAAATCCATGAAGTGATTTTCTTATCTATCTTTACTTCACTACAAAGGAAAGCAATTAATTAAATGGCAAATTACTGGTATTTAAAACAAGACAGAATTAACTTTTGCCTTTTACACTTTCAAATGTGTTAACAAATTTTGGACTTGGAGGAAAAGTTATTTAAATTGGGCCTTTTTGACGATCACTTTGTGAATACAGAAGCGAGAGACTTCTTGGAATTTGTCCATATGTATTACATTTGACTGAAATTTCCATTGAACTTGCAGAAAGCAAGAAATAGCACCTGGGACACAATTCAAACTAGTAAGACTGAAGGACTATGTAACATGAAGGAGTTAAAATCATAAGAAAGTGCCTACATAATTTCTAAATATTACTATTTGTGTTAATTGAATGACAAAAGTAAGTCTGTGTAATAGTCTTTATTCAAACAAAAGTTGTGTTCAAGCACATGACAGAAATAGCAGTGTGAAAATAAAAGATAAAGAAAATAGCTGGTAAAACATTTTCAGTCTTGGCCCATGTGCATTCAACAAAATAATCACCCATCCCCACCCATTTTCTTTACTGTGAAAATCCTTAGTTCTTTTTAATTAAATACCTACTCTGTTACAGTAGCTTTTTATCTTCCTAAGAAATGTTAGTCAGCCAATAAAAAAAATCATCAAAGAGGTTACTTAGCACCTGTAAGCAATAATTTACACTGATGCCAAGCCTTTGAAAGTGCAGGGGCACATTACCTTCTTGACACATGTGAGTAATTTCCCTTTAGTTAATTTCTGTTATTGCCACATAGAAAATAAAGTTTACTCTCAGAGAGTAAATATGCAAAAGTATTTTTTAGAATCTGTTTTAAAATCTGGTAAAAATGTGGGACAAGATTTCTGCAGCTATTTTAGGCTTTTCCTGTCCACAACATCTGAAACACTGATGACTTTGGAATTCTTGAAAGGTTCCCTTTTCAATAAAGACCAAGCCATGGTTATTAGTAATACCACTGAAACCTCAGAGAAGTCACATATCTCTTTTTCTTCTTGCATACTTCTGAGGATGAGAGAAGCTAATCATCCCATATTATCTCCAGTTTTTCTGATGAAGTGCCAGTCATTTTTTAACTGTTTGACAATTTCTCTCTCCAAGAAAAGGCTGAGCAAGATTCTCTTCAGCTGCCCCAGGAGCCTTACGTGGACAGGCAGCGGTGCTGGGACTGCCCCACACGTGACATCCAGCACAGAGCCAGGAGCTATCAGTGATGTTTGCAGGGAAATAACAAAATTAGGATACAGAGTCTGAGGCTTGGGCAATTGGCTTATCCTAAGTCATGGAAACCAGTTTGGTTCTATGCTACTATTTTTGTACACTGGTGGTAAAATAAGGCATTTATGGTTTTTCTAACAATTTTTTTTGTATTGCTTAATGGGGGGACTTTGAAACAGAGTTGTCATACCAGCTCAGATGAAAAGTCCATCTAAACCAGAGGCACACTTTGAAAGCTCTGTGGTCATCCTTAGTCTGCTCTTTCTTAAATTCTTGGTATAATTACTTTTTCTAAATCTTGAGACATTAAACAGTTTTTTCAAGACTTATTATCACTCATGATAAGTTTGGCTTCTGATTACTCAGTTGTGTGTCAAATCACCTACAACAGCCTTGGTCACTGCAATCTGTAGCAGCAGTTTCCATAGAATTATCTCACATTCTGCAGAAAGCATCTCTTCTGCAGATGAACTTTTGACACATCATCTCACTGAATATTACCTTGCATTTTGCTCTTGGATAGAGAGAATGACATAGCAATGAGACAACTTTTATGAGACAGCTAAACCAATTAATACTATATATAATATACTGGATGAAATATAAACATGCCACAGAATAATGCAAAAATCAAAACCAAGTATTACTAAATATCAAGAAACATTTGTTTTACATAGTGGGTTTTTTTCCTAATCTGCTTTCCCTTTAAATGCTTGCACAGCCACAATTCTCTGGGCAAATGCAGAAGTTACTTAATGATTCTTTGCTTCACAGTTTGCTCAAGGCTTTTGCAAAACATACGAAGATACCCATCTCCCTGAAATCAACAGGAGTATTTGCAGTACAGTGCAACCCACTGTATTATGAGGTTAAGCAAGAGGAAGAGAAACAGAGAGACGGCATAAATGAACAAAAAATAAATAAATGGAGAACAAATACAAGGTATTAAACACTATTTTACCTGTTTTTCTTTTGGAAGTGCCTGCTAGATATACTGAAAGCAGTAGCCTATTCCTGTTGGGTTTGGTAAGTTTTTTTGACATGGTGTTGCATGATATTCTCCTCAGCCAAAGAGTGAAATACTATCTTGAACAAGTGAGTCTATGATAAATGCACAAGTGATTGAAAAAATACACTCAAAGAGAAGTTGTGAACATTTCTCTCACAAATTGGCAACACATTTCTGCAGCACCCTCTTCTATTCCTTACTTTCATTAAATACATGAATGACGGTACAGAGACCGCTCATGCTATTTGTAAGTCACACAGAGCTGGAAGCACATTGGAGGCTGCGGTTGCTGCTCAATCCGATCCTGACAAATTGGAGAAATGATCCAAAAGCAACATGATGAAATGGAAAAGGAAAAAAAAAGGGCAACAGTTGAGAGAGGAAATTGAACACGCAAATAGAAAATCAAGAATAACTAGCTAGGCAGCATGCTAGAAGAAAGAAAAGGTTGAGGCAGGAAGGTTAGAGTGGATCACAAACTAAGTCCAGGTGAAAAATGTGATTCTATTAACAAGCAACAGACTGTGGCAAGTAACACAGAGGAGGTAGTTATTCTTTATCCTGCACACATAAGGCCTCAGCTGGAGTCCGCTTTTGGCTGCACTGCTGTAAAAACAAGGTACCCAATTTGATAGAGTCAAAAACAGCAGAAAAGAGAGAAAAAGATACTTAGAATGAAACAGTGTTAGGGTAAATATACCCAACATATTTTTTCTAGAAAGGAGAACACTGAGGAAAGATAAACTCCGTTGTAGTCTTCCCATCCCAAGGATTATAGGAACCATCTATCCAAGCCTTTGCATTCTGTAGCTCTGACCAAAAGTGTTTCATACAAGTCTGCACCCAACTGGTGGAAGAGTTACAATAAACCTGTGTAAACAAATGGCAGGCGAAGAACTAACACAATGGGATGCCACTTGTAGCGATGAGAGTTGGGTCATTTATAGCTCACTATCCAAAATGGATGTAGTTGCATCCTATGTTTAGGTTCAGCTCACAAACAAACCTATTGCTGATACTAGAAAGGTATTTCTATCCCCTTCAATTTCAAGAGAGCTCATTTCTTTTTCTCAGTCTTTCACCTGTTTCTCATATTTTTTCAGATTCAAGAGGATAAGTCAACATTTCCCTCAGAAGTTTTACTCAAAGCTTTCTGAATTTGCTGGAAACACGATAAAAAGATTTAACACAACACGGATCATTTTCTAAATTTAAAATTCAATCTATATTTGAAAAACAAAGCTCTCCCTAAAGTTTTTGCAGTAGTTATCAAAAAGGCATAGCCCTCTCTGGACTGATTGAATGCCATTTCCAGTCATCAATACGTAAATTTTAGAAGGATCAGAAAACACATTACATATCTCACTTTGAACTTGGTATAACTAATGTCTAGACCCAAAATATCCTGTAACCAGTGAGGTAACACTGTGCTGAAATTAAGAATGTTCTAACTGCATGATGAGATCTTTATCTGGCAGCATTTGATTTCTCAATGTCACTAATGCCGTGTCTAGAGACAATCTCTATTAACTAAACAGAAAATGAGCCCAGTCTGTTCCCCAGAGGAATGACACTTTCTAAGCTAGTCTCATCTCCCAGCTCATGTCTTTTATATCATTAACATCTACATTTTTGTTTTGGTTTTGTGTCAGGTTATGCTTCCACAAGGAAACCCCACCTTCACTCCTTTGTCCTCAGCTACCAGAAGAAACTTAAAATTTCTAAATCCTTCTAGGCCCATGGTATCAGTTGCAAAACATCTCAGCTGTGAAAGTCCAGTGATCTACAGAAAGATCATAGGAGGATTATTAGTGATTTTGCATTGTCATTGCAAAGTGGAGAGATGCCAACATAAACTGAAGCAGGGCTTGGCTTTTACCCATGCCCATTAACCATGAAAACAAACATGAATTCCACAGAGCACAGGGAGATTGTGTGTGGATAACAACGAAGTTGGGGTTAAAACAGGTGTAGGACTGATATGATGGCATGGTCCTAAAACTGTGCAGTCACTGCCTCAGGGCTGCTGGAAGCTTTGATCATCTCTTTATTCAATCCTGGGTTAAAATAGATTCCCTGCTCCCCCCCGCCCTCTTTGCTGGAAATAAGAACTCTCTACTCCATTCCTCTCCATGTGAGGATATGTACCCTGTGGTAATTCTTCCTGTCTCCACATGAGATTGGTATTTCTGGCAAACCCTTCATAATTCCTATATGTTGCTGTAACTGTCTGCTCTGTACTTTATTCCTGTTTACTCCTTCACTGCTCCTTTTGCTCTCAGATTTGATTTATAAAGACAGTGACCTAAATTAACCCAATAATTTATCTGAAATTTAGCTTAGAAGAGATTATGGTGAATATAGTATTTAAGATGAACAAGGTAATTATAATTTTAGTACCAAAAAAAAGAAGGCTTTTTTAAAAATACTGTTTTTCTGGTATAATGTATATATTTAATCTGAGAATTAATAATACATAGTGATGTTTGATTCAGAAAAAAATTTTAAAAAATCTACATTAGAAAAGTTAGGAAAACAGCAAAAAGAAAGATGGTTCAAGTCTGTTTCAATCTCATAATTCATGTCATCATTTATTTCATCAAATCCAGACCATGGTCCTTGATAATGGGGGCTATCCACAGCGGATTCACAGAATAACATAATGTTCAGATTACAAGAATGAGGACAGAGCCAAGAAAAATGCATAAGATATCATAGTACATTTGAAAGGTTAACTATTGTACACAGTTCATAGAAATCAGAGGACAAAATAAAATAAAATTCCTCATGTTTCTAACTACTTGACCTTATAGTGTTATCTTGGCTTAAAAAAGTTTTCTTAACACAGTTCACTGTTGAAGTTTAACATTGTCCTGAGATAAATACGAAAAGCATGCCCACACCGCACAATAAACATGATTTGACACTAGTTTTTAACTTTAAGACTTTTTGGGGTTTTTCCTTTCTTGCTTTATAATCAGGAAGGCTGAGGCTTATCTAACCTTTTTCATTCAAGTGCAGTACGTTAAGGGCCTCTGCTTTTCAGACAACCTAGGAAGTGTATGAATGCTGTTTGTATGATATAGCTATTCCAGACTTCTGTAAACTGAAACCCTGGAGTCTGTTTTTTTAGTGTCTGTGGAAGAAGTTGGTCTACAGAAGAAAAAAAAAAGCTGCCAGAGTGATTCTGTCAGCGTAAAACATTAGACAATGAAAAACATCATAGGCGTTTTTGTGCATGACCCTCAATCTGTCTAGCACTTCAGCAAAAACACTCATGCCAAAATGTAGACATGTATTTAGCATGATATAAATGCAAAGAAAATCAGAGCAAGATCCAAAGTATTTAAAAATATATCCTAAATTTATGAAATTAATTTTTACTGCGAGAATTTAGATGTAACTTCTTGTTCTCGTAGAATCATAGTATTATTAAGGTTGGAAAATGCCTCTGAGACCATCAAATCTAACCATTAACCTAATACTTCTAAGTCCACCAAGCAATAGCTAGCTCTTGGTGGGAAGGGAAACACAAATTCTCTTACCCACTTTTGAGCTGTTAATACACCTTTCACCATCTTTGAAAGTGAAGGCAAGGGAGAGGACAAAAGCACCCAAGAAATGGCAGAAGACTGGGCAGATGGAGCCCTATATGACCATCCAAAATGCCAAATGCCTCCTGTTACTTGCAGGTCACATGAAGGCTACTGCTAGTCAGACCTGGATCAGCTGTCCAGCCCAGTCGGTGGCTGGCTAGAGCAGGAGCATCAGGTGCTTCAGCACACTGTTTAGAAAAGCCAAAAATGCCTCAGGGATTTGGTAGGAATTGTGTCTCTGGACAGCTCGCCATTCATTATTTCAGAGAGATTGTGTGTTCCATTTGTGGTCTGAAACACACCCGTTCTGTAAGAAGAACTTGCCGTCTCCCTGGCAGGTATCACACTATGTGTGGACAGCAGAGTTGGCTGGGACAACCTGATGACTAATGTGCTCTGAACAGTGAGCAAGGGCACAGGAACAGGCTGGCTTAGCTGACAAATCTCCTGGTCTACAACATACCTGCAGGAGACATGCTGGTGTACTTGGACACCAGGAGCCTGTGGCTGGGTAGGTGCATACCCAAAGTAGGGTGTATCCAGTCTGCCTGGAGACATGTATCAGAGAAATGCCTAACACAATCACAGAATTATAGAATCTTTTAGGTTGGAAAAGACCTCTAAAATCACAGAGTCCTACCACTAACCCAGAACTGCTAGGTTCACCACTAAACCATGTTACTAAGTGCCACATCTACATGTCTTTTAAATACCTTCAGGGGTAGTGACTAAACCATTTCCATGGACAGCCTGTTTCAATGCTTGACAACCCTATTGGTGAAGAATTGGTGAAGAATTCCCAATTCCCAATATCCTATCTAAACCTCCCTGGTTCAACTTCAGGCCAGTGGAAGGTTCCCCACTGGAGTTTTGAAAAGTTGCCAGCCACAAAGACAATCCTCCAGATAGCACCAGTGCTAGACAAAGTACACAGTTTAGAACTGGGCCTCATGGATTTTGTCATGGGCACAGTAAAAGGACAGAGTAGATCACGGACTCAAAGCCTCACCCCTGCTGACACTTCCCACTGGCCTGGGAATGCCTGAGTGTCAGTGTGCGTCAGTGTCAGTGTCCCCCTTCAAATGGGGACTCAATCTGTTGAAATAAGTGAAGTAACAGCATTGAAAAATCCATACAGCAGCACAGTGACTTTGACAGTCCCTTACAGTGTTTCAGTGCAACTCATTAAGCTTGTGTTTCAACGTAGCATTTGCCTAACTATAATTATTCTCAGATGCAGACCTTCTTATGCTTAAATTCTAAGAACATAGGCACTTACTATTTGGGAGGTTATTGAATGAATTCTCCAATGGTCAAAACAAGGAACAACTGTGACGTGGAGTTAAGGGATTCAAAAACCTCTTCTTTCTGCAAAATCAGCAGCCTGTCAGCTGCGAAGAATTACAGCATTTTCAAGGATTTCAGCAGAAAAGAAAACATTAATAAAACTATTAACAGATTTTTTCCTCACTCTTAATATGTTTAACACTCAACACCTTTGCTTACCTTTCAGCTTAATGTCACTAGTTCATTTATTTTTATAAAGACTGCTACAGGATATCTTGGTATAAAAATAGTTTACAGGGAGGCCTGTTTGGGAAGATTTCAGTATACTGAGTAGCTGACTGATATGGAAGTTAACTACAAGCAAAACATTGTTCATTACCTGATGAAGGAGAGGCCAAACTTTTAGCCTACCACAGGCTATGTTGGGAGTTCATCAGAAACCTAAGGCATGTGTTTAAATTGCACCCAGATGAACACCTTGCATCTCCCTTGCTGCAGTAGCGATGGGATGCCCTGTTCTTGGCACTGCTCCTCCATCATGATCCAAGGGTCCAGGTGTGCTGCTGAGCCCAGAATACTGTATTCTGTTAAGATGTTCACTGAGATCAGAACCTCATCAGTCATTTCAGCAGCAAGATTTCCTTCTTCACAATTTCCAGCTTAAGGCTGAAATTCACTATAACCAAGGCCCCCTCTCGCAGCTGAAGTGATTCTGATCCACATAAAAGATGTACAGTTTAAGCTATGCTCCAGTTTTAGGCTCTCTTCAGTGAAATTATTTCAACAGTATATGAAGGACAGTTGCAAAATAACTGAAAATTTTAGATGCACTCAGAAGTTGTTAGGGCCATCTATGTTTTTAAAGATTAGAAATTACATAGATGACTGATGTATATGTTGAGGTGTCTAACTGTTAAACGGTTAAAAAGTTCTTTACTGCTTTGGTAAATTACATTACTATTTGCGTTCATCTCTTTTGTATGAAACATGGGGAAAAAAAGTTAACATGTCTCTAATTATATTTTGAACCCTTACTAAGAGAGGAAAACAGCTTTAGTGTTCAATTAATGCAGTAGTCAAAACATTGAATTATATTTTATTAGGTTTTAGTGCTATTATGAAGCATAGAAAAGAATACAAACCTTAGTAATTTACCAGCAACTGCTCTAAAAATGCCAGAATCTTAAAAGTTTAAGAGAGCTTTCTAAAAACATTCATTCCACTGTACAGTGAATCTACTGCCTAAAGGTAAAGTGATGTAGCAGAGTTATTGCAAGAAAAACACATGTGGTACATTACCCACATTGGCAAAGTACTGGAGTGTACCTTTGATATGTGAATATCCCTTTGACTTCAATAGGACTATTTATATGTTTAAAATTAGGACATTGTTTAAGTACATTGCTGATTTGAAGAAACAGAAATCAACTCAGACTTAGGGGCATGACATCATAACTTAAACGTTACATGTTATAGTAATTCAGAGTGGGGTTCACCTGAATAAATGTAAACATTTACACTGTAAGCATTGACATCTGAGCTAATTGTTTAGAGAATCAAAAGTACCTATTTCCTCTTCATTTAGGATAAAAGGACCTTGAGCAGGTTATTAGCTTAGATATAGACATCTCCCACTACAGATAGTAGAAGTTAGATGAGATTAATGTCATTCTTGTCTCTCTTTTCTTATCCTGATTTCTTTATGATCTGATATAAACTAAGCATTTGACTCTTTTGAGCTAAAAAGACACATTGAAGTGCCTGCCTGTCTGAAGTTAGATCAAAATCTATTCCAATAAAGCAAGAGCCTTAATATTATGCTAAAAAGAATCTACAGAAACCCATGTGTTTGTTTTCAAAGTGTTAATGATCTTCAATTGGTAGGAAGCACCTGATTTCCCAGGAGCTGGATATAAACCATTAAGAAAAGAACTGCATAAACGAGAATCCTACATGGAGAACAGACATTTTATTGCTTCATCATGGTTTCTATGGTTCTTATTTGTTATGCAGTTATGTTCTACCCCTTGCTTATGAATTCAACTTTTAATTGTACTGATTATATCTAGGTCCAATTTGAAATCTGATTCAGCGCTGTGAACTGGCTCTAGTGGAATTCAAAGGAAGCTTTTGTGGTTTGGCTGTTGAGTGTTTCCACAGAGAAATCTAGTGCTTACTATAATGCCTAAAAGAATTTGGAAAATCACAATTTCCCAGCAAAAGGCTTGATCTGTATGATGAAAGTCTTGTCTTATGATATCTCAGGATCATTTCTTAATTTCTGTATTAGTAAATCTTGCCATTACCTGTCTACAGACACCAAAGGAAATGCCCACAATACTAAAAGAACTATTTGAATCCAGCAGACTTAAACCTGTGCATACCAGAGTGCAACACTCTTCAGCTAATACATCTAACATCAGCTACAAAACCAGAGCTATGCATCCAAATGAGCTCACAAAGACAGTCAGTGAAGGACTATGAAAGAAAACCTCTTCAAAATAATTAGTCTTTCTTCAACCTCTTAAAACTTAAAACATCTACAAAAGATGGCTTTGGCATTAAATTTTGTGGTGTCTCTAAAAATCATGGACTGGAAAAGAGTTGTTTTTTTCATGGCATATACAAACATTTTTATGTTCCCTGATTGTAGTTCTGCAGGAGATAACTCTTAAGTCACCATCTGTAACTCACAGAGCTGACAGCCTTTATCACTTTGCTTCTGCTAATATTTCTCTCCTATAATAACTGCCCTTTTCTCTCCAACTGGCTAATTGACTATCACAGTCAAGCTTAGAATAGTTGTTATTATTCTCAGCATGTATTTAACTTGCTTCAACTTGAGCACTGAAAGAGGCTTGCTCAACACACTCAGTTTTCCTCTCTGTATCGAGAGTTCAATCATGTTTCTCTGCAAATATTTTTTCTTTTGCACCTCAATACCATTGTGGATGTAATAACACAAGTTTTGCACTTGTTTCATTTAGTGTAGGGGGCTGTCAGTGTAAGGCTTTGTTTGCCAGTCAAGAATGTTCTGAGGAAAGTAATTAGAAGTGTACACTATTTTTGAGGCTGAGTAATGAAAGTGGAAGTGCCTGATCCCTTAGTTTCTCGTCCATATGGATTGGCATCTTCTCTACTTTTTAGTAATAGACATGAATGAACTCACCGTATTCAATGAAAATAAGATTTGGTCCAATCTTTACCTGACCTTAAGTAAAAAGCTAGTAACATTTGCAAATTTTTCAGAATTTTGTACCAATTCAGAGAACAGTACTGAGGTGGAATTGGTTGGAGTTAAGAGATGACTTAATAAAGAATTATAATGAATCATCAAAATTCAATAATGATGTGATCTGTTTGTTCTTTCATGTCCTGCCAATCTTTCCCAAATACCTGCTTCTGATTCAGATGATGCTTATGAATTCAAATGTAACTGAAATAACAGTACATTTGAATACTATTAATGACAAAATTAGGTTAATTTTATTCATGGTTTTATTATATTTCAAAAATTTCTAAGACTTATGACTGCATTGTTATAATATTGATTCAAATTTAAAACACCCTTAATTTAAAAACTTTAAATTCATCATTGAAGGCTTTATAATTCATTACTCTGAGAGTCTCTATAAACTTTTGTTCCAGATCTAGATGTAAATGAAACCTAAGTTCTCTGAACATAATCCTTTGGATCTTAGTTTTGTTTTTGATAAACATCTTTCCCTTAGACAACTATGTTCATCTGTCTTGAATATAAAGCTTCACAGCATAAACAAAGAAATAATCAGTTTCTCAGATAAACAAAGTGTCAGGAATGGTGAAAGACCAGTTTACTGTAGGAAGATATAAGCCAGTGAATTAATATGATTTAGAGACATCTTGGACATAGTTAACAACTTCAGTTATGCTATTACTAATAGGTAATAAAGACTATTTGATTATTTAGGTTACCTTCTTGTCTTTTTATGAAATAGCAGAGAGAAAATTACTGTTCTGGCCTTCTTGGAGCAGGGAACTGCTTCTCACTCTCATGTATTTCTGGTGAATGTCCCATCACTAGATTATTGAGCAGCAGCTGTGTAATTCTCCTGTCGAGAGTTGATTAAGCTTGTAATAATAACACTGTTTGAGGAAAAAACCCCAGTAATAAGCCTGTACCCTTTCATTAGGACATTTGCCTGGAATATAACAAATCTGTGTTCGTGTTCCATCTCATACATGTTTTACACTGGAAGCCTGTTATCATGTGCCTTAGGACTGTGGGGCATGAGCCAGACTCTTGATCTCTGCAGTCTTCTTCCAATTATTATAAAGCTTGAAATCTTTTTTTTTTTTGACATTATGAAGCTTTGCATAAGTAATTCCTTCCAAACCCTTAAATTTCTATAAAAAGTTAGGTTTTAAACATTAATCTTTTCCAATGAAAATCCATGTAGTCAAAAATTTCTGATCAGTTCTACTGCAGTTAAATTTTTCCCCTCCAATTCTCATAAAAAAACTCTTCCTAGAGAATAATAAAATACAGCTAGCCAGTGTTTAATCTAATCTGGCTTGGCTTTCAGTACCTAAATAGTACAAAGTTTGCCATTGTATGTTTCTGAGAGAATTATGAACTGCGGTTTTCCTTAACTAAGTGAAAGGATGTCTTCCTTAATTTAGATTTCCCTGTCATGTCCAGCAAACAATGATTCATGAAAACCCTATTTTAAATTCTTCTTTGCAGAAAGGTTTTCTTTGCTCTATACACAGGGAGAAAATTGACCACAAACCTGTCTCCTGCAGAAGTGGTTTCCTCATCATATCACTCTTCTAGCAGAGGACAATGCCTTTTTCATCCCCGTAAGAGGTAGGTTAACCAGAGAGGAAAGTGTGTCCAAAACTGATTTAAAAAAAAAAAAAAAAAGCTTTTGAAATCATCAGGAAACAACCTTGCACATCAGACTTAGGAATTTGATGAGAACTGTTGTAGATTTTGCATATTCTTAATTTGATCCACCTTATTGTTTACCACAGGCTGGGTATCAGGATGGATATCAGAAGAGTTACTAAACAATTTTAATACTTCATGAATTTATCCACCTATTTAAAAGTAAACTCTATTTCCAGGAAAAAAAAAAAAAAGGATTTATAGAGACGGATCTAAGTAATAAATAATAACAAAAATTCATGGTATGTCACACCATTCATGTCAACGAACAAAAACAATTAGAAAAAATGAGGCATGTAGACTGCACCTACAAAGTCATTGTTTTAACAGGAAAAAAATAAGGCTTTTCAGAACTTAACAAATATATCAAGTTTTTATGCAGAAAAATATAGTTCTGTGATACAAAACTAAATATTAGATTTTATTTTAGTGTTGGTTACCTCAATTATTTCTCTTTAGTTCTCTTTAATTTATGTCAGTTTTTCTAAGGAGTAATCCTTAACATTATTTTTAAATCCTTCTTGCCTCTTCCTTTTGTTTCCATGAATATTCCCTGAATTTTACTCTGATTCTTCAATAGGCTTGATACTTCTCAAAATCAGTTTTGGGGTGAAATTGGTATTTTACTGAAGCTAAACTGATCCTGTGAATAGTTTCCCTGAGTAAGTCTAACAGTCTGTTATCTTTCACTAGTGCCAGTTTTCACTACAGAAACAGCAGGACCTTTCAATTCCATATAAAGTGTCCAATTTTCCTCTTGTTTACAAGAGCTTTTTATTAAATTGTGTGAAAATCTACATTCCACATGGAAAAATCATGTTGTTTAATGTCACAGTTACTATGCATGGATACTAATATTCCTACAAATTTTGGTATTGTTATTGTACAGATTCAGATTTAGTTTTAGAAAGCATATTGGAACATGTTCACTATTTTCAATTTAAAAAAAATGAACCATAGTACCATGTCTAAGCAGCTTAAGAAATACTAGTAATCTTTACACCCAATCACTCATCATCTACAGACAACAGCTCTTATCTCTGGAAGAAAAATCTCTTTCTCCTCAAAGAAGAGGATAAATCCGAGTCATCTGGTCTAGTTGGCGCCAAAGTTAAGAAGAGATATTGGAAAGATTATCAGCCTATAATTGGGGATTTATAATTACCTAATTAAAAGCCAAATCTTCTCAGGCCCAGCCCAAGCATTTCCATTCAAACAAGTAACGTGCACTAATTGGAGGGTCCAGCTGATGAAGGCTGTAATCTAGAGAGTGGTCTGGTTTCTTCCGGTCATTCTTAATGAGATTGTACTCACTGTGAGGTTACTGTGCCCATTGAGTCAGTGTTGAAGAGTGACAGAATATTCCTTGTCCTATTGTACTCCTCTTGATGGTCTCAATCACTTGATACTGTACCTGGTAAACTGGAGAGGTTATGTTTGAGATGGGGTAGAAGAGAGATCTACAGATCATTCTAAGTTAACAGGGTGTGAATTCCAGCAGTGTTGAGGGGATTACAGCCATCAAATATAGGTTTAGGACTGTAGAGAAAGCCATCTGTTGTTTGTATTTTGAATCTGAATGCATAAAATATAGGGGAAATCAATCATCTGCCAAAAACATTGACTTTCTAGCTCAGAGTGAACAGCTTCCTCAGCAAAAATTAGGCTTTTTGGTGGGGACAAAATCCAGCTATTGATTTATGTGGCAAAATGTCAACTGATTAATCCTATCAGAGAACTTTAATTAGATACATGCTCATTTTCTATCCTTGTCCCAGGACTACTACTGTGTACAGTATTGGCCGGCATTTGGATTTGCTGGTGTCAGCATTGCACAGCCAGTTTGCAACACGCAATGTCACCACTTACAGAAATTCTGTGATTGTGCCAAAAAACTATTTAAGCCTAAATAAATTGATTTCTACTCAAGTTCTAAATTAAAAAATAAAATAGTAATTATAGTTTGTGCTTTGTGGTCTTTAAAAGTATTTTATTACACAAACACCCAAATAAAGGCCAGATGGTGCAACACAGATATTTCAAGGCCAGTAATACAAAATCCAGTAATTCTCAGTGGAACTTCTCTGCATGAAATGTAGATTTGCTGGAGGTAGCTGAAATCTATCCATACTGTCTGAAACAGAGCCGCAAAGTTGTACACCTCTCTCCTTTCAAAATACAAATGCCTCACAGCCAAAACCCAAATGGTTGTCAAATGATAGAGATCATGTCAGACAAGATCTATGCATAGGAAAAGCATTTTGTCTCAAAAAGAAAAGATGCCCTTGCCATCTTTACTTTCCAGAAGATTTTAGCAGATTGCATATAGGAATTTCATTAGATTTTCAAACTTCTCAAATGAAACTTTCATATTGACAACTAAGTCTGATCACCTCACTGCCTCACACTGATTTTAAATATCCTAATTGTTCTCTTTCTTCACTTTTGCAAATAATTTTAAATAGTGTCTTTCTCTACTCATTCAAACAATGATTTGCAAATCTCAGCATCACATCAGATGTAGCTTAAAGGGTATTTTTTTTCTGAAAAGCTGATCATTTTCTTTCAACAAAAGTTTTGATCAAGAAGCAGTTAATATGCACATCAGTTGCTATGAAGGCTTATATTCTGACAGACTTGTCTGAGTATGTCTTATGTGGAGTGTTTCATAGCAGCAAACATGGCACTAGTGTGGTTTTGCCCTGCTTTGGATCAGAGGTAGGAAAGCAGTTCATTCTCAATGAATGCCAAGCCTTTATTCATTCTCTCTTGAGCTTGCCAGTAAAGGCAATCTAAAATATTGAAAGATCTTGTTGTCAATAAATGAACAGAGAGGTGAAGCCTGAGGCATAGACGTGAACAAGTCTCTTCAAAAGGGGGAAAAAATAACCTTTGTATTTTGAGACAGAGAAGACAGAAAGTTTTGCTTTGAAAAGTGAGCACTAAAAATCCAGGGATAGATTTGACTCTTGAAGGTGATGCAAAATCGTTTAGTAGTCAGACAAATAATAGCCTTCCTTCTGACTAACCCATTCATGTGTCTGTGGTGTTTGAGTATATTCAAACAATGGGACCGGGAAGACACTTGGTAGACAAACTGAAAGGTCTTCCCAAAGACTGAGGGTGAATCTCTGCTCCAGTGCTTGGAGCATCTCCTCCCCCTCCTTCTGCACTGACCTCAGTGTCTGCAGGCCCATTTCTTCCACATTTTCTCACTCCTTCACAACTTCTGATTGAAGATTTGTTTACATTTCTAAAGTATGCTAGCACGTGGGTGCTACCAAAATCACCGATGGGTGCAGTTTTGCCAGTGGCAGATGCATCTTGGATCTGTCTGGAACTGGCTCTGTAAGACATTGGGGCAACTTCTGATGTCTTCAGTCTGGAGAAGACACCACTGCAGCCACCTCTGTTCTACCAAAACTTTAGTACATAAACCCAGTACAAATAGTATAGGTTGATATGTAAAAACCCCAAAATTAATCCAGCTAACCACCCTCAACTATTCAAAAAAAGCCTGACAATTTTAGAACAGTTTTAGTATTTTCATAGCCTATTAAAAAATTTCCAGTTTTCAATGGGAAAAAGATTTGTTGTTGCTGTATTGTAAATGTTTGCTCCTATATGTAAAAATAGTTTTTAACACCGTCAGCATAAAAATTGATTATTCTACACGTGAAGTATGAGGATTTTTTTCGACAGAGCTCAGACTCTTCTTCTTGATTCTTAGAAGTGACAGTTAACAGAGATCAGAATTCAGTTAGAGGTTATTTCTTTTTCTCTTATATATAATGACTCTTCAGTTCTTCTTTGTTGTTTAAATATTCTGCTTTGTTTTTCTATTACATATTGATTGTTGCGTTTTAGCTGATTTCCTTTTAGTTTAATAATAATCAAACTTTTAGTGATCTCTCATTTTTTTCTTTGCCCCTCTAGTTCAAATAGTTTCAGTAATTGACAATGGTGTGATGCATGCAGTATATCAATATCAAGTAATTGCAAAATCTCTTAGTTGCACTTTTAGAAATAGTTAAAAATTATTTCATTTTGAAAACATTTAAATAAAAGAATAATCTGTATTATATACCAGTTTCATTTGAATTACTGATTGATCTTAATGGATCTGTAGCCTAGCATTAATAAAAACATGATGTACACAGAAATAGATCTTGTGAAAAAATCTGTTGTGAAAACTTAATTGAAAACATTACCTCACCAAAATTCTGACAATGGGGAAAAGGGCAGAACCTTCATGCATAAAAGCATTTGTTGTTGTGTTCATAGTAGTGACTGATAATTAAATTGGGTTTGTAACAGATGGGAGGAATGTAAGTCAGTTTGTGGCAGAAGGCAGACATGCTAGCTAATGAGAAATCACAAAATTGTACTGCAAACAGTTGATTGAGGTGGGTAAGTGAGCTGCGTCTGTTATCCAAACTGCATTTCAGTTAAAACTGTGAATAATTTAACAGAAGAATTAACAGTACCCTTCAGTTACTCAGGAATAATGGTACGTATAACATTTCTGATGTCCTCTAATATCTTTCAAAAGGACTAAAAGGAATCTGCACATGAAAAGTGATTAAAAATATAAATTCTACTCTGTTCAGGTAGGAACTATCAAAGGAATGGGACAGTGGGTCTGCAAGACCTGACTGAAAAATAAGTATATATAAATAAACTTTATAATGTTTCACCAGAATGTGAACTGCTGATGGAATTGGTCACTCATATTTGAACTGTAAAAAGTAATGCTTGTTCTGTGGAAGCAGTGAGCCCTTTTCTTGAAATGCTAATTAAATTACATATATTGGAACAATGTTCTATAGTCCTATAGTTCACAAATAACCTTATAATGTATATATCAAAGAAGTGTGAAGCTATTTCTGTGTCTACATGGAGATAAAACTGGAGCAATTCAAGAGGATGATATCAAGAAAAGCTCCTTGATAATGAGATATATTTGATGATTCCCTGCATATTTGGCAAAGGCCCTATTTCATAGCAAGTCTTTCTGGAATGATATATGGAAGAGGTCTGAGAATGAAAGTTAAAGCACTTGGAAGTCAAAGCCATCCCTAGCTCAAGACAGGGACACATCTGTCTTCAGCCTGATTTATTGAGGGAATAATGGTGCATTAGCCTCTTACCACTCCTACTAGATGAAATACATTTGTTCAAGAAAAATACTGGATGCTCCACATCAAGTAATGGCTCTGATTAGACTGTTTGACATTGAGAAATGCCAGGGGTGGTCATCATGCATGTTCTGGTTGGTTGCCAGGCCTATTGAAAGCACAGCACATAGTCACCCTGTGGATCACTGGGCAGGATGCTGCATTTCAGTAAGTCAAATGTACAACAGATATTGCAAGTGCCCAGTGAGGTGGGCTCATCACATCTGTGCCAGATGTGCTGTGTACAGTCTGTCTGACATTGTGTCCAGATGAGGTCCCTCATCATCTTGCAAGTTTACAGTTGTTTTCAGATCCTATTTTTAAATTAGTTTGCTTCTGATCTACAATTCAGCCATAAAGAAACATTTCATAAACTAGAGATTTAGGAGGTCTACTAGATCCGCATATTTCCAACTGGTTTTTACCATGTGAAGCCTTCTGGGCAATTCTTCTATTGTATTGGAAGACCCAAATAAAAAGAAAATATCCACATAGAGAATGATGGTAAGATCACTCAGCTCTCACCTGGGGCCTGGCATAGATTTAGTTGATATTCATTTTTGCTGTTTTCTATATGTGTAAATGGGGTATTCATTGAAGTGTCTCATGCATTCTTTTGAATTTCTACAATGACACAGTTTCCACAATCATACAGTTCTTCATGATTCTAACAATATACAAAAAATGTTGGGAAAGTCAGTTTTCCCAAATAAAAGGCACAGTGACTGTGATAAATTGGATACATATTAATCTGGAAAATCCAAAAGAGAACAAAGACCAAGACAGTAGCATTTTGGCATATGGGTTGTTAAATTGAGGACAAGAATATAGAACAAATGACAGTAGAAAACCTTTTGACTCTGTACCTCCTATTTCCTAAAGAGATTTGCTATTAAAGCTACCTAAACTTACTGTCACATATGGAGTGAAAATACATATTTTAAAGATAACATATTATTCAATTGCTTTATCAGTCATATTCATCTACTATATGGATGTGAAATGTGTTTTTCCATACGAGCTTTCTCTTGGCAAAGAGCAATCTATGAACTTGCCAATGTAAATTTAACCGCAGGGTTCTAAGAAAATTAGTAATAACTAGGAGAATTCTAAACTATTTAGGTTAACAAAGGTCTCCTATACCTAGATCTAATACAACATGAAATAACAGTTGACTTTATATTTATGAGACAGACTGTAGACAAAGGGACCATTGCTTACCAATACCATAAAGAAAAATATATAAGCATTTGATTATAAACTTCAATGAGATGTTGTTTAAAATATGAGTTGAGTGGAAGCAGAAGCATACATGAATCATCTGGTGTGGCAGAATTCCCCTATTCCATTTTATTTAAGCAGCTTTACTGTGCCATTGAGATGGGAAAATATCAGGAATGTGTATAAATTCCAGACGTAGACTCATGTCTCTCAAAATCTCTGGAATTATTGACTCATTATCCAAGCCACTATCTTTCAGGCCTGTCTTCATGGAGCCTTTTTTAAGACATAACTGGTTTAATAACACAAGATTTAAGGCAGCATTGTTAATCTGCCTGACCAAAGTTCTACTGATCAGCTTTACAGCTTTCCACATTACTGTGGGGCTGTCGTCTGATTTGTGTAGGGAAAGTAGCAAGCAGCGGCTGGATATGGCAGAAACTCCCAGCTCTGGGAATTTCTGTCCCTCCTAAGTTAAAGATAGTTTGTTTTATACAAGGCAATGAGGAATGTGAAACAGAGACTCAGCATCTGAAAGTCCTTCATTTACTGCAGCCTTATAAATAAGAACACACAGCATTACTCTCAGTCCTTCAAATGAGTTAAAACCATTTTTTTTCAGACATGTATTTTTCCAATTAGTCTTTTTGAATGTTTTTAATGTTGGCATTTATATCATATAAGAAACAGGAGATGTTGCATTTATTAAAATAACAGACTAAGAACAGAACAGCAGACTCCGGAGCAGAGATTTTTTTGATACTTCACCCAAGAAATATTAATACATACAACATTTTGAATGTTTTATAAAGACCAAGTGGTTAGTATTAAAGAATTCTGAAAATAAAAATGATCAAAAAAACCCCCAAACAGCTAAGGAATATGTCTAGACTTTGTCTGATCCCCATCTCAAGTGTGTGCCTTGACCTTATTGAAAGTCAATTGTTCTTCCCTTCCATCCTTGGTTTCCATGCAAAGAAAACATGGGAGTGTTGCCCCAGACAGGACCATCATGACCTGAGCATCCTATGGATGAATAATGGACCAGGATGAAGGAGTAAAGCTGCAATATAAATTCTGGCAAGGTCCTGCATATACATGTGACTTGCTTTTCTTGGGAAGATGGGATTTTATTTGGTTGGGGCTTTGGTTTTTTTAGTGTAAAGACTTGTTACATTCCCTCAGGAATATTTATCTGCCCTTCTTGTGCTGAGTTCTACTTTCTTTAGTTGTGGGCTGGTGGAAAGAAGCCACTCTAAAGAATTGTTTTTTATGCCTTTATCTAGTAACTGAAATGCAATAAAACAGATGAGACCAAGCCCTCTCATAGACCGTGTTCTTCATTCTGGGTGAATAAGTGGAAAAAAGGAGCTATACCTGTTTCTCTTTCTTTCTGGGAATATTCTGGAAAATCAGTATATAGAATGTTCATCAGCTTTGACCCTTTGAGCAGTATGGGCAACTGGAGGGTCTCAAAACCCATGGAGTGTGTCACCTTCCAGGGTAGCAGGTATTGGGATGTTTTGGGTGAAGCAGATGTGCATCTAGGTTCTCAATACAATTATAGTCCTCAAGACCCTTATGTACATTCAGTGAATTCAATGGGCCTCCATCTGAGATGAGAGCTATCTGTCTCTTTAAGATCAGAGGACTGGTAAGATTCTAGGTCTAAATATAATTATGTTCTTTTGCACCCCAGTCAACATTTTTTCCAAGAGATACAAACAAGATATATGTCTTTATGCTCCCAGGTAGCTCTGTCAGGAAAAGAGTTCTCAGATTTAGTCAGGCAGGATAATTTTGATTACTCTGTCAAAAGTGTGTTTTTGTCAGGTCAGCTCTATATTATTTTGTGAAGAATAAAAGGTTTGAGAAAAGACATATGAGAAAGAAATGGGAACATATTTCCTTTGAAGTACAAAAGTATTGTGTTTTGAAAGTCATGTTTGAGGCTGTTATTGTGACTGCTTGTGCACCTCCACAAACGAAGCCAGAATGCAGAGGAGTCAGCATTAAAAATTATCTTCAGAGCCCATTGTACCAAAGTGTTTCATTGTAGAAGAAAATGAAAGGAATCTGTTGTACTTAAAGCAGCAACATGTAATTTTTTTTTTTAATTGCAGAGTCAGATCACAAGTTTTTAGCATAAAACACTGCAATAATTAGTCCAATTTGAAGGCAATGTGTTGCCATAAGAATTAAGAATGTTCACAGCTATGCAAATGTTCTTTTTAAAATCAGACCCTGGGACCAGTCTGCTAGCAAATAATGTTCTGTGTTGCAGGTAATGCTCTAACAGTTTGTAATCTGCCTCCCAGCCTTGACTGTAGCACTGTTCAACACCACTTTGAAATAACAATACTGGCAGTAAGTAAAGCCAGCATGTTAACCATTCAGGCATCTCTTTTGTTCAAATTCTATACCTTGCAATTATATTTTACTTTTTATGAACTTTTATCACAATTGCTGCACTTTTTAAATGTAGAATGATATTCTATTTTTAAGTACCTTTTTTCAATGTGTTTCTTCCATTGTGATGAATTTCCCCTATATATTTAGTTTTGTGCATTGTTTGCTTTCCTTTACCCTGCTTTCCTATTGTGAAATATTTTAATGTCCCTCTGTATTTAATGCCTTTGAATGGTTAGTTTATAACAATTGTAAACTCCAAGTGGTGCTTTCAGAGAATATCATCTCTATTGATGAGGTAGAAACCAGCAGTATTTTGGAGGCACTGCTTTCAGTATGGTACAGTATTAAATAAAGCCAACTCCCTGATGCAACTTGAAGGATTTAAGTTTACTTTAAAAGTAGGAAGTGTAAAGTTAAGAAAGACTTCATTTAGTGTGAAGGAGGAAAAAGTAAAAGCAAAGTGAGCTCACTGGTAGCACCCTGAGGGGAAAGTACACATAACACCACTCATCAAAATTTTCCAAGCTGAAGCAGCTGGTTTAGTAAAACTTTTGTAAGTATGTCCATGTAGGAGACAGAGTTCCTGCAGAATTACCCCAAAGTGAGAAATAAATTCCCATGGGAACAAGGAGTTGCAGCAAATCTCACCACCTCCAGTTGGAAAAACAATCTGCACATCTTTGACCTTACCTCTACTAGTATAAGCACATTGGGTGTATTCTAAGTACTTCATTGGTCATTGCACATGATAATTGCCTGGGAGGGAGAGAAATAAACAAACATATAATAGATGTTTAGTCATGTCCTAGTGCATCCTGGCAGGGAATTAGCTGCAATGGTGAGTCTGACTCCTGAATGTAGAGTAGAAAAGGAGTTGTGACTGCTTCACTTTTACAGCCTTAATCACAATTAACATCTTTCTGGTACAGTATGAAACAGCCTGGCCAGAGTCTTTATTTGCTTGCAGCACTTTGACATGAAGGAAGTTCCTTTGATGTCAAGACAATTGTTATGATTTTAGACAGGCAAGAACAAAATGAGAGTCAGTCTCTGGTTTTTGAAAATACAAAAATAGAATAATGATGTTATTAATTCATTTATTTTTAGTAAATACCATTATCCTGAGGGTTTTGTGAGACTGAATTAATTCTGTAAAGAAAGAGCTGCCATAAGGAGTCATGAAATGCCTTTGTGAAACTGGTAGCCAAAGAGCATGTGGGTTAGGATGTGCAGTTTGGGGTTTAACAAAGGTTGGAATCTAAGTGCTCTTTTTTATAATTGTGTGAATGTGTGTGCATGCATGTGCCATCATGAGGGGGAAGAGAGGAAGAAATCCAAGCAGCTAAACAACACTGCAGGACTTTGAGAAAATGGAAGTAAAAATTTCAGACAGGTCTTGCAGTATGATACCAAAGTAAAAATAAGAAGAGTGCTTTTGGGAGATATTTGTAAATGTGAACAAAGAAAACTTCTGACTCCATCCTCCATATTTCTTTCAAATCTTCCCTCCATGAACACAGATATTAGCTATCTGCCATAAACAAAAATCAACTGCAATGTTATAAATGTGGTCTATGTGATGGCTACTGGATTTACCCTATCAAAATCAGAGAGGAGAATAAGAATCTGTTTAAAACTTGTTGCTGAACACTAGGTTATTCACATTCTTGTTCTGCCTGGAAACGTTTGCAAGAGAATATTTAAGACAGGAACAGCCCGATTCCTCTAATAAAATTGCTGGCAAGATATGAAAAAACCCAAAGATTACGTGATTGCTCTGGTTAGGTGAGCTAAATAAGCACTAGTTTAAGTAATTGCTTTGTATATAGAGAAATTCTCCTCAAAGAACAAGGATCAGCCCATTAAAAATATTAAATAAGCTACACCTAAATGAATGCTTATAAGGTCTATAGCATTACAAAGAGACGCTATATGGCTTTGTAGTTCCTATAGAGATGTATGTTACATACATATTACCCTAAAATTCACAGATCATTCAAACACAGTTAAACTCAGGAAATCAAGATTTTGAAGTTAATCTTTTGGTGAATATGTACAATAGATGCACAGTTCC
Organism: Sclerurus mexicanus; assembly: GCA_013396755.1. Classification (NCBI taxonomy): domain Eukaryota; kingdom Metazoa; phylum Chordata; class Aves; order Passeriformes; family Furnariidae; genus Sclerurus; species Sclerurus mexicanus. The sequence continues at coordinate 798,221 of VWZF01005579.1, forward strand.
CCATATGACTGATATTCTTACGAGCTCTCTGCTGGCACTGCTGGTAGTGTTAAAGTTCCTGCATGGTTTCCATTATAGACTCCTTTTCATCCAAGCACTATTTTCAACTCGACCATCAAAATTCACTACAGAGCAGCAATCAGCCAAGAGCAAGTTGCTCATTTTGTGTGTCTGTGTTCCTTAAACTGTCATTTATTTTTAGAAAGAAATTGAATAATTTTCTGAACTGGATGTTTTCTCTTAACAGCAGCAGTGAAACCTACCCCCAAGCTAAAGGTGTATACCTGAGCCTCACTTTAGCCCCACTTGGAACAAGTCCCACAAACTATTATTCAAGGCAGAGATTTCCAAAGGTAAGTAGTGTCAATGAGGGTTTACTGATGCAGATAAATTTGTATTTTCAGGGTCAGGCCATTGGGTCAAGCTATTTGTAATTTCTAACATTTTAATACAAAAAACCCCCAAACAGTTATGCTTATTTATCTGAGAAAAAAAGTTTCTGAAAATCAAACAATATGAAATCTCTGGTTTTAATTTTTTGAAATTTTCCATTGCTATCTAAATGATGTGTCAGGTTTGGTTGGGGTTTTTTTGTTGCTGATTTTGTTTTGGTTATTTTCAACCTGAGAGAATGATCTTTTCAGCTACTCTGTCATGTGAAGAGGAGAGGATGAACTAGTGTGAGATCAGAGGCCTGAAACAATTTTAGAGGAGTTCTTTTCTGTTTTATTAAGAAAATGGAATTAGGCAAAGCTACTGCTCATTCAGATCCTACCTTTGACAGAAGAGTACTTGCAGTCGTGTGTTTTCCTCCAGGACACTCACACAAGGTTCAAGCAGTGTCCAGCCCACTGAAAAGCACCACCAGCAGCAAGACAGTACACATGTACAATCTATTGCCCCACCATTCAGCATACTAGGGCTCTTTTCCCTCCTGTCCTGTCCAGGAAAGTTACAACTGAATTCTGGAAATAAAATGCTCTTTATGTATTATGTAAATAAAAATATATTGATGGATTTGGGTGTAGTCATAGATTTGTGTCAGATTACTTTCCTTCTGAATTCATTTTTTTCATGTCTTATCACAATAACTAATCTTTCTAAGTCTAGTTAATTGGCTATCTTGTTTGCCAGCCTGAACAGGGTATGTTGTTGGGGGGAATGTACAGAGGCATTCAGTTAGGCTCCATATGCTTCACCTACAGTCACAAGAGAGCAATAAACACCTCAGGAAGACAATTCAAAGCATCAAAGTTAAAGCAGGCCCCTAAGTCAGTTGAATCACCCTGTAGACCTACAGGTTTTATGGCTGTATCTTTGCTGACTGCAGGAAGACTTTAAGCACTTAGCTCACGTACAGGCACACAGATCCATAAGCATAAGTGTCTCTGAATCTTCTGCTGAATGAGTGAGATGAAGAGGCATATCTCTCTTAGATCTTCCAAGACTCACAGTGTATTGACATTAGGAAGGATTTTGCTCAATTTAAAGAAAAAAAAATTTACATTCAATTCTAAAATCTACTGCTTTATTATAATCATTTTTTACATATAGGTTGTGCATTCAGGGTTCAAAGAAATCTTGTAAAGCAAAAATATTTAAAAAATGGGGAGAGAGATCAGTATATGAACTCATTTTCTCCTTATTACAAACCTGATTCAGGGGCAAAGATGCTCTTGTTCATCAATCTATAGCTTAAAGGAGTGAAAAGTTTTATGTGACACACTCAAGAAAAGCTTTACTGGGGGAGGTTAACCTTTCTTCTCCTTTATTTCTCATCTAATACATCACATGGCACTTTCTGCAGAAAGCAACTTTTTTGATATTGCTCAAAATCTGCGTGTTAGCATTTCTTAGGTGTAATCCCTTTGGTTTCTCTGTTGAAGGCAGTGATACAACTCATCATTGTATACTTGGTGCTCTAACAACAGGGCTGTGAACTGACTGGAAATCCTCAGGGCTTGTGCACAGACACACGGGGTGAAGCCTTTCTGCCATGTATGTAAACATATATAGACTCCATCCCAGATGCCATATAACCAATATTAGGACAACCTGCTGTTCGAAATATTAAGTCTTGCTGAGAACTACAGTATGTTAGAATGAGCACAGCATGGTGCAAACATGGCTATATGATTTCTACAGGGGATATTAACTCAAATGCACTGTTCCACTAATGCAGCTACTTGGCTTCCCAACAGGAGTTTGCCCTCAGATTAATAAATAGGTATAATCTGTATGTGTCACTAGTTTCACAGGACAGTCTGCCTGGGCAGACTACATGATAAACTCTGCTGTGGATGAAGAAAATGTAGCAAGTGTTAAATGTGCTAGAAAGATTCTTTTTTTTCTACCTATAATTATTTGAAATATAAAATTACACTACTGCATACTTGATGTACAAAGAACATTAAAGAGAATTTTTAATGTTCTTCAGGAGCTTTCCAAACTTGTCCACAATCCTTCAGATCTGAGATAAAAGACAGCCTGTACCTGCTGGCTCCACTAATAAAGGATCTTCTGTGTTGTAAACTCAGATTGTTTGGAGGCATTCTACCTTTACAAAGAAAATATTAAATCTCATACTTAATGACATTGGCCTCATTTTCAGTGTTAGATCCTTAGCTAGTATCAGCTGATGCTGGATTCATTAGCTTCTTTGAATGGCTTAAATTTACACCAGCTGAGGATCTGCCTCCTATTCTTGAAAATCCAAGCCAACACAAAAGGACTTTCCTCTCTGCTTCTTATAGGTCTTTCCAGTATTACAGCTACTAATCCCAGATGTAGCTTGTGCTGCTGACAGATGTCCTCAATAATTATATTGTTGGGTCTTCTGCTTACTGTGTTTAGCATGATACTGACATATGGCAATGCTGCGACACTACTGGGGCACAGAGCCAATGTTGTCATTTCCTATTTACAAAGTAATATGTTTGGGAACCAACAGGAACTCAAATAGGAAGGAGCTTTCTGATGAGGACCCTGCAGTCAGAGCAGGTTAGTGGGAGGCATAATATGTAAATGGAGAGATTAAGTGCTTTATTTTAATTAATCAATTACTTAATTAAAGGGGCAGGGCTGACAGCTGTGTAATCACAGTTGGATCTTTGGAGGTTGCAACATTTTCTTTCCCTTTTCAGGCTCTCAACCTTCATGTCACCTTTCATCTCTTTCACCCCTTTTCCCACCCGAATCTCCTGCTGCTCCTTTTTCTACAATACTAGCAAAATCAGCCTCATCCTCAACATCCCAGACCTACTGCCTGTTTGGCATAATTTGTTTTCTAGACTACATGACCTCCCTTCTTCTTTTATTTTCCACATAATTTCATATATAGGTGTGGATATTTTCTGCCTGTCTTGTCACTGCCTCAATGCTTTCCTGCTCTTTCATTGCTCTGTTCTGCAGTGGCATGATTTTTCACAGGGGTAATTCAGCAATATTGTTTTCTGTTTGATGCTCAAAGATTTTGTTTCTCTTCTGAATTCACTTCCATAAGGGATTCTCTACAGTGCCTCCTCTGGCATTCCTGGTTAGCAAAACAATTGATCATTGAAGCTCATTTCAGTTTGCAGGAGATATGAGTGCTCAAATCAGGCGTCTTGCTGATCTCTTCTATTTACACAGACTATACAAAGATCTGTTTAACTGAACTTAGGAGGAATCAAACAACAGGAGACTTATTTCTGTTAGAACAGTTTCATGACTTTTTCAGCCAGCACTTTAACCCCCCAAAAAAGCATTCTTGAAAAGCTCTGTTTTATTTGTTTTGAGGACCAGGGTCTCAACACTTGTTTGGAGATTGACAAGTGGTTTTTAACTAAGTGTTGTTTTTCCCACCTCAATGCCCTGTGTACACATAAATCTCTGCTAAGGCAGCATTCCCCAAATCCTCTGTCAACCTGAATGTTACAAGGGCACCAGTTTTGAAAAGAAGGTTTTCTACAGATTTGGCCAACTGGTTGCAAAGTTTTTAACTGTGTATTGCCTAAAAAATCTTATAGGCTGCTGGTTGTGAGATTCAACTCAGACCTTAATTCTGAAACAAAACGGCCAAAGGCAAAGACTCAAGTAAGACAGGTCTTAGAGAAGGACCCCTTGCAATTAGATATGGTTACCCATTACAACAGGTTTGTCACTCACAACTACTAGGAGCATAGACACATCTGTGACACAGAATATTCTAGCCTAGTACCACATATGCTGTTTTATCTCCAGCTCAGGTTTAAAGACAGAGATGATACAGAAGGCTGTAGGCTTTCTGGACCTCAGGTCTGATATTGTCTTGAGAAAACAATACAGAACTTCATACCAGCTCTCTGTAAAGATGGAGAGGCTCAGACTGAGACAAGTGCGTGGTTTGATTCAGAGGTTCTGCAGCACACAAGCCACTTGCAACCTATGTTTTTTCTGCAAAGAGACAGATTAATTCAACCACTTTTGATAGAATAAACCAACTATGAAAGCTGTAGCCAATACAGATCTTTTTCAGTTGTGCTGGCCTCTGCATGAATAACTGGGCAGTCAGGGCCTGAAGTTGTCAGCCAATTAGAAGATGGAGCAGCCTGTCTTGCTGAGTTATTAACAAGGCTCCCTGGCTTTAGTCCAGAAAATCCTACATACCAGACTCCAGCTGGTTCTCTTGAATCCTGTCTCATTCCAGCAGCAAATCTGCTCCAAGAGCACCATACCTAGATCAAAGAGTCTGAGATTCATCCATTTATTTTTCAGGTCATTCAACCACACCAGTTGAAACTAGACCGTTAGAAATCTGACAGTCCACCCTGGAAAGCACAGTAGCATAGATCCTTCAGTGACAACCACAGTGTACGAGACAATTACACTTGTGCTGTCCAGAATTGGGTCCAGACAGATTGGGCAAGCCTAGCTCTAATACTGGCACTAGGGGTGGTTGGTGCTTTTGTGGTTAGCAAGAGAGAGAACACCTGAATCAAGAAACATAGACCTGAAAATGTAAAAAGAGATGTCTTCTGTCACATCCACAGAGTCAAAAATACAGTGAGTAAAGGATTTGGGACAGGAAGGAGAGATGGAAAGGCAATGAAAAACCACATGGGTTGGGCTGCAACAAGCAGCTGCATCAGATTGAACTGTGGCAAATCTTAGGACTGTTCTGTTGCTCACAGAACTAGGGGCATGTAGAGAGCAAATCAACCTGTGTCAATGAAATATGACTCATTTCAGCAGAGATTTACGCTGTCACTCTGCTGAATTGCCAGTCCTGCCAAAGATTAACCATTCTCTTCTGGAGTTCACGTGCCTGTGAAGAGTCATACCCCTTGAATACCACATGCCTCTGTGTGCGTTCAGGCTGAGAACACAGCTGAAAAATGGCACTTCAACTCCATTGCTCATTAGTATATTTTACTTTGCATCAACCCTTAAACTGTCCATATCTCAATCTATGAGTTTAATTTTTTTTCCCCCCTGATTCTCCTCATCATCCCACTGGGAAGGGGGAAGAGTGAGTGAGAACCTGCATAGTACTTAGTTATTGGCTGGTGTTAAACCATGATACCTTACCTTGTGATCCTTAGCCAGGCACTTATGCCAGTTCCATGACTCTTTCCTTCTTCTTGAAACATACCTCCAGTGGACCCACATCATCAGGGGAGCCAAAGTAACTAGAGCCTTTGAAACTATCAGGTTCATGTGAAACACCCAGAGGAAAATCATGCATCTGTGTCTGTCCTTTTTCCTCTGTAACCATTAGAAAGCTGGCAAACATTGAGAGTCCTTCCTGCATCCCCCCACGCCCTTATTCTTATGTCCTCTTACTCTGTGGATCCAAAGTTCATGGTTTCTTTAGGGTAAATTTATTTTCTGACAGAAAGAACATGCTGCCTGGTGAGACCTCCCCTTTCTGATGAAGGTGAACTCCCCTCTCCAGGCTGCACAAGGACAAACTGCTTGGGAAGAGCTAGAATCCCCATCTTCAATGATATAACTCCTTTGAATTCAGTGACAGCAAAGAATATGGCCACAGCATCATTTTATATGATGAAGTGGTTAAAATCCCTGTTATCATACAAAGAAATCAGTTAAAAGCACTTTGTTTCTTTGGCGAAGTTCTGAGCCCTCTGGATCTGATATTTCTAGGGCTTAGTATGTGGGCTGGTTACCATGCAACTGGAATTTTTGTTTGTTTTGGAAATAAAAGATTTCTTTTTTTCAGTGAACAGATTAGATGAAATTGCCAAGTGCAATAAAGGAAATTTGAAACAATAAACAAAAAATTACCCCAGCACATAATTTTCTTTTATGATCTTGAAATTGTTCATCTATTTCTCTGTATCTAACTGTTAAGGATGGAATGTTTTCAAAAAAGAGAGTTATTCAAAGCAAAAAAAGTACCCCAACCCCAAAATAAAACAACATCAACTCCACATCATTATATAAAGCAGAAAATTAAAAGAAAGGTGAAATATAGTGGGAAATAGGTGTGAACACTGATGCCCTAGGAGAATCTCCCTGCTTTCACCTCATCTCCAGAAAGCATGAATTAGTAGAATAAATGTCATATTATAATAACATCTAAAGAATGTTGGCATTCAGAAACTGGTATATTCTGAAAAAGTTCAATGTTACTGTCTAACAACACATTGATAGTGAACTTAAGAAGTGAACTTCTTCACCTAATATATATTAGTAAGGCAATCACTGAAATGTTAACACATCCTATGCATGAAATATATTAGGAGGTAACATATCTTGATGACCTCTGTGTAGAACCCCATTCAAAGAGTCATGTGAAGCAACAGACAGTAATGCATCATCTCAAATCTAAACAACCTGCAGTAGGTGTGGAAAACATGCATGGGAGAGAACGGTGCTGACAGCAGCTGGCTGGTTCTTCCAGCTGGAGATAGAAAAGTATCTGAAAAATGTGCATCTCTCTCTCTTTTGAGCTTTGCCATGCAATGCATGTGTCTAATTGATGTCTGCTCCTCAATTAAGCCAGAATGCAGACCCTTGCTATCTCTTGATTTGTGAGCAGCTACAAAATCAGATGTTTTGCTGACAATAACTGGAACAGAAGTGTGAGGTGATGGATCGAGTTAAACCTAGAAGGGAATCAGAATTCTAGGGTAAAAAGCAGCTGCAACTCCCTGGACAGACTGAGGTGGACATGCTCTCCAATGCAACAATAAACATCTGCTCAGAGAAACAGAATGGAGTATGGAATGGAGACTTTGTGGTCCCCGTCCTGCCCCCCACCCCCCATTCCAATCCCAGCAGAATGGGAGAACACTGTGGTACCAAGACCATGCAGTACCTGTCTGATAAGGGAGAATCAGGATGTTCTGCTGCTGAAGCTAACAACCATGTTGAACCCCTTCCTTAAATACCAAGCCACAATCACCACCCTCCCTCCCATTAGGTACACCAATCAGAAATAAAAGGTATTTATGACTAAAACCACTCAAACCCCACTCAGACATAAAGAAAATAGCATAAAACTAAGTTGGCGATAGAGGGGAAGTGTGACAAGACCTCCACCAAAACTGCTGGGTTCGTCAATGGGCTGAGTCCATCCTCTCCCCCTGCACAGGGACACCTTGGGTGAGAAATATACTCTACATGCATTAAATGCTGTTTTTAGGACTAGAGTTTGTTCTTGTGCTTACCCCATGACATTGCTCCATATCAGAGCTTGTGCTTTGCTTAATATATGTATCAGTAGATTGCTTTAAAATGTATTTTTGCAGTAGACACTATCACCAAAAACCTTTGAACCTGATTAATCTGCCACAATTCTTATTAATAAAGAGTGCTATTGCATGAACTGTCAAAGTGAGTGAGTCCTCGGAGTTGCTGGCAGTGGATAATAACTTGGCAGGGCCTGCTGAGGGGTCTTCACTCCGTGAAGTACCCTCTAACAAGGGTGGTTGAGGTGCCCTCCGACCTTGTGAGTTTGTTGGTGAAGGGACTCATTACGAGACACTGACATACTGTTGGACTCCATGGTCTCAACTTTCCTGGGGCTACTGACATGCAAAAATCTAAAGTCCCACCTTCCACATGACAAGAAGAAAGCCCTTTTTATATTAAGGGAACTAAACTCAGATCTCTTCTACTCTAAGAGGATAACCATAAGCTTGTAGGTACATTCACCACTCCTCAAGCAGTTCTCATGGTAACCAGAGTGTGGGACCAAAAATACAGCAAGTAAGACAAGGTGTGATAGCATTTTCTATTTTGCTGCTGTGAATTGCTTCTGCATTTCAATTTAAACAAATAAAAGGAAATTATGTACATAGCAGAACCAGTTCTGCTCCCTCCCAACAGTGTTTAAATCACTGGACTATAAAATTATGTTTTCTCTTACCCATTCTTTCTTTGGTCTCATGGCTCTTATGTCTTTTTCTGCAGTTGCCCATTTTCAAGAGTAAAGGGAAAAAAAAAAGAGTTGCAGTTTTCAGTATGAAATTTTAAATTAAATATACAAACCCACCAATGATAAACTGCTCTGGCACCTCTTTTTGTTGGGTTTCACAGTGGAAGTCATTGTGACATATTTTATTCTGTGCTCTCAGAATCAGTTAAATCTGACTTAAGGGGTACAACATACTTAGGAAACTTTCGATGTCTAAACAGATTCAGGGCTTTAGATTAGACTGATGTCCTGACTTTAGAGGTCTATATTTTGTTTCAGAAACATACATTGTATTTTGGAGCTCTCACTAGAAACTCATTTTCAAATTATGACTCACAACTACAAAACTACAAGTTCTTTATGGCCTTAAATATACTATCTTGGTTTTGGCACAGGTGAGGATCTTCTCTTTTCCTGGGTTTCATTAGAATTTTCTGTCACACTACACCTCAGAAAAATACTTGTTTTTCATTTAGTTCTTAAATGAAAATTTAAGTTTAGTTTCCTTAAGCTAAGGACTTCTAATGATCAGAACATAAAATGGATATTTTGTCCTCAAAGCCCCTAGTGCTCAAATGCCTAACTAGTGTCAGTGATGTTTTACACCCGCTGACACTCTGGCCCCAGATAGCCAGCTCATTGCTTTCAGAGTTAAAAATGACCATTTAGGCATTTAACCTCAGACATACAACTTCAGGTCTTAACTTTTCAGTACTCATCTCCATAAGAGAAACACCTCCCTTAGGAAGACTTCACATGTTATCAGGTCTGGTTTTCATTTAATCAACAAGTAGCATAGCAACTGCCTTGTCTCTTATTAGCTTTGAGAGCTTAAGTGGATACTTCAAAGCCCCTCTTGAAATTATAATGAAAAACAATTTCTAGCTGAGAACAGTAGAATCATTTGCTTTATGTTCCCACGGCACCAGAGAAGACAGAAGAGCACAATGAAGCTGAAGAGTAATGTGTTGACAGAGAGAGAGGCTGAAGGCTATAAAAGACATGTAAAACAATAAACAGTGTATGTCATGCCATCAAAATATTTCAGAGGGCAAAGCAGTTCAGGAAAACAGGCTGCTTTGCAGCCTTACAGTTTGGTTTTTTCCAGATTCGATTTATTACAGTAAAATTATACTGGATGTCCCTTAACTTTCCACTGTAGGGAACGGCCAGCAATCAAGCTACATTGTTACCCCAAAGGCTACCAGAAATGGTTATTTAAATATTTAAATGTATTTTTGCAAAAGAGCCGTTTTCACTGCAGGTGTTCAAGTGCTTTTGCTTTGTTTACACACTCATTTTATGCATCCTGCAAGAATTGCTTTGGGTTTGTGCTCAAAATTTTCATATTTTCTTGTCCTTATTCCTGGTTATTTTTATTGTGGTATTGCAGAAATCCAAAGCGAAAAGATTGCCTACAGCCAAGCTGGAGAGTCCCTCTCTCTAAAGCTGAGTTTCTTCTCAAAATGCAGGGAGGAGAATATGGCCCAGACATGCAATCCAACTTCTTGCTTTGCTGCTCTGGTATGTGGCTTGGCCTGTTATGTTATTACTTACAGATAAAGCAGGTTTATGCTCCGTCCTCTAACTAGGACTCGCTGGGTACCAGACTGGGTCATGACAGAACTAACTGCAGCACTTAAGGCAGAAAATGCTGTGATGACTTCAAGAGAAGTTGTGATGAGACAAAAAAAAAGACCTGGAGACACCAATGGAGCTTGAAAAAGCTGAGGAAAACATCATCCAGGATCCATTTACTGAGCACAGTCAGTCCTGCGTTTTACTACTGAAGTTGTAGCAATGGCCAACCTACATTCATGAGACATCTACAGCACCTCCACTCACTGAAAAAACTGGTGTTTAGTCCTTCCTGTGCCCAGAGAACTGGCATATTATGCTTTTCATATATTCCCATCATATTCTGCCTTTCAGCATTATTCATTCATGAATCTACATTCTACTTTTTTTCCTGTGTTCTTCACTTCTCCAAACTGCTGAGTAATTTTCTCCATTTTTGTATTTCTCAAATAATTTTATTTTTCAGTGACTCAGGTAATGGAGAAAAGAAGACCTTCCACACATTTTTACATAACTAATAAAGATGTACATACTGTGTGTACAAATAAGCCCATGTGTGTGCCTTTTCTCTCAGTCTTCAAGCACACAATGCATGAGCTGATGGTGCTCCTCTGTTCAATGGCTAATTACTCTTTGCACAAGGAAGTCATTTACTTACTTACATCATGAATTGATGTAATTATACAGTTTGAGACTGAGGGAGCCCCTCTACATGAGCTGCATGTTCCACAGGTGGATATGCCACCTTATTCAGATTTAGGACAAGATTCTGCATTTCCACAATAAACAGACCTAAACAGGTCACCTCATTTTTTATTTATTTAATGTCTGTTACTTTCTAAATTCTTAAATTTAGCACTTTCCAAACCCAGACAAAAAATTTCACTTTTTTTCCCCTTCCAAGGCACTACCACTTTTGATGCATTATTTCATTATTTTAATATTCCATATATATTTATATAATATTATATAATTATTGTTATATATATACATACAATTCCATAAAATTCCACATAAAACTTTAGCAGTTTTCTTTCTTCCTGCTCTATTTCACATGCTCAGTTGCCGAGGCATTTGTTTCTGGGCTGATAGCTGGTCAAGCTGTTCCCAGGTCTGGAGTCAGTCTGTAGGTCAGCCAGCTGGAGCAGTGACAGAAACACTGAACTGCATTTCATCTGTCAGAGACCAGCCGCTGTCCTCTCGAAATGTGTTAATTCTTTCCTCATGTTCTGCTGGCCAATGGCCCTTTACTTGACATCCATTCCTTCATTTTCTGAGCTGGCGGTTGTTTTTTGGTTCCTCAGTGCTTACATTTGAGTAGCAAAGTCCTAAGATCACACTGAAAATACTAATGTTCTATGACAAAAACTTACTGCAGTGCTTAAGCAAATATGAAGTGAATTTTAAACTTTTGGTCAAGTTTATGCATTCGGGAATGCTGAAGTCTGCTGCTGTATGAAAACTCACAGCTGAAGCCTCTACTCCTTATACTTGTGCATTACACCAAAGGGAATTCATAAGTTCAAAGACTTCTGCAAAGCTGAGGGCGACTCAGGCAGCTGGAGGTATAGAGGAAAAACTGTCATTCTGCAGCCACACCACCTTTGGCTTTTAATGGTTCAGGTTAAAAATTCAGGGTTAATTCTGGCCTCAGGCAAGAAAGACAGCAGCATAGGATACAGTCCTTTATTCAGCACAGTGTGACTACAATTCCAGGCAATGAAGAAGTGCCTGTACAGAGGTGTTCAGATGAGAACAGCTACAGCAGACACAAGAATATGCTGATACTGTACTTGTGCAACTGAATCTGTATGTGAGTTTTTGCCACAATAACTCCTCAGAAAGTTACAACAATATATGCTTGTTCTTTTACTAAAACACAAGTATTGTTCGAACAGAATTATTAAGGACTCTATTTTAGATAATCTGTGAGATAAGGAGCAGAATGGTAAATTCAATCCATGCTACAGGGGACTGAGAAATACATTTGCTGAACACATCTTGAGGCAGCTTTAAAGGCTTTTCTTCAGTCTGTCATCAATGAGTCAACATAGCTTTCTTAAAGGAGAGAGTAACTTACTCTCCACATAAGTAACACAGTATAACAAGTCTAAAAGAATGCTTCCATCTTCTACATAAAGTCTTTTTCATATTCCTCTCCTCTGATACACTACACTCGAGGTCTTGGTTTCCTTGAGTGAAAGCAAAGTGTGGCCTCCTCCAGAGAGAGTATTTAAATTCCTCTCCTCCATCTTCATAGAACAATAGAACCACAGAATCAGAGTCATAGAATCATAGAATGGTTTGGGTTGGAAGGGACCTTAAAGATCATCTGCTCCAACCCTCCTGCCATGGACAGGGATACCTTCCCCCGGACCAGGTTGCTGAGGGCCCCATCCTATCTGGCCTTACACATTTCCAGGGATGGTGTAACACAGGTGTTGCCTCCACCTGTGTTCACTAACCTGATGAGGACAGTCTGGTAAGCCCACAAAGGAGCAGAAGTAATGCCTGCCAGTTGCTGGAAGAGGCTATTTTTGCTGCTGTCCATCATCCTGAGCACCAATCAGGAATGAAATTTGGATAGTATACACTAGAACCTTCTTAACGTTTCTCATCAAGCAGTGTCATAGAGTCATTATATACTGCCTTCAGCATGCCACCATGGAGTTGTTTATTGAGTGCTATTAGTGGGGTTGGCATTGCAAAGCAAACAGTAGGAGCTGTGAACATTATCCCAAAAGAGAAGGTTTGTGATGTCCATTAGAGAAAGTACTACTGAGACACAAGCTGCTGCTGTACTGCCTTTGGTCTTGGTAGAAAATGACAATGTCATCTGTTTGATCTGAGATTGAGAAGTCATTTCCATGCTGCATGTTGACTGCTAAAGCTAGATTCTCACCTTATGTATAAATAGCTCTTTAATGGAAGAACAACTCATCCAGTGTTCCAGGGGAAATTCCCACACATCTCACTGTGCTGCATCTGTTGGTTTCTGCAACCTCTTGACTTTCCCTTTAGACTTGTCTTTTAAGACAAGTGCCTGGGCCAGGCACAATCTTTTCATTGTGTGTTTGCAACACACACAACATAAGAAGAGGGCATGTGAAGCCCTATGATGTCTATACCATTCTCTTTAGCAGGGCCTGGGCCCACTGTGCCTGTACAGATGTGTGGCCCCTACCTGGAGACCTGCTCTGCTTGCCTGGGACAAGAGCTGAGCCATCAGGGAGTTTGGGCTCCAGTGCAGACTAATCTGATAAGAGGGACTTCTGGTAGGGTTTCCCAGCTGCCTTGAGCTCAGCTACCCTTCCGCTGAGAGAATAATTCTGCTCCCTCCCTACCCTGACTTCTTCTTCCCAACTCATCCCTCATACCAGTGCAAGTGCCTTTATGATATAACCTACACTCCTTGTTCCAAAATTTGTTCTCACTTACAATGATTACAATATGTAAAAAGGTAGTTTCAATTTCTTACTCTGTAAATTCAAACCCACAGAGCCAAATACATTATTCTCAACAGACACCACTACGATAGTGAGTGGAAGCAGAAAGGGCCTATGGTATTCATAGGATCATAGAATTGGTTAGGTTGGAAAGGACCTTAAAGGTCATCTAGTTCCAGGCCTCCTGCCACAGGCAGGGGCACTTTCACTAGACCAGGTTGTTCAAAGCCTCATCCATACTGTTTTCAAAACTTGGGATGTGGCATCCATAACTTCTCTGGGCAACCTCTTCCAGTGTCACACCAACTTCAGAGTAAAGAATTTTTTCCTAATAACTAACCCAAATGAGCCCCGTTTCAGTTTAAAGTCATTCCCTCTATTGAAACATGCTCTTGTGAAAAGTCCCTCCCTAACTCTTGTAGCCCCTTTAGGTACTGGAAGGTGCTCTAAGGTCTCCACAGAGCCATCTCTTCTCCAGGCCAAACAGCTCCAGCTCTCAGCCTGTCTTCATAGGAGACTTGTTCCAGCCCTCTGATCATCTTTGTGGCCTCCTCGGGACTATTTTTAGGTCAAGCCTTGCTTATTAAAACTGATGCAATGTCATGTTCTAAATTTCTTCAGCTCTCTGACTGGGGTTTGTAAGATATAATTTGAGTAGACTGTGTAAATCATTGTCCTACACAAGTAACAGTTCAGATGGTTCCCAAAGCAGCTGAATCAAACCTTCTTTACTTCTTACATTGTATTTTCTAGAGGGATAGAGGATATCTCTTTCAATAATGTATTCAATATTTCAATATTTTTGTTGAAAATCATTAATGGGAGGGAGAGCATTTACATCCCAAAATAATTCATAGTGGAAAATAAACACTGCCTGCAGCATGCTCCCCAGGCAGCCTATCCTACAGCAACATTTCCTAAATGAAATTGTACTGAAGATGTACTAACACACACCAACTAAAAAATGCTGAATAAGGTGTGATGTTTAAGGTCATTTTACAAAGGAAATATTTCAGTATCACTCTTTCATTGCAAATTACTGTGGTTTTCCGAATCAATAACTCTAATTTAAAAATCTTTAAGGGTATTATTGTCAGATAGGATAAGTGATTCTACAGGAACTGAAGTCTGGAAGGATTGCTGTTTCAGCAGTGGGCAGAAGGAAAGTTATAGGCAGGTTAGGGTACTGACTACAGAATCCTACTATAAAACTGAATTTAAAAGAGTATATTCTTGAAGAGGGAGTCTTGTCTACGTTGAGTAGTTTAATCACTTGTAGTTGAATTCATTGTTCTCATTCTGCTGTTGAAATACAACCTGTTCAGCACTTCCACACTAGCTGGGTTTTCTCAGTCAGGACACTCTTTAATCCTTGACCCAAACTAGCTTACAATGCACAGATTTAGCTGCAGTGCCTCCTGGTTTCGTAGCCTGCAGTCTGTGAGAAAATAGATTTGGGGAATTTTAAGGATTCTTCTGGAAGGGTCCACACATTCACAAATTATATGAGAAGCTGCTATTATTTCCCTGAGATGTCTGCGCTGGGGGGAGTTCAGTTGGATTAGAAACCATTCATGTTGTTGCAGGACATTTTTTATACCTGTGAGTTTTTTGTACTTTATTGGCATTTCATTTTTCTCTTAATCAGCTTTCAGTGGAGTTGATCTTGACTTAAGATAGGGGATGACCTCTCAAGGTCATACCCTTTCTGTCATCTGAAAAACATTAACCATAGGCCAATCTAAGACTTTTTTTTTTCTTTTTCAATTGGGAAGCTTGTTGCCTGAGAGTGGAGCTTCAGATTTGATTTTTATTATGAACTTTCTTTTTCTTTACAAATTCTTCTGTACATATTATATTCTTTGCCTGTGAGTACAAGATTTCAACTCTTTCCAGTCCAAAACCAGTGTCAGCAAGCTGATTTGTTCTGAGCAGTAAACAAAACTTGCAACCAGGTCACTATTCTTAAAAACAATAGTGAGAAAGAGTGCTTTTCACTCCCTTTCACAAAATTATTTGGTTCCAAAGGCACAAACTTGACCAAAGCTGGCCATTGCCCTGATAATTTCTTCCAGTGATGTGTATGTATTAACAATAGTACATTTTTACTCAATGTGCATGCCTTCATCTTCCAGACGTTGGTTCTTGTTACTTCCTTCCTCCTAGATTGAAGGGTTATTCAATACCCATTAAGTTCTCCCTGTGAAAGTAGTGTGACTGTGATCAAGGGCAAAACTACATCATGCTGGCAGAGGCATCTGAGGCATCTGAGCTGTCTCAGTTTATAGCAACCAGCATAAAAGGAAGTGTAGCACAGACATCAGCACTGATTGCACATGCAAGAGCCTGAATGCAAAAGAACAGCATAGCTGCATTTGCAGTAGACTGCAATTAGAGCTAATTATCAGCACCTTTACCATGCTGGGACCTCACATTAGAGTGCTCCTTCGTTTTGATCCCTAGGTCTTTTTCAAGGTCCTGTTTATGAAAAGATCCAGATCATCTTGCCTCATTGTCTTATCCTTATGGACTATTTTATCAAGTGGGGGGTTTTTTTACAATTTTTTTTTTCAGGATTTTTTACAAATGTTATCATAAGGGATTTATTATTTGCTTTCAAAAATAATCAGTGAAGTTGTTGAATGGTATCAAGTCTGCTACTGATCCCCATGAAACTCCCTTATAAGTATGTTCAGCTGTTGATAATTTCCTGGAGACAATCTCTTTCTAAGATCTATCACTTAACCAGTTCTTAATTCATAAAACATTTGCTTTATTAATAGTATATGATGCCAATGTTTAAATCAGAACATGCTGTGCTGCCAAATTCAAATATTTTACAAAAATCAGATTACTCAAACAAGCTTGCAATTTCATCAAAGAATAAAGTGAGATTTCTTTGACATGATCTGCTTTTCATAAAACCATCTTGTCTGGAATTAATTTTTTTTTCCATCCTTTAATTACTTCTCAACTGATTCTCTTCCCAACTTTCCTATTATATTTTCTGGAACAGATGTCAGACTAATTGACCTACACTGATTCCAGTCATCTTGTCAGATTTTTTTTGAATATTAGCCCACTGTAAACTCACTTTCAGTCCTCTGGAATTTTTCTGGTATCTAGACTTTGTTAAAAATGAGGAATAAACATTTCCTAGAGCAATTTGTATGCAAAACATCTATGTCCACTGAACTAGAAGTGTATAATTCTACTTAAAGTTGCTTTATATTTCCCTCAGACTATGAAAAGTCAGAAAGAAATTTCTTGCTCTTATAGGGTAGAAGTACAGCATCTGTATTTTATTTCGAAGAATCCAGCTATTTTATGAATTTTAACTACTCTATGTCTTCTAATAAGAATTTGATGATTTGTTTCCAACATCAGGACAATTTTATGTTAAGATGTACTTTTATTCCAACATACTTTAAAAATCTACATTTTATCATGCTAACATTTTCCCTCCATATTCTTAGCTTCTCACATCATTTTTTTAGTATTTTATTTTTAACTTTCAAGTTACATACATAGATATTTCTACATATTGTATATCATTGTGTTGGGTTTTTTTCCCTAATTGCTGCCATCAAACAGGTTTTGCCTTAATAAATTGAACCCTTTTGAAGACATTTTGAAGTAATAAATACAAAATAATTAATATTTGAGATATATCTTCTTTGCCTTAAATATGGACAAATTGCAGTCAGTCGTCTTTAAACAGCACATTTCCAGTCCAAGACCACTCTTACTTTTATCCATCGCTTAATGCATCCTGTTACACTGCTGTAAAAGATTGAAAGCATGGAAAGAAACTTCACTTGTTACATTTATTTATCAGCAAAGTCGACTTTTATAATCATACCAGTCTCTATCCCGAAGACTAAAATGAAGCTGTCCACTTCAGTGGAACTGTCCCTACTCATTCCTCTATGAACTGTTCCAAACATGAAATCTCTGCAAACATGTTTGCCATGACTGATTATACAGATGAAAAAAGGGCAAATTTGGAAAATGTATAGCAACTTAACATGTAAAGAGCCATTGAACGAGTGTCACAGAGAAAGGAAAACATGAAAAACCTCAGCCTACCCTTCAGGTCTCAGCTGAGGCCAATTAGTAGGGTAATTTGCAAAATACTACAGTGATTCATAGGATGTTAAAATATACTATCTGTTACCTGAGCGTGTCGTAAGATTTGCAATACTCCTGCAAGACAGACTTGTTTCTGTATTTTAGTGTATCTTTTAACTAATAGGAAACTGTTCAAGTGAATTGTTCAAGATCAGACACAGAACGTGAAGCAGAGCAGGGATTTGAACCCTGTTCTCCAAGAACCTAGAGACATTAACTCATGGCCTGAGCTCCCTCTCTGTAAAAACTACAGCTGTTTTCAGGCTGAACAAGGAATGCACTTCCTGTGCAGTCAATTCACTCCCCAGCAGCTCTCAGATTTCCTTTCTTCCAGTTCTGTTATGAAGCTTATTTGTTACTAATTCTGAAAGGCAGATGGAGAAATGGGCATCTCTGAAATGAAGTTTGTGATGAAATGAATTATAATAATGCCAGATAGCTCACTCAGTTGTTATCAGTCTATGATGACATAAAGTTACAATAATCTATATTCCCATCTTCATCTTTCATTGTTCTAGTTAGATTGTTTGTGTAAGCCTCTTACTTAATTACTGAAATACATTGTTCTCATTAGTGCCATTTGTTACCAAAAATGGAAAAAAAAAATAAATTTTTCTGGCAGAGTTGGAATGCTCCCAAAGTATGTGGTTGGCTCCAGCACTTCTCTCATTCTTGCAAGCTTAGGCCAGCACAGAACATCTTTGTTTTGCAGTTGTCAAGGTTCTAAGCAGTTGTTGGCATCTCTGCATACTTGCCATCATTTATGGATAATATAAAATATATTGACAACAACACGGGTATTATTCCCATATGAGATTACTAAAGGTAATTTTTCAGGAAATTGAACTGCTGTGAATTGATGCTAGTGTAAAGATTTATAGTAAGAGAATACAAACAAAGACTATCCTGTGTCAAATATCATTCTTGTGACAAACCTATAACTCGATGTTGCCAAAGGAGTTTGCAGCTTGCATTCCTGGCCATCTCATTCCAGTTCATTGACCAGACTCTTTTCCCACAGTGCATCTATATTCATGACTGCCTTTTTATACAAAATTAAGTTCATTTGGGAATCTCATCCTCTACTTAATTGAAAACATGAGAAAAGTGAGGATTTGTGTTAACATTTCTGCAGTCCCATCCTCAGGCTCTAGTGTTTGACTTTTCAGTTGCAAGCCAACTTTTGCTACAGAATGTGGACATGGTCAGATGAAATTTCAGTTGAAAGTGCAATTTTTATTTGCATAACAGGTGCACTGAAAATATGTGGTGCAAACCCTTGGCAATGAGAGTGGAGTGAGTGTCATTTTTTTGCATGTGACATGACTGAAAAAAAATGTGTACTTGTTCTTGTATACACTTTGAGAAGTTCTGTGCAAAAAAAATCTGAATTTTCAGGATGACATCACACTTTTCTAAACTTGTTGAATTTCAAGAGCTCTAAGCCACGTGGATCCAACCATATGTGAAAACCTGTTTCTAAAATACAGAATCGCTCTGTACCCTGTGTTTGAACACACAAATGACCTGGCATATCTATTTAACAAGTCTGTGTTCTTTAAGTTATTTTTCTGAAGCTCCATTTTGGCCTCTTAGCTCTATCCATATATTAATAAACACATTGCATCTCATTCACAAGCAGAAATACCTACTCAAAAATAAATTATCTAACACAAAATCTTATCCTGGTTGATTCAACGCCTATTTTAAAGAAATCTAAGGAAGCAGTTTGTCTGGGAAGTAATGTTTTAAGTAAAAACTTTACCTTAAGCCACTAGAGATGGAAGGAAAGGGAAGGAGGAGGGAAAAGAGATAGAAGAGTTTGCTGAAATTTCTGTTTCATTTTACGTTTCTGCCTGTTATCATTGGACAAGCAGGCCATGAGGTTAAGAGTTAGAAATCTAAGTTTAATCCCCAGTCCTACCAACTTGCTGTTGCTTGTTCATAGGCAAGTTCCTTCAATTTCAAATGTTTCTTCCCCTGTTATTTGTCCATCTAAGTTATGGATACTGCTCTTTTCAGCAGTGTTTGGCATGGAATTAGTGCCAAGTCCTACTCAATAGCTTCATGTTATCCAGTGGGTCATGTACATGTTATTTGATGTTCAGTATATAAATTTACACCTTGATCTTGCCTGAAAAGGGAAAGATCCTTGTGCCAGTGATTCCATACTGGTAGACTGTACTGAAAATACCATTTCTCATGAGATGTGCAGCACCAAAGCATCTTGCAGTGCAAATATGGACTAAAAATATGCAGCAAAATTATCTTTTTTTACCTCTCTTCCTCTTCCTCCCTTTCCTTTGCCTCTACCTTGAGCTTAGTAGTTGAAAAGGTCTTTTACTTTCTACCCTTCAAACCTTCTCTTCTTCAGATCACACGTCATAAACACACATTACTTTCCTGAATTTTTTTTCTTCTGCTGTGGTGAATAACCTGATCAGTTATAAAAGAAACATTCCTTCCTGACACCATGATGAATCACAAATCCCTTAGCTACAAAGGAGACTGAGTCACTTTAAGGGAGACAGTCCAGAGAATCTAACATTATACTACATTTTGTAAACAAGACCAGCCCTGTTAGTATCTAAACAAAATATATTAAAAAATCAATTAGCAACCAATTTCAATTAAGTACCCCCGTAAAATGTTCTTTTTATTTCCTTTGTAGTAAAAGAAGCATTGACTACACTGAAGCATGTTGCTGAACTATTACTATTTCAAAGTGTTAAAGCTGAGAGGTATGGAGGTATAATTCTTCAATATTATGAACTTAAATCTTAACTTCAGTGGATCAAGAGGACGGCAGCATTTATTTCAATGGCACTGAGATTTCACCTTCTGTAGCAAACTCAGCAATTCTCTTTGCTCGCAAAGTGCTTGGATCAGGCCCCTAGGACATTGCAAAGACCAAAGCGTTTTCCTCTTCAGAAGCTTTACAGAAAACCCTAGAAATAAAAGCTACCTTTTGATTTGGATGTGTCTGTAGGGTGGAATCCACTGGGGCAGGAAGGTCACCCCTTCTTCCTTCCTGTAGCTCAGGGGAATGTGAAAAAGAGGGTCCCCTGAGAACATGCAAGCCTCCTTCAGTAATGAACCACATGCTTGTTACTAAGCAAGCATAATAATTATATTATATCCATGTGCAGCTTTTTATATTTGAATTAACTCTGTTGTATTAACATACTATTTGATTAATTTTGCAGTATATATATATAAAATTTCAATTTATTTGGCTAGGCTTGCTGATTTTCAGCTTTTTGTGTTAAATAGTTATTTATTGCAACTCAGAAACAATGTCTGCACCAGTAAATTACATTTGAGCCTTATTGTTCCTTGCCACTAAGGTCAAACAATACAGTAAAATCTCTACTGAGAACATCGCACTCAGTGTGAATGCCCAAATGGAGGCCATTCACCCAAAGTGCCTCCTGGAAATGGTATTCACACTGTGACACCTTCTGAACCAGTTCTCAGGCATTTTGGGTAGGGTGGTTGGCTCCAGCTAACGATGTGCCAAAGATTTTCCTAAGAATTTAACATCACAGATGATGAAGCTCTCGTCTCCAGAGATCTTCAGTGAAGCTATTCAGTGAAGCTATTCAATGTACAGTAACATATGACACAGATGAACAGCAGCAGGATTCGGACTCACAGCACATCAGGCTGAGGCCATCCAGCAATACTCTTTGCCTACGTTCTCTGCCATCATGTGCAGGATTTGAAGGTACTAGGAAGCATGGAGGAGGATTAAAGAGGACCTATGATACATGCTCCACTAAAGCCAGCCAAATGACTAATTTAAGTGGTCCGTGATTGAATAAGGAGTTGACAGCTGATCTCTAACTGTAGGATGGGATGTAGTGTATTTAGCACTCAGAGCTAATTTCAGAGTTGAACCAAGTAGGTGCAAATCCTCTGCAGCTCTCTCTTCTGAGCTAATTCCCTGACCCATTGTTAATAAGACTTGGTAGAAATTAGACAAACTTGGAGCATCAACAAAAACTGAAAATGCATTCTAATCTCAAATCATTCGAATCAGCATCTTATCTACATTTTCTGCCTTTTACAAGTTGCCAGAATTTAGTTCACTGCAGTGACTTCAGAGTGTCAGTATATTTCACAATTCAATTAGTCATTCCCAAGTGAAGTATTGTAATTGATTCTTTTTTTGGTCTCCGCTGGGATAAAGGTAATGGATGTTTTTGTCAAGCAAATGGACTTCCTCTAAATATCTGCTTCTCCATGTCACTCCTCTGAAGTAAATGGTGAGGGGTATTTCTATAAACAGACAAGTAGCTGGCAAGAGGGGGGAAAAAAGAGAAAGGGAAAAGAGTGGAGAACCATATATTTCCTGACATTGCAACTTTCAAGACGGTTTAATTACCACAAACGTACATTCTTGAACCACTCTTATCTTAAGGAGCATTGCAGGAAGCAAAGAATAATTTGAACGCTAACAGATATTGCTTAAAATATGAAAAGAACATGAATCAAATGCCCCCATACGGTGCCTGTCCATGGTGTCAGTTTGGGGAAACTGATGTTTCCAGAAAAGGCTGAAGTAGCACCTCAGAGTAAAAGCTGCAGCTTACAGCAAGAATTGATACAACATCCTCCAGCAGCTGGTCCACACTTGAAAAAGAGAGCAAGCAACGTCTGAGGAAAGCAATCAATCAGCTGCATTTGTCACAGCTCTCAGAAGTCCCCAGTTATGGGTATCATTAACTGAACACAGTTTCCCTGCATGCAGTGAGGGGCAGCAGGCCAAGAGCAGGGGTAGAGTTACCTCTAAAAACACCCTGATTGCCAAGTTTTAGGGCCTTCCCCTTCATAACGCTTCCTTTCACCACACAGAAAAGACTTCCAGACTTAAGAAACATTCTGGATCACATTAAAATCCCATCACATAGGAACTCTCTGGGAAGAAATTTTTTCCTCATGGAAACCAAAACTGCTGATTCCCTGGCTTTTTGCCAGCACTGCGATGTAATAGCACAGGAACACCTGGCATCTTGCCAAGAACGTGCACATGGTTTTGGGAGGTGCATGAGTGGCCATCAGAGGTAGAAAAATGTTTTCATTTATCTGTCAGTAGTGGTCCTTTCCTTCTTGACATTCACATGAAGGTATTAAAATAAGAAATTCTGGTATTCTGGGAGTTCCAAAAAATTAAAAGGTAGTAGGGCTACTGTGGCTCCATCTTTCCATTTAGCTGATTTTATGAAAGAAGATCATGCATGACACATGATGGAATATGCTGCACTGTAGTCACAAAACCTGTCAGATCTGACATAAATCAAAGACTTCTAGAACTGTAACTAGAGAAAAAATATTTCAGGAAATTCTCATGATGTTTTCCCTAAATTGTGTTAAAGCCCTTAATGCTGTTGCCCTTGGGTGACACAAAAATGTAAGGGAAACCTCTGCGCATCCCAGTGCATATTTGTCAAAGCAAAAGGATATTAATCTGTAGCCAAAATTTTTTGGGGATATCCAGTTTTCTAAAATTTCTCAGCTATCTCAGTAAGTTATATCTTTTTTCCTCTAGCCTGTCTGGAAATCTAGAGTGGAACTGTCATGCTCTTCCAATATACTGCAGAATTTTATATTAAAGATGAATAAAGAAGTCCATAGCTTTTATAATAATTAGGAAAGTAATCTGTATCAAAAAGTCTTATATGTTAATATAAAATAGGATTTATTATAATTAGAGATGTAAAGGATTGATTAGGGTACACATAAGGGTAAGATTTAAAGTTGGCTTTATTAAAAAACAAACCAACCAAAAAAAACCCCCAAAAAGACACTACCTAGGAATTAACATCTTGAACACTTGATTTTTTTTTTCTTTTCTTTTTATTTTTTAGTCATGGAAGCACATCCATGGATCAACACCAGGAACTTCCTGACATTCAGTCCAATTCAGTTAACACTTACCCTGGATTATAACAGCACTGCTTTTTCCATATCCAGGACATTTTCATGCCATTTCCACACTGGTGTGTCCAGTCTTTTTTCAAATGCAGACTGAGCCAGTGTTCTTGTAATATACAATTCTTCAAGTCTGAAACATCAGCCTTTCTGCATAGTATTTGTTTACAAACAAAAACATTGCATTTGATCACATACAAGTTTTGATCCTGCTATGGAAAACTACACACCAATAAATGGAATATATAAACTTAAAAAAAACCTCTAAAAAGTCATACCGAGTACTATTACAGCCACCTCTTCAAAGATCAAACATTTGATTTCTCATTTAAAAAGTACAGCAGTACTCCACTACCCTTATTGACATATTAGATTGGAGATCTTAAAATTGAAATACTGTCCATGGAAAGAAAATAACTGAACTACAATACAAGGAACATTAATTAGCTCAGGACAGGAGGCTTTTTTTTTTTTTTTAACTACTGACTTACATTTCCTTTCCCTTGTAACCTATATAAAGTGCCTGAACATTTGGAGGATTTTAAGAATCTGCTAGTTAAAGTAGCACATCTGATTTGAGCCTAAGGATGACAGCTCAAGGGGTTTCCTTCTTCCACGAGTAAAGAACACAACAAATCAAATGTGAAGGACCAGCTGACATCTCTCTGAGTCTATGGCTATCATGTGGAATTGTATTTTGCTGCCCACTCCTGGCAAAGAGAATGTGGAGTTCTCATCTAGGGTGGACACAAGCTGACTTCACTAGTCTCTCATCCATTTGAGCGGGTGATAGCCCTTAACCAACAAACAGAGACTTTATTTTTAGATTTTTTTTTCATCTCTAGTATGCCAAGCTTCTCAAGACTATTTTGTGTCAGCATTTCTTCTCCTGCTGATAGACATGGGCATAGAGAAAGTATGGCAACTCTCTTGGTTTTTCTCCAGATCACAGCTGCCTCCCTAGCATTTTGTATCTAGTGAAAATAAAAGTGTTAAGTCCACATCCTTAGTTGATGTTTTATTAACATGATTTTACTGATTTTGATGGGTGCTGATGCCAGTTTATTTCAAATAAGGACTGGGCTGACATCAAAGACAGCATTTAACTTTCAAATCTCCTTTCTCAATTGGATATTATGTTCTGCTTTATGTTATGTTCGTGACATATATGTTCATATATTTTGAGTAATATTTTGTAACACCTTTTCAACCATGTTCAAGTTTAGATACTTAATCAAAGCTACTTATCAAGATATGCCCCTCCTGCATATTAGCAATATATATAGCAGATACTGTGAAAAAATGCCTGTAATATGTTCTAAAAACAGCTGGTTTGAATGCCTCTCTTCAGAGATGCCTGCTTTTCTCTGTAGAGGGTGATTGTTTAAGCAATTCACAAAGAGAGGAAAATCTGGGGTTTATAGAGAGAGGAAAAAACATTTTATTGATAATAGGATGTTGTACCAAGCTTGCTCAGACAACTGGATTTAGTTAAGCGATGAAATACGTATGTTCCAAAACCAACTCACTGGCCCCATTAGCCAACACTAGGAAACTGGAGGTGGCCTTTTTGGAAAAAGATGACAAATAAAAGAGTTGCAGATATTTTTTTCCTCTCTGTAAATATAAGAGTATTCTCTGTGAAACCTTCACTGATCCACAGCTGCACTGTAATAGCTCAAAGTACTCAGGGATCAGAAAGGGAGCGGATGTGGTAGAATCGCAGAGCTCAGCACTGAAATGGCACAAGCCAAGTTTGCCAAGCAGCAGTGAGGGACCACATACATCTGTTCCTCAGAGCTCAGCAGGCCAGCTGCGATGGAGAGAGATTAGCTCAAATGAAATGGAACATGAGGAGTGTGGTGAAATTGCCACAAATAAAGTAAAGAGTGGTTCCTGGAGAGACAAGCAGTTCCATCTGCAACAGAGCTAATGAAGCTTGGGTTTTTTAATGGATTTGTGCCTTGTGGTTGGATTCTTTGGTGTGAGTACCAATTAAAACTCTTCCTGTGTTTGGGGCAGCCATAATAGTTGTCTTCTGTGTGAATTCTCCAGTGGGTGGAGAATGTACTGCAACCTTGTGATCTGAAAAGGTCCGACTCGATTAGACCACTAATGACGTCTCTTGTTCCAGCTCAGCCACCTACTCCTACAAAATATATTTAATTCCTGCTAACTTCTGATATACTGGTTGAAACTAGTTAAGTGATTCAGAATTATTGGGATATAGATGGACATGATGGCAGACACATGTGCACAGATTCCTATACATGTACTAGTGGAGTGTAATCTCACATTGCTCACTGCAGGGTCCATCATATGGACTTATGATATTATCTCCTGGGCAATGTTGGCTTGTGATTCAAACAATAAAAGCTGAAACATGTTATATGTCAAGATGATGATGTTTACTAAGACAACAGTTCTTGAAGACACGTGTCTTTTGGCTTAACAGGGTCCAGTGTAGGCTAGTGGGTAGATTTCCTTTGTGTGGGGAAAAAGGAAACATGAAATATAACTTTATCCTTTGTTTGGAAAAAGCAACTTCAGCTACAACTCCTGTTTGTAACAGAAAACAGCAATTCCTTCCATCCACACTGGTATCCTCTTCATTAATTTCACATCACATTTCCATGGTCCCCTTAAGCTGAGGAATGCTCACTTTATGCAATGATGATAGTGGTGACTGTTGACTGTTGGTTATAACACTTAAATGACCAGGGAGAAGATATTGCTGGTGACTTTTTAAACATTACCTCCCAAGGGCACAGGAGCAGAAATTCCCAGAAGTCAAACAAGAGAGGTAGAAGGATGAGCTGGCTGAGCAAGGATCTTCTCTTGGAAATAAGGCAAAAAAGGAACGTGTTTATGCCCAGTGAAAGTAAGGTCAAGTGACATGGGAAGAATTCAGAGATGCTGCTTGGCACTGTAGGGAGAAAATCATATGGACAAAGCTCAACTGGAGTTGAAGCTGCCAGAAATGTGAGGGACAATAAAAAGAGTTTTTTCAAATATATTAGTGACATCAGTCCATTACAGGAGGAGGATGGTCACCTTACGCAATGGCCTGAAGTTGTGTCAGGAGAGGTTTACGTTGGATATTAGAATGAGGTTCTTCCCCCAGAGAGTGGTTGGGCACTGGAACAGGCTCCCTAGGGAAGTGGACACAGCTCCAAGCCTGATGGAATTCAAGAAGCATCTGAATGATACTCTCAGGGTACATGGTGTGACTCATGGGGATGGTTCTGTGCAGGGCTAGGAGCGGGGGTTGATGACCCTTGTGGGACCCTTCCAACTTGGCATATTCTGTGATTTTGTGATTTCAGGTGAGAGCATTTTTGGGAAGCAGAAGTCACTTTCAAGAGAAAGTCCACAGCTGCAAAGGTCTGCAAAATTAAAAGTGAATCTTTTTGACGTTCAGTTCTTCTTGGCAGTGGGACAAGCAGATCAGTTCTCTGAGCTACTTAACTCCTATTTTTAGTAATCATTAAAGAGTGACAAGAAAACAGGAGAGATAGTGTTATATTTGGCACTACCTTGACTTCATTTCCTGACTTGGTCACAGCCTTTCTTTGTCATTTGAAATCTTGTACCATTTTTCACACTGTGTAACAGGGTCATTGTAAGCTACTACTTCTTTCTCTTTTTAGGTATAAAGGTACTAAAGCATAAAAGTCTATATACATCCATGTAAACTTTAAGTCAAAGTTAATATAATTCCAGAGCTACTTAGCCATTCACATAAATGAGTTCAGACTAAAGGTTAACTTTTTATAGACTACAGAAAACTATATGCAGAATTCTTATTCTGTTCATTATTTTAACAAAAATAAACAAACAAAAAAACCCAAAACTTTTTTTCCCCAAAAATCTTCCCTTAGCTATAGATTTAAACATTAAATAGAATGTTTTTGTCAGGGCACTTATTCCACATTGTGTCCAATGATTATATTAATTATAATGCATTGCTTCAGAACTATTGCCCCAGACTCATTGCTGTGGATTTTGTTGTAATAGGACTCTCAGAACCAGACCATTTCTAAGACCTAGTCAAAGTGGTGATCCTATCTGGTTGCTGTCAGAGCTGGAACATAGATTAAAAAGCAACTCTTCCCAGATGTCAGCAGAGAATTGCCATGTATTTGTCGATCGCATTCTTGAGAAATGTTATGCCAAGAACACCCCCACTTGGCCAAGGAAAGAAATGGACTCAGAAAAATTACCACATCTGAGATATATTGCACAAAAAACTACTATTCTGTACTTATTTTTTGAAAACTGCTGGCCATGAATGTCAGTATGAATGAAATTCTACAGGTTACTGAGGGACAAAATAAAGTTATAAATGACAATGTTTAGTGTTTTGGTATTGTTCATTGAAAATTTCTCACACAAACCACATATTTCAGACTGTAGTGTAAATACTGAAGCTAGCTTGCCTGGCATCAGCAGTCAGGCTTCTACAAAATCATTCTAAGTATAAATTAGTTTCTTTTGCTGTTACCAGGGAACATGTTTTCCTAAATATTAATCTTAGTTCTAGATATGGAATTCAGGAACTGTATCATACTGTACACATTTATTATTGAATTCTTTACATATGGCTGTTTATGCTCTCATTCTTTAACTCACAATTAACTCTTCGTTTCCAAAACCTAACAAGCTGTTTCAATCCTCATTAAGATTCCCCTTGAGATTTTCAGTGTTACTTTAGTGATGCTTAGACTGTAGCTTGGTCAGATCTCACTGAGAAGTTAAAGCCAACAGCCTGTTACAGAATTTAAAAAATTGCAAAAGTAATGGAAATGAAGCATATTACCAGACTTACAATCTCATGAAGGATGCATATAATAATTTTTCTACTACTCCTTTGAAAAGAACTTTAAAGTTACAGCTGGGTAAAGTAATGGTGTTTCTATCCTGTCTCCTGAGTAATGAGCCCAAACACAGTCATTGAAAGAATTATGTGAATTTCAGCACCTTTTAAAAAAATTTATTTTTATTGTTTTGACTTTTTTTAGCAAGAAGTTTTGTACAGTGTTGAATACTCACAAAGAGAAGGCACCTACACACAGCCATGCACAAAGCACTACAGCAACACAAGCACTTTTCCTGCAGCCACTCTCAACTTCCCCAGAAGAGCAGAAAAAATCAAGAAGGCCTATGTCATTAACTGTAGACAATCAACTTTGAATCATCCCTCATTAGGCTTCCAAAAAGATGTCTGGTTCCAGTCCAGAAGTTCTTAATTAATCTCTACAGCTATAGATTTCAAGGGGAGTTTTACCTGAGTGAGAATTTTGAATGAGGTCACAAGGAGTGAGCCTCGAGGAAGCAAACAGCCTCACCCTTGTGCAGGTGTGCAGGTGAAATTGCAAGGAGCTTTACCACTCTCTGCAATCTTTTTGGTCCCCTATAGGTAAAAGGCTGTAGCTTTATTGTGGCACTATAGGAATTTAGATGCATCTAGAGAGAGTTACATGTGTTTCAGAAAAGGGAAAGATCCTAGGAAAATCAAGGAAAAAAATGTAGGGAAAGGAATTCACAATAAAGTTCAGGAATAGCAAAGCTTTAGGAATATGAAATTAGGGTTTGAACTTGACACTAGCTTTCTGCGAAAATAATAATAACAACAACGATAACAATAACACTAATAATAATAAAACCAGCTTGTGGCAAGAGACTGGGAGGAAATTGTAAGGAGCAGAAGAGCAGTATTGGTGAGGAGCTGAGCCTCGACAGAGAAATAGAGGTGAAACCAGTTGCCTGGAAGGGGGCTTTGTGAGGTCTCTGTCCAAACCTCCCACTGAGGCCCAAAAAAAAAGCCTTGGCCTGAGAACACCTGGGACTGTAAAAGTGCAGACAAAGAAATGAGAAAAAGAAATGACTTTACAAAGAGAATGTGGTGACATGTTGTGATGCTGTGGGAAGACAAGGACCAAGATGCTATAAAAGGCACATTCTTCACCCTCTGACAAATTTAAAGTCTTATGACATGTGGGTAATTGGATTATTTAAAGTAAATCACTTCTGTAACATCAACAAAGTAATATACTTTTCTAAAAACTGATGTATTAGTTTTCTGAAACAGATGAATATTTGGATAAAATTTTCTATGCACATACACAGAATTCCACATATGTTTGGCTTAAAAATATAGCCTTCTAGATAAACTTCTAAACAACTGAAATTGGATTCCTGCATGCAGCAATGCCTCTAACCTTAATACCTAATACCCTTAATAATAACCTTAATACAGGTCCCCTTCTAATGCTTTAAAATATGAATTCAAAAATCTGTCAGACTGTGTGCACCTAACAGTGGATAGATGAAGAAGGCCAGTAAACATGATTATAGTAATCAATAGGTATGTATTGGCTTTGTAATTGTCTTCTTATTAAAGCCAAATTAGCTAAGGTATGTTTCAGAGATCTGTTATAATTTAAAGGATTGCCGATAATTCTCATCTTATTGAAAAAAAGATTACTCCTTATTGGAAAGGCCATAAAGCAAACCTGAAAATCTTTATCTATGGAGTTTGTCTCATAGCCCATGGTATCATCAATAAAACATCTCACTGCTTCTGTGCAGGCTAAGAACTATTAAAAGCAGGAGCTACTGATAATTTTCTTTTCTGATACACCCTAACACATGTTTTAATGGTGGTATTGCTCTTGTTTCATGTCTCACTCCTTTAGGACATGTCAGTTCACCACCCAGCTGACCTATGCAGCATTCCTGGCATACCTTCAATCAAGCCCCATGAGCTAATATCCATAAAAATCCACTCTAGTTGACAGAAGGGGTACAAGACATTGGTTTTAATTGCCTTTTTTAAAAAATCTGCATCATAATACTTATTTTTTCCTGAGACACCAGCTCAGTTTTCTTTTACACTGCACGGAGCAGTTTGCATCTTCCCCTCTAGCTGTTACAAAACAATGTGAGGAAGAAGAATTTCTCACAACCCAAATGTTAAGTCTCACAAATCACCTGTGGGGGGAAGAGTCTGCCTTTCCAAGCTCTTACATATTCTGTGCATGCTGCAGTTTCTCTACTATGCAGCCCAGGCAGTTTTTTCAGGATTATGTGATATACATTCTGCATGGGCCTATGTGGATCCATACAGCTCAGCAGGAGTGATTTTTATGGATTTACTGTAACAGCCAGAGGCCAGGATAGGATTTGAATTTTTTCCTTAGATGTTATTCACAGCTGAGTCTCAAGGGCAGAACACCCCTCAGCTGCTGCAGGTTTAAACTCCTGTGAAAATCATACCTGTCCAAGGTGGAAGGTCCTTCCCAAGGCACAGTCCCTACCTAGGACTTTTTAAAGGAGCTAAAGAAAACTGAGGGCTCTGACACATGATTAAGTTGTTGAATATTAATGAGTTACCATGCATCAGCTGAACCAGCAGCTCCCGCATACTTTATCACAGCCCATTGCTGCCGCCAAGGATAACACACAAGTATTGCCTCTTTCATCGAGATCTGGTGTGACTCATTCTATCTACAGTTGCTACAAACTAGAGGCACAAACACAAAGCGAGCTACTGCCACTCAGCTGACATACACTAAGTCATAAAACTATAGTCACAGGGGATATAAAGAAATGAGGAGTCAGGTTCACCAAAGCTGTTCATGCACTTCTGAAATGCCATGTCAAATGTCAGTATGGTAGAAAAAGCACTAGCAAATATCTCCTGACTTAAAAAAGACATCCTTCAGCTATCAAGAAAAGAGCCTTAGTAATATGCTGAGCACTAGTCTAAGCTCTCCCTCCACCCAAGGAGCTTGTACAATACCCCAAAAGATCTTGTTTCTCGCCAGAACTCCTTTGCATGGCCACCATGCTCTTGACAAGAGGAAGAAGACATGGTTTGCTGATTAGTGTAGCCCCACCTTCAGTAAGATGTCTCAGTCTGGTCCTCTCCTAATCAATATGCAGAACAACATGTCTTTTAAATAATATCAAGTTTATGCAAAAAAACAAGTCTTGTAAGTTATTGAGAAAAGTGGCTTATCTAGATTGTGGAGATGATTTGGTTTTGTTGTTGTGTTTTGTTGGTGTTTTTTTGGGTTTGGTTTTTTTTTTTTTTTTTTGCCACTGTTGTAAAAGGTACATGGGGTCTATCCACCAGAAATATTTTGCTTTTGGATCATACCAGCCAGCTGTGGACAGGCAGTAGGAATGCTAGCAGGTAACTGGCATTTTGAGGGATCTCATGGGGCAGAAGCCACTGAACACTCTTAAGATGGTATTGCTAAGGAGGAAAATATCCTACACTACAGTGATCATCAGAAGTTTATGAACACAAATGCTGGGAGGTGAGATGTTTTTGTGGGCCACCAGCTGTGGCAGTGTAAGACATGCTGGATCCTTGCCTTCAGAATTCCTCTCCTGAAATATGTGTTTCAAGTGTGACACATTGACGTGATTTGAAGTTGTTTATATTTGTTCCTATTTTGACATTGTGCAGCTGCAATGCAGCCTCACTGTTCTAAAGGAATTGAGTATTCTTATGGGTCAAGAGAAATAAAATCTCACCCTGAGCTTAATTCAAGCTATCAGCATACAAATACATGAGTACAGTGCATGTGTTTGTGATGTTTGTGCATCTAGACCTCCAAAAATTACCTTTGGTCGAGTTACTTGTACTGAGATAACCTGCAGTGTAAAAATCTCTTTGCAAGTCCATTCTTCCTTACTTCTTGTTTCAAAATTGATTTTAAAAAGCATCATATTCTCTCATTATATATGCATTACCTGCATTCTGTCAACCTTATTGATTGTTTCCCACTAAAATCTGAATATTCCAATAGCTTCAAAATCAAATTTCTAAAGTGGGGTTTCAAAAAGCATGTCATTAAGTGAATTTTGCACAAACTAAAGTCACTGGGAAACTCCAGATAGAATTATGTCAAAGCTAGCAGATTTTCAGGAAATAAAAAAATCAATTCAAAGAATTGCTAACCAAGAACTCTTCTGCCTGTTACTGCAAAATGGCTTCACAAAGTGAGATAGGACCACCCTGTGGTGGTGAAAAAATAATAGTGAGAGGACAATGTTAATGTGAAAAAGACATTTCTTTCTTTTCATAGCATTTAAAATCCAGTTCTGTTACCATACCATACTGATGGTATGCAGGAGTAATATTGACTGAAACCATGATTGCATTTTATTTTCAGAACTCTTAGCCTTCTGAGAGCTTTATGCTTTTCCACACAAGGTAGTTCAAGGCCTTAAATGAAGGCAGGGTTTTTGCAAAAAGGCCTTCATGTTTTGTACATTGTTATATCAATAGACCTTTTGCAGCCTCACTTTCTTTTCCCTCCTCATGTGCATTCCATGAATCCCAGGAGCACAAAGGAACAAAAGCTCCATCCCAGGTCAACCAGCATGAGCTGACCATGTCCACAGTATTAAGCATTTAGAATCATAGAATAGTTTGGGTTGGAAGGAACCTTTAAGGGTCATGTAGTCCAATCCCCCTGCAAATGGCCAAGAACATCTTCCACTAGATCAAGTTTCTTACAGCCTCTCCAACCTGATTTTGAACGTTTCCAGGGATGGGGTATCTAGTACCTCCCTAGGCAACTTGTTTCATTGTTTCATCATCTTCATGATTGTAGATAGCCTGAATCTACCCTCTTTTAGTTCAAAACCATTACCCCTTGTCCTATCACTACAGACCCTACTAAAAAGTCTGTTCCCATCTTTCTTATAAGCCCCCTTTAAGTATTGAAGGGCTGCAATAAGGTGACCCCAAAGCCTCCTCCTCTCCAGGCTGAGCAACCTCAACTCTCTCAGCCTGCCTTCATAGGAGAGGTGCTCCATCACTCTAATCATCTTGGTGGCCTCTGGACTTGCTTCAACTGGTCAATGTCCTTCCTGTGCTGGATGCGGTACTCCAGGTGGACTTTAACCAGAGCAGAGCAGAGGGGGAGAATCATCTCCCTCGACCTGCTGGCCATGCTGCTTTGGAAACAGTCTAGGATACACTTGGCTTTCTGAGCTGTGAGTGTACAATGCTGGCTCATGTCCAGCCTCTCACCCACCAGCATCCTCAAGTCCTTCTCCACAGGACTGCTCTCAGTGAGTTCTTCTCCCAGTCTTCACTCATGTCTGGGATTGCCCCCACCCAGCTGCAGCACCTTGTACTTGGACTTTTTGAACTTAATGGGGTTCTTGTGGGTCACTTCTCAAGCTTGTCCAAGTCTCCCTGGATGGCATCCCATCCTTCTGCTATGTCAATTGCTCCACTCAGTCTGGTCACCTGCAAACTTGCTGAGGGTGCACTTGATTCCAATGTCACTGATGCAGATATTAAACACTAGTGTTTAATGGACCCCCACTAGTGTTTAATGGACAGTATGGACCCCTGAGGGACACCACTCATTGCCACTCTTGGTGATTCCACAGCAGGTTGCCCGTGTTCAAATTGATACTGGGGTAAGGTGTTCTTGAGGAATCGAAGATAGCTCAGACTCTGGTCTACGTAGTCAGTGTTTAGACAACTCCTAACATTCTACTAGTACATGTCTAATAGATAATCTTTACGTTTATTATCTGTTTAACAGATATGAGAAAGCTTGCAGGGAGCTGTGTATGGCTTTGCACAGTCCATAGTATCAGTGGTGCTGCTGGTGGGAGGACTGTGGGCACAGACGAGCCCTGGCTGCGATGAGGAAATGCTCAGTGCGGCTGGCAAAGGTGCAGGGCCGCACTAGAGGAAGGGTAGCGCCCCTACAAGGGGAGGTAAAGCCACGGAACATCTGCCCCAAAATGATCCCTCACCGACTCGCCGGCAGGGCAGCCCCCGGCTCACCGCGGCTCACATCAGCGCTCCGACCGGGGAGCAGCGCCGGGCCGGCCTGCGAGCGACACAGGAGACAAAGGGGGCCCTTTCATCATCGCGGGGCTGCCGGGCAGAGCCCTGGCAAGGCAGGGATGAGTGGGAACCCACGGGAATTGCTGCGCTCCCGGCACTGCGCGGAGCCCCCGGCCGGACCGGGACCGCACCGCCGGGACACTGTCGGGGGTGACATTACGGGGGGGTGACATTGCTGGGGAGTGTGACGTTATGGGGGGGTGACATTACGGGGAAGGTGACACTGCTGGGGGTGTGACATTGCTGGGGTGTGACACAGCTGTTGGGGGTGTAACAGTGCTGTGGGGGTATAACACTGATGTGGGATGTGACACTGCTGTGGGTGTGTCACAGTGCTCTTCAAGGGTGATGAGGGCACCCAAGCCTGTGGATCTTTCACTGATATATGTTCCTGGGCAATGGCTGCCATCACCCCCTCGTGCTTTTAGTCGCCTCTGGCACAGGACAGCCTACTCAACCCTCTGTCCCTTTAGGTACTCTGTGCTTTCTGTCTGTAAGTGCCATTAGATGTGGCCATTCTGCAGATGTTATGGAATACATTCCTTAGGACTCACAGAGGAAGACTGGAAGAGGATCAGGAGCATAGGAGGTAATTCCTCCTGCTCCATCCTTCACTGGACACTTGAATCCAGCCTTTCACAAGTCTCAGCTCGGAAGGATTTTATCCTGTGAATATACATGGTGCCTGTCAAAAAAAAGATGGAAACTATCTAACCTCCTTAGCAGGCCAAGACTCTTCAGTCTAGTTGCTTCCATATGAGGAAATATCCATTACACACTTCTACAGCAGCTTGTTTTAC
Source organism: Sclerurus mexicanus (assembly GCA_013396755.1). Classification (NCBI taxonomy): domain Eukaryota; kingdom Metazoa; phylum Chordata; class Aves; order Passeriformes; family Furnariidae; genus Sclerurus; species Sclerurus mexicanus. The sequence goes on from VWZF01005579.1 coordinate 833,402, forward strand.
CTCTCCTGTGATAGAAACATTTAACTCTGTGATTCAATCTCTTCCCTCAAAATTGTCTTAGATCACAGAATTAGAGGTTAAGGCTGAAAAGGACCACTGGAGGTCATCTCCTCCAAACTCCCTGCTCAAGCAGGGCTCTCTAGAGCACATTTTTCAGGATTGTGTCCAGGTGGTTTTGAGTATCTCCTGTGAGGGAGATTCCATAACAGCAATCTGTTCCAGTCTGCAGGCACCTCCACAGTTAAGAAGTTCTTCATGTTCAGGTGGAACTTCCTGTGCATCAGTTTCTGCCTGTTGCTGCCTGTCTCCATCCTCTCGACATCCTTCCTTCAGATACTTACACGCATTTATGAGGTCCCCTCTCAGCTGTTTTTTTCTTGAGGCTGAACAGGCCCAGGTCCCTCAGTCTTTTCTCACAAGAGATGCTCCACTCCCCTGATTATCTTTGTAGCCCTATTGATGCTCTAAAATATCTAAAGTTCTTGGATATGTGCTTCAAACTCATATTTACTAAGAAAAAAACCAAGAAGCTTTAAAAATTCTGGTAGCACAGCAGTAGTGCCACTTTTAAGCTAAAAAAAGATCTCTGATTAGAAAGCAGGAAATACGCTGCGGTTTAACCTGGATTTTTTCATTCACTTTTGATTATATTTCAGATAATGAGACAAGAAGGATTAAGTAGAAATATTATAAAAGAGATAATTAATTGGGCTAGGGAGGGGATAGGAACTGAATGAAGAATAAGTTAAAAAGAGTTTAATTTAATGGAGGGTTATGTGTACAAAACTTAGAATATTTCTATATGTCATTATTAGTACAGGTGTAGAAATACCACATTCATAGCCTTTTATGCATCAGCATAAGGGTGTGCTCTCCCTGCAAAGTTATTTAGCATAGCTAATTTGGGAGGGGTTTTTGTACTTTAGGGATAAATCACAGAGAGGACTAAATATTTGTCTTCGATGTGCACATACAGTGGAGTTGTTGCACGTGGAGGTGATGAAACAGAGGCATAAAAAGAAGCTAGGAGAAGCAACGAGAAACTGTCTGAGCTTGCTTCTGATAGACCTTGACTGATGTGCCCAGTATTCCCTGAGTCAATATACAAAAACTAATGCTTCGGTGAAACACAGGAAAACTCATTGATATGGAGGCTTTTGAGTCCACAGTGTTAGACAGCTCACAGTTTATACATTCAAACTTCAGGTGAGCAATGAAGAATGCACACTGTTGCACTGAAAAAATCACACTATAATGCTGAACAAGAAAGCATTAATAGAGATGACAACTACCTGGACTGCGAAAGCAACAAGATATTAACTTGAGGTGAATTTCTCTGACTTTCAAAGGTAAAAGGTAAACATGATTTCAGTTTTGGGTTATTTTGCTTTGTAAGACTGGCAATTTCCTCACCTCAAAAAACACACAGACCTGTTCTTACTAATTTCATGAAACACTTGGTAGTGCTGATGATCAGATTTTATTTAGATTTTGTCAGCACATAAAGAGGCCATTTAAAAGCAGTGCAATAAATAGTTTTAGGCAGTGATGCTTTTATTTTAAATTAAAAAAATTGATTTACATACAGTATTAGAGATTTTCAAAACATTCAAGCTCTGATTCACATTGCATACCAAATGCTGCCCTTGTCTTTGAATAATCCAGCTTCAAGTCACATAGATTGATCTTTAAAAAAACCCAAAACAAAAACACAAAACCAAAATAACCAAAAAAACCAAAAACCAAAAAACCCAAACCAACTTCTTTATTTCTGTAACTTGCAATGGAAGATTTTAGACTGCTTGTTCTCAAACCATTGCTGGCATTCCATGCCATTTGATGAATTTGGTTGATGCAAGCACCCTCCTGTGCTCAGTTTAAGGTATGAACTGGTGGTACCTATGACATTTTTTCTGCGACACCTTGCAGAAAGTGGAGGTGGTTCAAAATAATTAACACAATGTTTAAACATTTTGTAATTTACTGTGATTAGCAAACAGAGATAGGTTTCAGTCCCGGGTGAAGTTCTCTAACTGTTGCCTTACAGGTTCCCTTCAGCACCACCCTTTACCTTGCTCACTTTCTGGTGCTGTGATTTCTGTATTCCTGAGACCCGCTTTAATAGAACTGTTGGGGTGGTGGAGCATAGTTGTTTGCAAGCACATAAATTTTGCTTTGAAATCACAGGTGATCTTGACATTTCTAGTAGGCAGAACTTGCACTTGTGTAAAGTTGCTGGACTCAGTCCAAAGAATTTGACCTGGATGAGTGAATACAGCTGAAGAGAAATCCTGGGAATACCTCTATTCACTGTCACTCAGAGAGGCACTGCTGGGCATTGTCAAAATATTAAATTAAAATTAAAAACTCACTTGCTTCATCATCCATGTGTTTATGATGGTTTTAATGAAACTATTCCCATAGAGGAATTGTGCAACATTTATCCCATTTTTAAGGGAACACTACTGTATTACATAACATCATGCCATTAACGTTTGGCTATCTGCACTGATAAAAGTTAGCTGTGTCACAATATTTATTTTTAATTGCCCTGATAATATGTTCCCATAAATTACAGTATCTGATCTTTCTATATACAGTCCCTGTCTGTGTGTTGAAAACTTCATCTTGTTCCTTACTGTTCTTACCATTGAAAAACATTGCTATGAGCAATTTTCTATCCACATATATTAAATTTGGATTACTGAGATTACCTAATGAGATTATAATTATCTGTTAAATATTTCTGACAGAGAATACACAGTAGAGAATTTGGAAAACATCTTTATCTTGTGATGAGACCAACTTCTAGAAGATTTTCTTAGAAATATTCCCAAGACAGTCTTCACAGTTCTGTGAGAAATTATTCTGTGTAATGCTAATAAAACAGAATTAGTTCAGCTTGCTGCTGACAGCAAAAAGTTCTCAATTATTTCATCCTATCAGGCTTCCACACTTGGAACCTATTACAAGCAACTGCTATGAACAAGAAAATGAACATGGGAAAAAGTGGAGGGACACTTTTGGTTTTGGCTCCTTGGGATGATAATCCTAAACTGGATCCCAGATCAGTCTTCTGGGTTAATTTGCTCCAATAGAGCACATCTCCAGACATGGGCAAAAATTCAGATTGGTCTTCTAGGAATTCCAATTTTTACAGAACCTTGGGACTACGTTTTATTATGTAATACTGGAACAGCAGAGTTTTAAAAGGAAGATTATTTTTCTCAAAGTATTTTTGAAGTAAACTGCTGTATAGCAGTGTGCTTTACTCATTGATGTTCACAGGCAGGAGTTCATCTAGTTGTAGGGAAGGTGGGCTTTGCTAGTTTTTGGTATAGTTTTCTGGGAGGAGTTTTGCTGGTTCCAGTCTGAGAAGCTACAGCTCTGGTCAGCTTGATACAATTTTTTTCTAAAGGTAAACATCAATGCAAATTACATCTTCCTGTGATTGCTGAGAGATTAGGGAAGAGGCTGAATTTTGATTTTGTTANGAAGCTACAGCTCTGGTCAGCTTGATACAATTTTTTTCTAAAGGTAAACATCAATGCAAATTACATCTTCCTGTGATTGCTGAGAGATTAGGGAAGAGGCTATAGCATTGCAATAAAGAAGTGTAGACTAAAGCTCTGACTAGCATTAACTGTTAATTAATTTGGCCCAATTTAGTTTTGTGGCCAAAAAGGAGTGAATTTGTAGAGCAAAAGTCATGGTGCTGACATGCTGTCCCCTGTATATGCATTTTGGGTGCTTTATTTAAGGCCAGATCTATTCTAGTGACATGGACTCAATGCTCATTACAAGCCAGAACTGTGACGTGAATTTTTCGAGCACGTGATGTGGTTTATTATCAGGGCAAAGTAGTTTATTCGTGTGCTCCACGACAGCTGCACCACATGGGTCAGAGACCTGCTTCAGAAACTCCATTCCCCTGATCTAAATTAAAAAATTGAGGCAGATACACCCAAATATGTTGCTTAATTGTTACCATGGGGCCTGCTGTGTATGGATGCAAATTCTGCCATCTCACTCACCCTCATCCCAGACCCAGCCATTGGCTACCGTGTTTGCACAACAGTTCTGCCCCAACACACACACCTTTCAGTTGCAAGAGGAGAGCAGGTAAATGCAACTCACATTTCCTTGACCAAATCTGCAGATTGGATATTAAGAAAGTGGGAAATACACATCTGACAACCTCAGGCTCTGTCTATACTTGAAAATAAACCATGCCAAAGATCACAGCTTGGCTCACACTCATACACATAAACTCTCTTCCCTCCAAAACCAGGGTCTCCTCCAGTAAGAACCTCGATTTTTTGTAGTGAAGTTGCACATACCTCTCATCCACTTCCTGATTCTTTTTTAATGTTCTTGAGAATTGAACCAAAAGTTTCATCAGAGCCAGATAAATCTCTCTCTTCAAAAAAGGATCACTACAGCTATTTTTCATGGGAATGACAAAGTTTTCCAAATTTGTTGTACACTGTGGCAAAGACTGGTGAAAGAGGACATGATGATGACATAATATTCCTGTTTGGGAACTCAGTTTGGTATACCAGTCCCCTATTTTATCATCTCCAAGGACCAGAATGCAGAATGTGTGAGCACACCTTAAGTCTGAAGCACCTATCACCTGACCTCAGAGACCAATGCATCTAAAATTCTCCATGCCTTGCACAAGACCAGTACAGCTAAAGTCCACTCTGCAGATTCTGTGTAAGTGCTTAGCATTCCTGGCACTGATGAAGGTGCTGCTGATGCCCAGGGGTCCCAGTCATCATCACTTCTAGTGTTGGGTGTCGGTAGTTCTGTAGGTGCTGTGGCTTATTAGGCAAAAATTGCATTCTATCCTCAGCTCACACTGAAATATTCCCTGTCTTCTACTATTTTTTTATAAGTTATATAACTGAACAGCCAAAATAGGAGCATGTATTTCCAGAAAGACAATGTAGTTAAAACGGCTTCAAGTGTAAACTGTCTGTATTTTGCCTCTGAATGCAGTGCTTGGTAAGGTCACATCCTCTACTTGGATAAATTAGAGATACTAATTAAATAGAACTATTTTCATTTGTGCCAATTAGGAGACAGTTTGATATGAAGAAAATGTTACTAAAAATTAAACACAGCATTCTTGAAGACTGATGAAGGAATATATTCCTCATACTTGGCAGAGACAGTTTTTTGATTTAACATCTCTGCATCTGTTAAACTTCTGTCCATAGATATCCTAAAATTGCACATACAATACTGGTCCTTAGACTACCAACTTAGTGTGAACACAGTTGTACAGACAAATCTTTCTATAAAAATGAAATCCCAAACTAAAAATCCATGTAAATCCAATAAAATTCACTTAAATGAATCTCTTAAATGTAAAACATACTTAGAGTAATCAGTATTTCATTGCCAGAAGGAAGGTATGTACCAAGAGAAGATTTGTGGGTGTCAGTCTCTTCTCCCAAGTAAAAAATGATAGGGCAAGAACAAATGACCTCAAGTTGCACCTGAGGGAGGTTTAGGTTGGATATTGGGAAAAATTTCTTCTCTGAAAGGGATATGGTTTAGTGGTGGACTTGGCAGTGCTCAAAAGCAGGTTTAATAGGTTAACAGCAGAATTCAATGATCTTAGGGGTCTTCTCTTAGATTTGCAAAGGCCTGTCCTAATACCTGGTGTTCTTCACTGTATTTATAAAAGTCATGGACAATGGGCTAGAGAATACTTCCAATACATTTGTAGGTAATAGCAATGTAGAAAGGACTGAGAATGCAACAAAAAGACTCAGGTACATCTTGCTACTGAAAAACAGCCCCATTTTCACCCAGGCCGTGCTTTCTCTCAGGCACATTCATATCAGAGTTAAAATTGCATGTTGTAGATAGGAAGGTGACATGACACCTGGTTCAGAACAAGGACTACTGTGCCCCTTCAGCCATAGACATTGTAAAGGAATCCTGCAATTGTACCCCAATAACACACCAAAAGGCAGAAACAGACTTCAAAATCTTGACAAATGGGAAATTCCCCAAAAACAGGATTAAGTAAGATAGAAGCAAAGTACTGTACTTAAGAAATATAAATGTCCATTGTAGGTGTATTACAAGATTGCAGCTCCTTCTTTGAAGATTTTTGTTTTATATCATACTGACTTCTGATTGCACCATCTTGGTCCTGTGGCTCTGTGCTACCTATGTGTGTTTTGGGTTGTCTCTCCAGTTTGGTTATGGTAAAGTATTAGGGCAAAACAGAGAGAAGGCTGTTCTACAAGTCAGTGAGCCGATACTCAACCTGCTGTCAACACTTACTGCAGATAACACCTGTAGTAATCCTTGTGTTCTGTAATTGTTTCACCTACAACCTCCAATTTCTGCCTTTTCAAACAAGGCAGGAGACAAAACAAGCAAAAAATCTGCTCTCACAAGCAAACATCACAATCTAAATAACATAGTTAGAAGGCTTCATGTCTCTCCTGTTGTATATCCACAATTAAACCCAGCACTGAAGTTTCTCCTCAGTCTTCAAGTAGACCTCACTCAGGTGGAAACCTTGTGGAAGTGTTCAACTCACCAGAGATCTCAGCTGCCTTCTCTAGATATCATTGTCTTCACAGACAGGCTCTTCAAAACTGTACCTGCACCCTTCTATAATTCAACAGGGTACAAGGCCTATATAATTTCCTATACTGCCCTTGTTACCTTCCCACTATGAATGGGGCAATATTTTGTGTATCTAACGTGAGATTTCTCTTAGGCTTTTACCAGAGAGATAATACTTTATTTTCCTAATGCTTAGATTAAAGGTTGTTTTTTTTTCTTTTTTTTTGAGAATTGCCTTCTGATGTGATTTAAACTAATGGAATTGCATTAGAATATAAACACTATGCAAAAGAAGAGACTCAGGCTCCTAAGCCATGTTTACACAGACATTTGAGTGAGGGAACCCTTGTTCTGAGGTGCACACACATCATTCTCCACAGAATGTGGTTTGTATAAAGCTGTTTTGTTCCCTATTCCAACTCACTCAGAGGCCTTTTTGTGTGGGTTTTTTTTCCTGCTTTCCTCCTCCCGTTCCTATACACAGCCCATTTTTCTCCTTTGATTCTTACTGCTACTGTGTCCTGTTTCCTTCTTTGGCCTCCTTGCAGGATGTAACAGAGCTTGCACTTCTGCCTTTCAGCACAGTGTCTCTCTCTTGGCCAGCCTGCAGACTACAGAACACACTGCTGCATCAGCCCTGGCCAGGGAGCGGGAGCATCTCTGAACAGAGCCTGAGACCCTTGGCTCCTGGCAGCAAAATGAGCCATACGGTAGGGAAGTCCATGGCTCAGCATTTAGTCTATGTCGGCTGTAACTCACATGTCCCTGGTTTTACTCTATGGGCATACCAAAAAAAAAAAGAAAAAAAAGAGAACAAACCATAAAATGTGTAATCCATGATTTAAACTTGCTTCCACAATATCGTTTTCGATGATTTACACTGAAAAGAGAGAAGGGTCTTTTCTTCCTCAGGTAAGATCAAGGAGTGATGGAAGTGAGATAAAGAATGGTTCACAAAATTTTGCTGTTGTTTGGCACCAATGTTTATTAAATCCGTCATTATAACAATTAGATTTTTATTTGTTCTTGTCTTACTTATTTTGACTATCAGCTGCTAATGATTATATAGCAGGAATAAGAGAGTAACATTTTACCCATATTCAATTATGCTACATTTCACCTTTCTCAGATTATATTGATTATAATTCATGGCTTTCACAGACCACTTATAGTTAAAGGGCACTCCAGTAAGGAGGAAAAACAAATGTAATCTCTGACTCCAGGGTACTCATGCAAGCCCTGTTAACCCACTGATTAAATGATCTAGCCTTGCATAACTATCCCTGTCCTATGAACTGGTAAACAAAGGCAAGAAGGTGGCTTTCCTAGTGAGAACCAGCACAAGGAAAACTTATACATTAATTTCCATTGAAGCTGTAAAATGTTATTGTTAGAATGTTAGTATTTTGCCTTAATGTTCAGAAACTTCAATCAGGATAAATTCTTATATTTTAAACCGATTATGGTGTTCCAGCAGGAGATGAGAGATGGCAGACATATAAGTCTTTCATATTTAAGACTTACTATTTTTAGAGTTACTATTTCATCAGCTGGCTACAGTTTTATACAATACCACTTAAAAATGAACCACTTAAATGAACATTTTCCTTAATACAAATTAATATTTTTTGGTGTTTGTTTTAAAGGTATAATGTAATACAAAACATGTCTAGTGAACCACTTTTTCCCCCACCCAGCATCTCTGTCTTCTTGAACCACAGTTACCTGGAGTAAGACCCAGAGTCTCTACACAAAAAGGCTACATCACTACTAATAAATTGAATATGTCTAGTCTCTGTCCAGTGGGCTGACTGGCATGATATGGCTTATTCTGTCTCTGCCTCCCGAACAGCACTGTCACAACTGACCGAGCACAGGCTGAAGCTCTACGAGGCACTTCTCGTGGGACTGAAATGTGCCAGGCACCGAGAGGCTCTTGGCGCTCACACCTGTGCCCCGGCCCCTGTACAGCTGGAGTGTCTGCATTCCAGGGTTTACCCTATAACAGATCTATCCAGACCACATTTCTTGGGCTGCTTACAGGCCATCTGTGTAAGGCAGTATCAGCCTCATGGAGGCAAGTGATTTGATACTGCTGCTTCTTCCCTGCTACTTCTTTCTGTTATGGAAACTATACTGTTTTGGCATCGTGTGACACAGCCTGTTATTTAAGTGGGCTCTTATTTTCACACCCCTACCTGATTTCTAAGGGCAGGCACATGATTCACTTCCCCTTTAGAAGTAACAATATATAACTACACTCTGTGCTAAGCCAGTTGATCAAATTCTTTATGATGAAGTTCATCAGGCCCAACCTAATCCAAAACATTGCAACTAGATAAGGCTGGGGCACTGAAGCATGAACTTGGTATTTAAGGATATTAATTGCAGCACATCTCCTACTTGCTATGGAATAACGGTGAAAAACCACTAGATAATGGACCAAGCAGCAATTAACACTGCAAAGCTCTTCTGTTACTAGGGTTCTGTTTTCTCATATCAGTACTGTGACACTAGAAGCCTAATTCCTTTCCTTTCTCAGTCCATATTAATGCTTTAATATTCTGTTGAGAAAGTTTCTTCTCTAAAAATATCTCCACTACTATCAATCTAGAGTAACTTCCACCAAGTCAGTGCAGCACAGCAGTGCTTACAGGAGACAATTTCTGGTTTTAAGTATTCCGAAGTATTTTTTTAAGTATTGCTTTACAATACCTCAAATTCACTGCCTAGTTCTAGGGGCTTTTTGAGGATCCTAAACATTTCCAGGTCTCCCTGTCCCTGGTTGTTTGTATTAACCTCTCACGTTCTGATTTCACTGTTTAAAGGGCAAGGAAAGTTTACTGAATGGAAAGACCTTGAAGTCTACAATATCAAACAGCACAGTGACCTCAAAGGAAAACATATTTCATTAAAAAGAAGAGTTTCCTTGCAAATACAGCTTGTTTTACCCACCCAGTCTGCCTTTTTTGCTGCCTCTGTCGTGACATATGTTTTATATGAATCTATATTAAGATGAATTTTAACCTACAAATAACTAGATACAGCTATGCAGTAGGAGGGAATTCCTACATGATGATGTAAACTTTTTTAACCAGTAAAATTAAAAATAGCACATAAAACCTGACCAGTAGATTTGGATTTGAACCAAGGCAACACATTTGGGAAACATTATCAAGTTTATCAGGGGTAACATATCACAGAAAATCTGCTTCTGTTTATATGCCATTTATTATTCATTTTTGACATTTCCCTTTTTTCTTCAACCTTTTTTACCCCTAAGCAAATATATGTTAAATTTAACCAAAATGTGAGATAACAGACCAGTCTTTTAATTTACTTTCCCTACAAGACAAAAGCAGATCTGACTAGAAGTCCAAAAAAATCTATGAAATATAAGTACAGGAAAAAAGAAGTTGCCAGAGTAGGAAATGGTAATGAGGGAGAAATCTGTCTCATAATGCAAACCAAAAAAAAAAAAGAAAAGCCTAATAAGATTAAACTAAGGGCCAAATTCTATCCTTCACTATGCTGTCATGCATTTCATGATGTATAAATAGCACATTACTGCCTTTGTGTCATGCAGCATACCATATCTGTGATAAAGGCTGGTTTTTTACGTCTAAGATGCAGTTTATAGTAGTCAAGTCTAACTCAGGGAAAAATACAAGCAATGAAAGCAAATTCAATCTTAGTAAATGACCCAGTCCCTCACCTTTACTCAGAAAAATTCTCACTCATATCATCACAGTAAACTTAAAACGAGAATGAGCTATATTTTTAGTTGTGCCTGATCTGTCTTCAAAATAAAAGTAATCATTAAAAGTCAGCTTAAACCTGGTCCAAAGTCAGCTAAGATTCATGCAGTTTTTCTACTGAACACAGTTCAAGTTGAAGCTCAACTTAAATTTGAATTCTTTTGTTAGTTTTTTGCCCATTAGTAGTTTGTAATTTTCTTCAATGTATTTAAATGCAAAGTATCAACATCTTTGAAAACTGTTACTGAACAGTTGTTTGTTCTGATGCTGAAATCTCCATCTAAATTGAACGTTTACTATTCTTTGTTTGGATGAGCAAAATTTCTGGGGTGTTTTCAGGAGCAAATCTTTCCTCTGTGTGCTCTAGAATCCACATTTAGACCCTGTTCTATCAGTGAACACTCCTTATATCTCAAAGAAAGCACACACAGTAATGGGCATAAAACGGGGAATATATTTATTTCAAAATGTAAGCAAACCCCCCGAATATCATAATATAAATCTATATTATTTGTATTTACTCTTTAGTTTTAACAAATGCTTGTTTTGCAAGAAGAGACTTTTTCTAGAATCTATGTGATAAAACAGCTCTGTGATTTTATGAGTTGTTGCATATTGTTGCTGATGTAAATCTTTGAGTATCTATTGAATAGTTCCAATTGAACAATTATTTATAATTAGAATTAAAAATTATTTGAAATTACAATTAAGATTCTTGTAATTACAACATACAATGAGTACAGAATCACAACCAGATGTTACGAAAAAAATTTTGGGTAACTCTCTATTACTGTGGCAAAGCACGAAATGCGTGTTTTGGCAAATGTAAGGTAACGTGCCTTAAACCATGGTATTTAGAGGACATTTATTCTAAGTGGATACAGATGGAAGAGACCAGAGAGACTAAGTCAAAGGAGTTCCTAGTAACCCAGTAAGGTTGAACTGCTGAACCCTGTTGAGGAAATTAGCATTGCTGGTGATGCTGTCAGGTAGCTGAGTGCTACTGGACAGAAGAGACGATTTATTAGCACATATGAAGAAAAAGTTACAACTTGTAAGAAAGAAGAAGTTTTGCTTGGCCTTTTTTTGGTTGATTTTCAACTTGGCAATTTGAAGGCTAATAACTCAAACGGCTTTGAATCAGATCCTCAAAGATAAACTAAAGGAGAATGAAAACCATGTCATTTATTTTATATTGCTGTTTTTGTGGCCTGTCTCTTGCTATTGTAGACATCCCAGCACAGGATAGCAACACACACTGCTCAAAGCAAAAACTTTCAGATACTGAGAACACTTTCATCCTTAGTCACCTCTCCTGAAGATCATTGTAAGAACTGGCATTTCATCCAAGGTAATCTAGGATCTCCACAGGCAACAGTAGAGATACAGAGAAGAGGTCCCATGGGAATCTCCTGTGGTTTAACAAGACCATGTGCAAGGTGCTATACCTGGGTCAAGACAACCTCCATTGTTAATACAGGCTGGGAGATGAACAGACTGAGCAGCCCTGTGGAGAAGAACTTGGGGGTGCTGGTGGGTGAGAGGCTGGACATGAGCCAGCAATGTGCACTTGCAGTCCAGAAAGCCAAACATGTCCTGAGCTGCATCAACAGCACTGTGGCCAGCAGGTCAAAGGAGGTGATTCTCCCCCTGCTCTGGTGAGACCCACCTGCACTGCTGCATCCAGCTCTGGGGACACCAGAACAGGAAGGAAGTGGAATACAGAGGAGGGACACCAAGATGATCAGAGGGATGGAGCACCTCTCCTGTGAGAGGCTGAGGGAATTGGGATTGTTCAACCTGGAAAAGAAAAGGCCTTCCAGTGTGGCCTTCCAGTACCTGTAGGGAGCCTACAAGAAACATGGAGACAGACTGTTTACAAGGACATGTTGTGACAGAACAAGGGGCAATGGCTTCAAACTGGAAGAGAGCAGGTTTAGATTAGGTATTAGGAATAAATTATTCACTGTGGGAGTGGTGAAGCAATGGAACAAGTTGCCCAGGGAAATTTTTGATGCCCTATCCCTGGGAGTGTTACAGGCCACGTTAAATGGGGCTGTGAGCAACCTGGTCTAGTAAAAGGTGTCTCCGCCCATAGCAGGGGTGTTGGAAAACTGGATGATCTTTAATGTCCCTTCCAACCCAAACCATTCTATGAATTCTGGGGGCAATTTAGTCTTCCATAACACACAGAATGAGATTCTTTAGAGGTCTGTCTCTCCATAATCTTTGGAAGACTGCACATCGGACATAATTTTCTGTCCCTTGAAATGTCATATGAAAACTACAGTTGTAACACATGTCACCTGTAATTTCAAGATGTTTGTGGCAGGCAGGATACAAAACTCTATGCTTCAAAAATACCAGGTTAAGATGAACAAAGCTATGGAAGAATTAATCTACTTCAAATGGAGGCAAAAATATATTTTCTAATTTAGAAGAGATGATAAATTAAAACAATTAATGCCACTAAAAAGGGGAGAGGATGACATTTTAGGAGCACTGATACCAGTACTGTGACCATGAATTATTTTCATTTTGCTTTCAAAATCAGGGAGGTAAATGACCTGTCACTGCCAAGTCTAGAATGCTATCTTTCACTTTTATGCTTCTGGACCCATGAAGTCAATAGAAGATGTCCCAGAGAATTCTTCCTGGAGAAGAAATCCCAGACTGACTTTCCACATGAGACTAAATCTCTGCTGGCCGGTCTTTTGTCTTACATAGAAATAGCCCCACTACTACCTGGGATGAAAATAATCTGAATTAAATTGAAGCCTGTACCTTTTAAAGCTAAAACCCACAAGGTTTGCCTGTTAGACTGTGTTGGCTGATTTTTATTACATACGACATTTCAAATTGTTTTTGAAGTCAGAGAGGAATTTTTTTTATATATATTTTTTTGGTTACATTTCATCAGTATGAAAGAACTGAGGAATCTCTAACTTTGCAACATGAACAGTGATCAGTGTCTTGGGCACCTGTGTCTAACAAAATTGCTCTGTCTTTTCTCAGCTCACTTACATTGTGTTTCTTGATCTGAACTACTTGAATAGTCAGGTAACAGTAAACCCCCAGGTTCTATTTGAAAAATACATATAAGAAGGACTACTGATACTTGTTTGAAAAATAATCTCAGAAGTAATATTTTTCAACAAAATAGTTTAATTTTCTAGTAGAATGCATTTGAGTACTTTTGCTGACTTCATTTAACCTACATTGTATTCTTTAAAAATCTGGCCAATTATACAGCAATTGACAAAAATAAAGAAAAAAAATGGTCTCGTGTCTCTCAAAGTAATTACAGTTATACAACATATAATCAGAATAGTGGGCTTCAATGTGAATGTGAAACCACTGAACAAAACGAATCTTAGGCTTCCAAATTTAATAAAGCAAATGTCAATTTGACATGCTGTGTAAAACACATAAGGCATTCACTCTGTAGTTTTGAAACACAGCTGCAAAGAACTGGCTGTCAGTGGTTACAAATAATATCTCATTGTATCAGTATCACAGATATTGCTATGAATGTATACCTGAGTACAAACAATCCAAAATTGACCAGAAGAACCAATATGTACATTTCATCTGATACACATAACGAAAACCTCCACAAAATCCTTTAATTAGGTTAACTAGATAGCACAACATTTCTTTCTCTAAACTAAAAATTTTCACAGAGACACAATACCTGCTTCAGTCTTATATTGATATATTCAGTATCTCAGCAACTAGGACCACATAAACCTGTTCAGTAAGTTCATGTAAGAAACCTAATTCAAGTCCCCTGTAAGGAACCTTATTTGGGAAGGTTTCTATCAAAGAGCCTTTGAGCTTTGATGCTGCATGTTATTTAAGCCTGAGGTTAATAGTTAAAGTGCCTATAATTAACCACAGCCCTGTATGCAATACAAAAGAAAAAAAAAGTACATTAAATGGATTTTAACATTTGTTTTCCCAGCTACTGTAAGCTAAATCAAACACAAAAGGTCTTGGAAACTACTGCGTTTCACTCTCAGGCATTTCTTTATTATGAGCTTATGAACACACAAATAGGAACTGCATAGAAAATTCTAGCTGGAAAAAAACCCACACAACAAACACAAGCATTTGATTTAGAAATATATCTGAAATTGTCAAATCTTAATACTGTTGAGAAAACTGTGTAAGATCACTTTTTTCAATAACCTTCTCAGAAACGTTCCCAAAATGAGGTTCAATTCCAATCTCTCTAAATTCCCTCCACAGGAACAGAAAGCAGATGGAGGTTGCACACAGATGAGCTAATGTGAGCCACCTCACATTCCCTCACGCCCTGTTTTACATCATTTGATGAAGCCAAGCATCAAAGAGACTGAGGTTGGCCCTCAGGCAGCAACTGGAGTGGAAACTGAGGCTCTGCACAGTGCTGTGTAGCTGGCCCAGGGAGGGCGTAAAGTTGGTAAGAGTACCTAAGCTTCCTCCTACCATAGCATCCTAAAATTGTGTCTGTAAAGCAACATGTTTCTTCATTTTGGATAAAGTCCTTTCCTGGTTAAAGTCTTCAGAAGTTCCCAGTCCATCTAACAGGAACTTGGATTGCCATGTCACACAACCCACGGCACAAGGAAGTTTCTGAACTGCCCACTGACTTTGTCCATGTTAAGCCTTGTGCTTTGTTCTCTTTTCATTTTGGAAGACCTAAACCTGTTGAGGCTGATCATCTTCCACTGTCCTCTTTCAGCTTCTTTTGTATATCTAGAGAAGACAAACTCTTCCACAATTTTCAAGGCAGAGAGTGGCTGTCTGACACATCATTAAAATCCATGGAAAACCTCTTTAAGTTCTAGGATTTCACTGAAATGGATGCAGAATTAGAATGAGAATTACCACAAGCTGTAACAGCAATTTTGATCCAAGCCACATAAAAATATTCTAACCTTTAAGTTCTGTTAGCAATTTTAAAATGTCAAGAGGTATGTCAAGTTCTTGATAACCAAGCATACCCACGACAAGAGAGTTTTATTAATTACAGCTGGACCCCAAGTTAAGATCTGTTGGAAAGTCATGATAGGTCTTCCTCTTAAAGTAGGGAATAGTGCTTGGTTGGTCTGCGTTTTATCTATATACTTGTTTTCTAGAACACCTATTGCATTGTTCATTTTAGTTTTCAAAGCAGTCAAGCACAGGAGATCTCAGCAAGATTATCATGTTACATCGTTGATCCTCACTAGAAGACTCAATTTGTTCAGCAGTAAGCGATTTGGGTCAAAGGTCATGGCTGGGAAAAGACAAAGGGTATCATTTACACCTGTGTCAATCAGAAACAGCTCTACTGAAATCAACTGAGTTACATTTGTCTCAAATCAGCGTGAGAGAGATTTCTGTGTTTGCAGAATATGGATTATGTAGCAGTCAGGAATTCACATTTATTAGTCTGTAGCAGGAAGCATTACAGATTGGTAACTTAAAATCCTAATTTGTTATATTGGCTTTTTAACCATAATGGGTTTTATTCTCTTATTGGCAAATCAAATTCATGTCACAGCTTCAGCCTGCTCGCTTGCATGGCATTATTTCATGTGCTTCATGGTATGAAGTAATAGATTTTGTAACTCTGCATTAGAGAATTCATCTGAGGTAAGGGAACAGTCATTAGTATCCTATTTTTTAAAGTGAAAAAAAATCAGAACCTCACCTCTTCCAACTACTCATAACTACTTACAAACTTTAGGATAGGCAAGATTTTGTATTTCTTGAGTTTTGACGTTCACAGAATCACATACTTCTAGAAGTCCTAGAAAACATGCAGTTTTAAAAGCGTATTTCTGACTACACAGCCAAAAGATGACATATGAAAAAGACTGTGCTTGGGAATTTTAACTTGACTTGTTCAGGGATCTGGTTGGAAGTACTACATGGGATACAGCACTGGAGAGAAGATTTGCCTAGGAGAGCTGGCTTATTTTCAAGGATCAGCTTCTCCAAGCTCAAGAACGGTCCTTCCTGGTAAGCACAAAACCAAGCAAAGATGGCAGGAGGCCTGTATGGGTAAACACAAAGCTGCTGGATAAACTCAGACATAAAGAGGCAGCATACAGGAAGTGAGAGCAAGGACAAGAGACTCAGAAAGAATATAAAGACACTGAGTAGGCATGGTAGGCCTAGGAAAGCCAAAGCCCTTCTGCATTTAACTTTGGTGAAGGACATGAAGGACTACAAAAAAGGGCTTCTACAGGTTTATCAGCACCAACAGGGAAGCTGTGGAAAATGTGTGCCTTCTGCTAAATGGAGTATGGGACCCGGTGACAAAGAACGCAGAAAAGATCAAGGAATTCAGTGCCACCTTTGCCTCAGTCTTTTAATGGTAGGATTTGCCTTCAGGAATCCCAGGCCTCTCAGACCAGAGAGAACGCCTGGAGCAAGGAAGACTTAACTCTTGGCAGAGAAGGATCAATTTGGGAAGATTTAAACAAATTGGACCCACACAAGTCTTTGGGACCTGATGGGATGCACCACAAATGTGGAGTGAGTTAGCTGATGTCACTGAATGCTTGTTTATCTTGACTTTAGCAAGGCTTCTGACTCTGCCTCCCATAACTTCCTCATAGATAAACTGATGAGCTATGAATGAGATAAATAGGCAGTGACACAAGAAGTGGCTAAACTCCAAGCTCAAAACGGATGTCATGAGCACCTTAAAGCCAGTCACTAGTGGTGTAACCCATTGGTTGATCCTGGGACCAACATTATTTAACGTCTTCATTAGTGATGCAGAGGGCAGGGCAGAAAGTACCCTCAGGAATTTTGCAGATACAAAACTGGGAGGAGCTGTTGATACACCAGGATGGTTGCGCTGCCATTCAGAGGGACCTTCGCAGACTGAGAATTAAACACCTGTACTGCTTTGGTTCAGATGTGGCATGAAAAAATGATGCAGTTGTCCCAAAGCTTAGACGTCATAAACTATGTTTCAAATACATTTATTTTTTTTAAATGGCAAACTTCAGTCTTTCAAATTCATATGACGCTAAAACAGTACTTTCTTCCACCACAAAAGCAGCAAATTTGTAGGGCTTTTCTGACCCAAACTATTCACAGTCATTTAGGAATATTCTGAAGTGCTATCATTACAAGGCTTAAATATTTGCCACAGCACAAACATGTATTCTTACATAATGATGAGACAAAATAAGAAGAAACACTGAAACGGAGATCAATAACTTTGACTATTAGTCTGTACAGATCTTCTTCCAAAACCAATTAATTTGTACTTACTTTTTACTTTACAGTTAAATGAATCATCCTCTGGTGATCTTATTGATTGTAAACACCATCTGAGATGGCACCACAGGCCAGGATGACTAATGTGAAGATATAAAAGTCATAGAAGGGATTCATGCCCTCAGTAGTATCAACAACTTCCCCTGACCCAGGTGACAGAGAGGTGCCAAGAAATGTCACAAAAAGACAGGAATTATTTAAGAGATGTGTTATACTATTGTGGTGTACAAGTGAAACATTTTCAATGTTTTTAAAAGAAACTATTAACTGGAAAAACAAAGGTGAGACTACTATACCGTTGATCCAAAACTTTAAATGAGGTCTTTCTCAACCTGTTATGTTGTCTCTAAATATAGAGTCCCAATGCTTACTGTACCAAACTTTTTATTATTTCAAACAAACTTTTGTACAAAAACACCAAAGCAGGCAAAGAAATTCTGTGGCTTCAGCAAACAGCACATGACAACTCACAGAATGATTTAAGGTTTACACTTTTATTATACAAGTGACAAATAGCTTTTCTCTGGGCTACTTAAAGATAAGACTTCATTGTTTGACAAATAATTGCAGGTAAGCATGTATTAACTTCAGTTACCAAAGCTCAACAGAATGACCTGTCATCCACCTATATTCACCTAACTGGAAGTGACTATGAACAAAGCAGGATTTTCCCTAATACACATTTTTAAATGTCCCTCCATTAAAAATGGAGCTTGTAAACAGTGGATTTACTATTGTGAAAAAAGTGTGATCATTGCTTCCAGAAAAAAACCCAAAACTCTAATGTGAGTTCTAATTCTGTTCCCAACAACACCATAGTGACTGGCTGCTGCAGCAGCAGGCGTGTGACAAGAATGCTGGAGTTGTGGTGCTGTCCAATATCACCACATGTATGACGTTGGCACCTGTGGGTTCTGATCAGGCCTAAGAAACCTCATAGTGGTTGTTCTGCCCCAAAATAAACTCTTAAGTCAATCCCTACTCCAGAGAACTGGTGATGTTAATACTGTTTAAGGAGTGAGTTCAATGACACAATTTGTCACAGCGCAGCCGAGTTCCAGCAGACCAAATGCATCTTCAAAGTCTTAAGGTAATGTTTTCAGAAGTGATATGCATGAAAATTCCAGTGAAAGCATACAAACCCTGACCTATGTACACAGGAATAAACAAATTCAAATACGAATCTGTGCACAAGCACTGGATTTTTCACACATATATGCAAGCAAAGTACACAAAATCAAACACATTTTCAGAACATGACCTCTGCAAGAATATGTACAGCAACTGCAGACCACCCAGAAGACACACTTAACAGAGCATGAGCACTTTGCTGCTTTTGGCAAAATATTTCTCTTCCATTTACTGGAAAATTTACTAGAAAGTAAGAACAAACAACTCAGCAAGGAACTCAACTCCTTTAAGTATCAATCACATCTCAAAAACCAATGAAGAGCAGTCAGCTGGTAAATATTTCTGTGTTGACTCTGAATCACCTAATGAATAACACTAAGGAACTTGATGGAGTTCCTAAGAACAGCTCAGTTCTTAAATTTATATCATCCCTTGATGATGCCAATTTGACACTAGGGAAGGTTGCTGCTATAGAAGTGTGTACCAGTTTAGATCAGCAAAAAAATTACTTGCCACCTAGAGCTGTCTGAGAGTTAATATCCATTGTGATATATTTACACTGACAAACCCTTTCCAGTTAAGTCAAGGCATTAATATTTTCCCTTTCCTTTCTAAATCTAACGAAATTATATAGAATTTTCAAAATCTATCAGTGGTCTTTAAACACATCTTCTGTTTATATTGAATCTGAAAAAGGGTATTCGTTTTGTCAGTTGTTTAAAGGTACAGATTATACTTAATTAAAAAGGTAAAATTACCTATTTTCAATACATTTTTGGATGACAGCCAGCACATAATTCTTAAAATTAGGTGAATTCCACTTATTACAGGAAAGACAATGCATTTTATGAGAGTGATGAACATTCAGGTATTCTATTCATACCAGTTTGACAAGATCCTAAAACTGACCAAAAAAACTTTGCATATGTTCTTAAAACATATCCAATGAATTTTACTTTCTCGTATATTAACTTTCTCCTTCTTTAAAGTTCCTTTTCTATTGTACCTTTGACATTTCAGTTTATTTGATTTCCATTTTGTCTTCACTACTACTTACTTCTCTGATAGAGAAGGTGTTTAAGGATTAAAATGCACAGATAAACTGCCATAACTGAAGTATCTAAGTAAAAAAGTATTTTAAAAGTCAGAAGATAAAGGCTAGCATAAAAACAGGCTGCACTATATAAAGTCAGTCAGGTTATGAACAGATTCATATATTTTAGCAATGTGAAGAATATGGTTATGTAAATACACACAAGTATTAACATCAAACTGTATTAAATTATGTAAACATACACATCTTCTGTGATCAATACAAACATCTACTTGTCTCAGGATACTACTGCAGCATAGCTCGAATTTGTTTTGAAGTAGATTCATCATTCAGGTGTTTTGTAGTGAACCTAGAAATTACAAGTTAAAACAATACTTTATAAAATGAACAGGGATTAGAAAAGTCTGAAAACTTAGAAACCCTTTTTGAAATTAGCACAGTGCAATTACACAAGGGAGGAATGTACATGTTTCTCTAGTCACTGATCACTGGAATGTAACTGGTAATAGTCTGGTGCCCTTCATCTTCTAAATACCTTTTGCAATAAATTATTTCCTCCTAAAAGGTGGAGATTTGTGGCTAAATCCTGTTTGTTATTGTCTATGACACTGTCATAGCTTTGGGTCAGAATTATCTCCCATTTTTTTTTGCAGTTAAAAGCCTCAAAAGAAGCAAAATCATGGAAAGACAAGTAATATGGTAAATATTAATAGAATTTAGGAATCTAGACTGACTTTTGGCATAATCTATAACTTTAAGCAGCTTAAATGTCCTGGAAAGACTGAAGCACTTTATTTTGTTTTTGTTTGGGGTTTTTTTTGCCATTTAAGCCCAAACATTCTCCACCACTTATGTTCATAAGGAGATCAATTACCACATAAGCTCCACACACATTCAATATCTGTAGGATTTAACTCCACATCAACTTTAATTCAAAAGACATGACAAGCCAACACAGAGGTGCAGTTCTCATTCTATCTAAGCATTCAACAGCTAAAGAACTCAATACAGCTCTGAAAAACTTGGCACTAAGACTTCCTTTTCAGCTTCAGAGAAGTGACCCCTACGTCTTGCTTCCCAAGACAGCCCTTGAAACACAGGATTGGGATTTAGGATGCTGTTTGCTTGAAGTTGTATAATTTAGCAACATTTAAAAAAAAAAAAAAAAGTCTTATTTAGAGGGAAAAAGAGAAAGGAAGTACCAAGTCTGAGAAACAGAAATCCTACACTGCTTCTAAAATGTTCTAGTTGATTGGGTATTTTATATAACAAGTATTAGCTTAGACATACTCTTTACAATATTAATAACTCTTGCTTATCCAACTGAAATGAAATTGAAAGAAATTAATGTTATTTAAGAAAACCCCCGGTGATGAAGGCAAACATGAAAGGATAATCTTAATAAATCAAGCTTCTAAGGTGAAGAGTCTTAATTATAAAGAGATAGGGAGAAAAACAGAGGAACTTTCTAAGGCTGAATCACACAGTTATTCCACACATACCTGAGAGCATTCAGAAGTCCTTCCACAGTATCAGGTGGTTGTTCCTTTAAAACTTTTATGCATCCCTTCATCTGGGAACAGAAGCATGCCACTATTGAACAATAATATATGAATTGCACTAGCTGAAAACAAGGAAAAATTTCACCATAGGCAGGGTTTTTTTTCTACTGAGTGTTAATACTGCTTTACACGACACAATGAAATCATTATAGCTTATTAACAATTATATCTAGGTCAAAAACCTAACTTTGGAGAAAACATCTATTTTAATAAGCATTTTCAGAGAGCAAATTATATATCAAGTGTATATATTTTAACTTGAACATGATTGCTCCAATTCAAACTTAGGAAAAAAATCAAGAACAGCTGATAAAAGCAAGGAGATTTTGGGAGTTCCATGCCATTGCTGTTAACAACTATCAGAAGAGATGTTTTAACTTCAACTTTTATTTTTATATTTGCACTGCAATTTTCAGTTCTTAGTTGTAAACCTAACTGGTGATATCTTATGATTCATTTCATAACCAGTGGTTACAAATTTAGTGTCAGATAAGAGGTCCATGATGTTGATTTTAAACACTACACTGAATGAACATCTTTGTGGAGACTAAAAAACAGGCTGAAACTCTGTCCAAACTTCCAAAATGGGAAAGGAAGCAGAGAAAGCAGGGGTAGAACTCATTTTGACCCACTGTACAGACTCCCTGTCTAGTCAATAAACAAGAAATGTCTCTAACCTATTCAGAATATATTTCCATATATAATGAATTATGTCCAGAAGTACCTATTTCTTCCCACTGCTATGAAGTAAATAGCTATCCAGAAATTAGTCTAGATGAAATCCAACTTATACAAAATGATACATAAAGACATGGCTGAGCCAACATCTGAATCTTATGATTTTCCAAGTCACACTAGAGTGTTAAATCTACATGCCAGTATTTTCTTTGCAGCTAAAGAGCACCTCTGCCTTATTACAAAAGTAGTTGATGAAAACCTTTACTGAAGTCAGGGTCCATTTATGTGCCACCAAAAATTACTAACCCTAACCGACACTGATCACTGCTCAGTTGGCTCATTTATACCTGAAGGCTTAACTAGCTTTGCAAATAGCAGATTAGATGAAATTCTCAGGGTAGCACCACGTGTTTTTAAGTGATACAATTACTTTTCCCAAACTAGAGAAATTCAAAACTATATGCACATCACTCAGTACAGGTTTATATGCTCTATTAGATCAGATCAGACAAGACCAACTCAAAGGGGATAAAAATTCAAACAATTCTTTCTCACTTTTGTTAGAATCCCTAGAACAGTCAAAAGAAAAGTTGTTAGGACATTTAATGTAGAAGCCTGTAATTAACAGCCTGTAGTCTTGAAAGAGTAAGGAAAGAGTAATATACTTCACTGACCCTGAAATTCTCTTGAAAAGGCTCCCAAGAACTGGGAGAAAAGAGTTGTTTTCCACATCTGAAAACAAACTCATTATCTGAAATATTAGATATTTTTATAAGAGAAGAATCACTAAACTAATTAGGGAAATCAAGATTTGGGACCATGCAGTCATTTTAAAAAACTGACTCATACATCTCCTGCCTCCCATTTACCTCTAGATAACTTTCCTGTAAGATTTCAGGGCTTTAGGATAAATATGAGAAACAAAGCACATGCACTGTATATTTGGTCCTAATCAGAATTTCACTTGTGTTGTCTCTGTAGGCATGGGAATGAACTGGCAGTCAGGAAATCTGCATTCAAGTCCCACGCTCTATCTGCTCCATGACCTTGAGCAGATCAATTCACCTCTTTGTGACACATCCTTCTCTCTGCACAGTCAAAGAGGAGATGTTGCAAAACACTGATATCTGAGGATGGAAAATGCTAACGAAGACCCAATGTCATAGAGGGCAACAATATATGGTTTTTTTCTTTTCTTTTGAAGCAGGCTCTCTTGTAAAGGGAAAGACTTGGTATCTTTTTTTCATGAATAACACCTTATTTCTGCTGAAATAAGTTGTGTTTAAGATTTAGGTTTGTAAAAACATGTAGAAAAAATAAGAGTACTTTTTTCATGTGTGCTTGCAATTTTTCAAATGGAAAAATAAGGTTGATTGCCCTGTGACTGGCCATGCTAATGCTAAAACCGAAGTGTTGTTATCAATATTACAACAGCAACAGTTCAGTTCTGTTACTTCAGATCCAAGACAAAGCAGAGACAACACTGAATTTCTCCATGCCAAAGACGAGCATTTCAGCATCAACAAAATACATTATTTAAAAAAAAATTATGACCACAGAACATATTCCAGGTAGGTATTTCAGTGTAATTATATAGTTGGCAAGAAAGCAGAGCTAACAATGAAAAACTATTATCTGTGTCTGGAAGGAAATACAAAGAAAAAGAGCTGGCCCTTATTGTACTTTCAAACAAGATCATGTATTAAGTACACAGGTGAAGACAAATTCTAAATTTTGATATTCAAAAGTAATTAAAATTATTTATACCAAGTCATAAGCTTGTTCTGAAAAAGCGCTGCACACTAGTATTCTCAAACCCACAGAGTATTAAAGAAAAGCATCTCTTACATCAATCTTTGATGTCTTTGAGAAAGCTCCCACAGGATGAACGTGATCGTACAGAATAATAACTCCCACCATCACTCGCATGCAGAACATAAGGGTCTCTTCACTGGTGAATCTACTCCTGTACTCTCTGGAAAACAGAACAAAAGAAATAAACAGTCCTGATTTTTACTAGACAATTAAAACCCCTAGACTATGACTGCACAAAATCTGAACCAAAAATCTATTTTAAGGCTGAAGATGCATCTTAGTAAGACTTCAAAGACTTTCAGATTGCCAACTTAGAAGAATGGTTGGAAAGCAAATAGAGAGATGTAAACTTCTAATATCCATGCACAGGTGAGATCCTCACTTCAGCAAAATGTATGTGGTGATGGCTTCAGAGAAAATCTCATGAAATACAGTGGAGACTGATCATACTTCTATTTAATCTCAGAAACACAACATACTGGGGCCTCAAAGGAAAGCTACTGTGAAACAGTTAAGTGGGATCTAAGTTCAGCAGGTAGGGAGTTTAGGGCTTCGCCAAGATGGATCATAATAGTTATTGCTTTCTGTCTTTTCTAAGTCCACAGGCAAGTTCAACAACCCAGGTTCACTGAACATCTAAAACATGGAGGCCCACTAGACAGGAATGGGTCTGAATTAATTCCAGAGTTTTTCTCTGACTTTTCAATTCCAAAATAAGAATATGGATGGCACTGTTAAGACAGCCCATACCAGCTCTAATCCCTAAAACCATTGTCAGGAAAAGAAAAATGAACTACAGCAGAGAAAAACAGAAACTGGGAAAAAAGAAATCACCATATTTATTCCAACAAACATTATTTTGAGTAGATAATACATAGAATTGTTTAGTGCCATTAATGTCAATAGAAAATTAATTTTAATAGAAATAAATTTATAAATATAAATAATATATAAAATATTTTTGTATAAATATCAATTAATTTTCAATAAATTTGATTTTTCAAATAAACAACATTAAAAATATTGAAATCTGTACTATAGTACCTCTCAGATTAAAATTTCAACTCTTATTCTTACATAGCATAACATGAACAGATTTAAAGGCTACAGACATTTTGATGTGATAATGCTTGATTATCCCACAAATTAAATATCAGATAATCTTCTAGGAGATGACTCACAACTTTGTTTCTCTTCTTTTGCCAAAAAAAGAGCTGACAATAAGGCTACTTTTGAATTACTACTTCTATAATGTGCTGGCATTGTGAGATGAGTCCAGCCCCTAACTACACTTCTCCAGAATTTTCAGAAACATATACCTCAGAAATTCTGCCTTTTACATGGCACCATGAACAAATGATTCAAAGGCAGAAAGACTCTACTTTGGCTCTATCTTGTATGTGTTTTCCACTCAAAGAGACATCTAACCTAAAAAATACTCCACTAAATGCATAGCAAAACAATAATAAACAACCCCACTGCTTATTACCTACACTAGTACATATGAACACAATCACACAGCAGTATACATTCATATGAATGAAAATTCACACAGCTGAATTTCTTCATATCTAGAATAAGATTGCTGCATCCAAAAAAAGTTCACCTTCAATGATCCTTGAAATAGTCCTTGTGTATCATTTGCTAAAGCTCTGCTTGGAAGAGCCAAAATCTTGCCCCTCTGTGCTAATAACTGAGCAGCACAGGCAAACAGGAGGCAGCAGCTGGCCTACAGGCCTGGTTAGACAAGATACAGACACTGAAGCCTGTGAGTGCATGAGATTACACTCATATTTTAACCTTTTGTTGAAATGCAGGCTGACCATGAAAGCTCTCCCCAACAAAACTCAATGCTGACTCCTGAAAAATATCCTAAGGTGGTTAAAATAGGTGGCAAGGCTTTCCAATACCAGGTCATGCTTTGTATAAAAAGTGGTGACAACTTAAGGTAAAGATACAGGAATTCACTTGGAAAAAACTGGGTTGTCCCAGGTGGCTACTTAAAATACAATATAAGTTCTCTCATAAAAAATCCCCAAGATTTAAGATAAAACTTACGGTGTTTCCAGCATGACTTTACATACACTGGCCATAGTACTTAGACAGTCCGTCGTATTTTCAATTGGTAACGTTTTGTTCTGGAAGGTAAAAAAAAAAAGTCAGTGTTCAGTGAACCATATTGCAAAATTAAAATGAAGAATGTCTGCGTTAAACCTCTGTCCCCCATTACCTACTTCTGATACAAAATATGTTGTTGCATTACTGAGCGTTTTCAGCATTGGTGTGGCTTCTGCATAAAACAGGGACATCCTATTGGCCATTTCATTGTTGACTTCATTCTCAATGTCTAGCTGATGAAAACAAGAGAAAAAATAGTAAGTAAAGCTCTTTAAAATCTTGCCAGCAGCAAGAAGAAGATACAGAACATGTTCCTGTCAGCAAGCAGACTGTTGCATGAATAGTTCCGCTCTAATCACTTCATCCGGACTGCTGATTAACACTCAGTGTGAAGGAGAGAACATGACAGCTAGCGAATCAAAATCAAAAACTATACCCCAAATGGCATAAATGCATCCTGACAAATACCTCAGTGTGAGCAACAGATCAGAGTTTATTTACTTACATGCATGTTATTTATTCTGTTGCGGCTTATTGTCCGCCTGTAATAACTGAAGTCATTCTGAATTGCTGGGTTTCTCATCTTTCAAGAAGACAAATAGGAATGAATCAGTTTTGGTTCAAAATACGCAACAAAAATTAAAATGTATTAAAAGATTTTATTAACCTTAAGTTCATCAAAACGAAGAGTAAAATGTAATATTTCTGCAAACTCTTTTGCTAGAGCCTGTTCCCGTTCCAGGTGCTGAGTTGGTGTGTAAGGAGGGCAGGTCAACGATTCCAGTAAGCTCTGCAGGGCTTTCTCTAAATATAAAATCAGAAGCACAAATCCTAATCAGCCCACATTATGACAAAGTTTTAATTGTGTATCTAAATATTCTGTGTTTGAAGGGAAGGCACCCTCTGAGCATGCAAAGCCCTTACCAAAATGCTTTTACTTACTACTCTAAAGCAAGAAACATTAGTCAAATACACCTGCCTCTTCAGGCTCTGCCATTTTCTCTCAGTTTTGTATCACTGAGCTCTTTTCCCTTTTTGTCACCCTTTATCTGGGATCCCTATCAAAAATTCTAGTGGAAGCATTTTTCTTGCATTCAGATATTCATCTCTTTCTCTTTCATCTTCCCCAATTAGCCGTCAGCTCATACAGATTATTCTGGCATCTCTGTTACTAAAAGTGTACTCTTAGGCACTGATAGCAATATAAATCAGCTCCTGTGGCTATAATTACTAGCATAACTCAAGAAGTGAAAGACTTAGCAGGATGTTATAGAAGAATTCCCTTGTATTGGGAGCTCTCCCACTTCATACATACATTTTGCACACTTGTTCTCTTCCAGAGTCTTAGTTCAAAGAGCAATTACATATTTTTTTTTGTATTTATAGGGATGAAAAAGGCAACTTTGCATTTTCACCCTGTGAGAGAGTTTATTGATACTCTTTCCCTGTTATCCCTGTTTTTAAGGAATCTCAAAATATTACTGGTTACATTCCTTTTAAAAGTCCAAAGGATCCAAATTACAAAAAATAAATTGCCTTAGCTCAACATGAACCAGTGAAGTGCAGAAGAGTGGCCAGCACCAGAGAAAAACTTTGTAGTTTTATCATGTTTTTTGCTTCTACTCTATTTAGGTAATATAGAAAAACGAACAAACTACGATGATTTTGAAGTTAAATTAACATTAAAAATATGCCTTGATAAATGTAATTGCAGTTAAATGTCTGCTGATATCAAAGAAAAAGAATATTAACTCTTTAAAAGTCTGTGTAAAAAAGAAAGTTTCTATTTCACTATATATAAATAATCTATTAAACAGACATGCTAAAACAGGGCTCACCTAATCTGAGAGAAAACTCATAAAAGCGCTTCAGCCTTACAACCAGAGGACAGACTGAATTCCACGCTTTTTCTTGCAACTGGATATCATTGGGATTTTGTATTGCCTGAAAGGAAAATATTACTGTAAAGAACTGTGATAAACAAATGACAAACAAAAGGTGGTTTGGAGTATTTCTACATAATTTAAAAAAGTAAATACTGTAAAAGAGAACAATTCTGAGAAACTATATTGCATAGAAAGTAAGTCAAAAACATACCATTTTTTCCCACCTTCCCTCTCCCCCTGTAACATACTGATTTAAAATCATTCATTACAGTGCACCACTGACATACAGAAACATGTTCTAGTGTATTCTCTTGGGAACAAAACTATTGTAAAAGCACCAGGTAAAAACCTTTTGTATGACTCCTGGTTGCAGAAGTAGCCTTTTTTTAAAGGCTTTGATGCTTACAGCTCACACTAACAGGGACTGCAAAGCTAATGCAGGAAAAGCTTTGGTCATTTGAGAAAAACTCTAAGTTACAGTTCAAAATTGTACTTCCGCACAAGTTTCATAGAATAAAAAGCCTCTAAAGTGGGTGTAAGGTTAAAATTTACTGTGGCTCATTATTTCACTTACATAGAAGAGCAACTATTTTTATCATTTATTTCTGACATCCAGGTATTCTGCCATGTGCTCAACTTTGACTTCTACCATGACATACATGAAACAAGGTATACAAAATGGTGCTTCTTAAAGCAAAAAATAATTGCTAATTACTAACAGAAAGCCTAAAAGAAATTCCAACAGCCATCATTTAATGACTTCATATTAGGGCTTTATATTGAATGCTATGCATAATCTGTAACGTATTTTATAAGTACAATTTTAATGATACTTTCATATAAATTCATAAAACATGCTTGGATAGAGAACAGAAGCAAGGAACACACTGAGTTTTGCTTGATTCTGCTTCCAGAGAACTGCCATTAACAAACATACATCTCTAATTTCTTGTCCAGCTCCTTTGTAAGCCTGAAGGTCTGCAAGCATACTTTCCGAGTCCTGTAAAACTGCACTGATCTGATTCCATACCTCCCTTTCTCCATCTGTGGGCTGTGCATCTAAGAACAGAAAGGCAAAATGAAAAAAGTCAAAAGGAAGCTGCAACACAAATGACAAGATTATTCAGTTCTACTTAACACTATATCCAGCTTGGCTTTGTGTAACTCCATTCTGATGTGAGTTTTTTAATATACAATTATACTGCCCTGCTATTCTGCTAGCATCCAAGTTTCTGCTATTTATAGCAAGGAAGGAAAAACACTACGGTTTTTGTATGCTCTGGCTCATAATGCCTCTTCTCAAAACGCAGCACTTTAAAAAGCAGCAGTATCATAAAGCAATGTTATTAGAAAATAGGATAATGCATCAGTCCCTCTCTTTCATGAGCTCCACAGCTCTATTACAGAGAATTGTTCACTTTTCTTGCAGATTGGGGATAAAATCAGGCCTTTCAGTGGATGAAGCAGTGGGATATTACTCCACTTTGACTTTCCTCCAGGCTTCCTTAACCAGGGTAATTTATTTCTCCTTTTGTAAAACACAGATACAGTACTGTTAAACATACATTTTTCCTCGTGTATGTCAGAGATCATTTCTGCCACTAAAATAAATCCAGCTCTGCCAATAATTAGTTTTCAGGGTGGGAGTGACCTGTAGACCTTCATTGTTCAGAGAAATGACATTTGAAAGTAGATCAATTTACCCATTCAAATCTAATCCTATGGGATTTGTACAGCAGTGTGACACCAAGGAGTGATGTTACACCCAGAACATAGACTTGTTAGACAAGGCAGAGATCTTCTGTCTTCTTTTGCTTTAAAACATGACAAAAGACTGGATGACTTATATATGGGATTGCAGTCAGTATGTGCAGGAACAATGGCATTGTCCCAGGAGATTTCTACAGAGACAACTATTTTTTATATACTTAGTTTTGTATTAGCTTTTAAAGATAGAATTTTAATTTTTATGGAAGAAAAAAATTACTTTAAAGTTGAATCTAAGAACTTAATGACTACTTGTTTGAATTAAAAGCAATGAGACAACTTCAGTTCAAAACTCATTGATCAGTATGAGCTACAATACACATCTCTACATTAATAGATAAGAAGTATTAAAAATACTCTATTTAGTTTTCTCACTCTCCTTAGGAAAACAGACACAGTTTTATATCCTTGTATCAGCACAGGATTCATTTACCCAGTCCTCATTAGAAACAAATGAACCAGTTCACACTGGAATGTATGGAAAGAGTCCCTCTCTCCATGATGTTTCACATTAGGATAATTTCTTTAAATGCTTGAAGTTATCTATGGACCTTGCATGACTGGGACACAAATGGCTAAGATTTACATGTCTGTACCTCTGAAGCAATCAGTACTTAAAATCTTCCTATATTCCTATGGCACCATGAATCCCATCAGACTGGGGACATTAAAAACATTGATTTCACTTTCCTTTTATTCTGGAAGTTTTCTTTAATATTATTTAAAAAGTGAAAGCTGGGTTTACTTAGCTGGGTTTTATAGCCAAAATACTTCATGCAACTAAAAAATTCCATTATTCTTGCAAAACTGAAAAAGAGAAAAACTATCCCTAGAGGAAAATCCTATCTGGGACATGGATGTTGAATTGATCCACCAGTCACATTAGGTTTACGGTGTTCCAGACTGGTTCTTTCCTCAAGCTGCAAGAAATCTCAGGTATACACTATAAGGGATCTGTCGCCTTATGATAAAGGGCAAAACAGAAAATCCTTCTGAATTTAATGAGGAAAGTGGTGATCTTGGTAAACAGTTACAAATTATACAACAACAGAGGAGCGAAAGTTAGGAGTTGCATCAGTATCTATATTTTAATCGTTAAATAAAAGTTAATGGAAATAACATTTTCAGTGAATACTAACACAAAAGAGAACAAGTAATTTGTTAGTGCAGTTCATGAGTGCAAAATTTGCGTGTGCAGGTCACCTGAAGCATATACTTCTATGTTACTTTTTACAATTTATTTGCTTTAAAAAAATATTAGTGCCTAAGAGGGATATAAATGCTATAGACTGCTCAGCACTTTTGGACTTCAATATGGTCTCTAGTAACACCCTATCTTAAGTCTTTTCCAAATTTTCCCAATTCATCTTTTGGATGTTGGGGAAGGAGGAATATTTGAAACTCATTCAGCTTTCTGTAGTATTACAGCACCTGGGGAAGTAGGAGCAAGAGGAAGGCACATGTGTGAAAGAGGGCAAGAAAGCGAAGGGAGAGAAAGAGGGCTGCAAGGGCTACAGAGCAACAGGCTTAGCTTGCATTTGCAGAAGCTGTTTATATTTATGCTGGAAATGTTTTAGCTTAAAAATAAAGGTAGGGAGGATGACTCAGGCTTTTTTTTAAAAATACATGCATCTTATTTATGAAATATATGTTATGCAAACAGATGTTCTGAAAAGACCATGGCCATGTTTCAAAAGGGATTTTACATGAAGATCCTGCCAAAAAATGGTTAACTAAAATAACTGTAATGGATCACTTTGAAAACAATTTCATCTCACTGTCAACAACAACAATAATAACAGCAGCAACAATTAGAAGGAATAGAGACTTCTTCATGACAGACTTTGGCTTTTAAAAATGGCTTTCTATTCCAACAGTATCAAAGCTAGTTTCTCTCTTCTGAATTAAAAAATGCCAATCCTGAATCACAGTGTGTAATCACTGCCTGGCAGTACTCACCTCTTACCCTCATCCCACCAGAGAACCAGTGTGTGCTTAAGTGATTTGAGCCCATTTATAAATAAAACCACTGCCACTGACTAACCCAAGGTGAATGGAAGCCCTCTCAGCAATAAGTTACTGTAATGACCAGACTCGCTGAATTTCAAGTCTAAGTTTTCAGAGTACTCATGATTAGCATTCAGAGCATGCTGTTTTTAGTAAGACAAAATAGAAAATCCTTTTACCTCCCTTTGGCCAAATGTTTCTTATGTGAACCCTATACTCAACAACTATATGAATCCTATATCAAAGTAATACAAGAGTCAGTTGAGGCTTGAATCTTCCATATACAGATTCTACCAGCAACATTTCAAAATTTTAGCTCTGGAAAGAAGTGTAGTTCCATTTGCTCTGGCAGAAATAACCAGGATATAATAATTCATCCATCTCATGAACACATGCTCTATTTCACCTTTACACATGGTCTATGCCATATTTTGGATGGGACTTCACACTTCACAAAAACAAGGAGGAAAGCTGGACCCAAGACAATCCATTTGTGGATGCATTAAGCATTTCAGATGAATGGTGGGGTGTGAAAGTGGGATCACCATTTTTTTCTTAGAAAAATACCTTCCATTTGTTTCAGAACTCCCTCCCCT
>VWZF01005579.1:865657-1008612 GCA_013396755.1 Sclerurus mexicanus
CAGTGCCAGGTATCTACCTCATCCTCCACCAAATCTGCATTAGAAAAAACATAGAAACTGCTAGGTAGGTAAAACATCAGTACTCACAGGACAAGATTAAATACAGAAAGATATGAAGCCTTTACTAATACAAAATGAAGTGTACCAATATATGAGTAATTAATTTTAATGAAGAGATAACAAAACAGTACTAAAAGAAGCACTTTCTGAATCTGAAAAGCAGATCAAAAGCTCAGAACTCTATTCCACCCTCAGATGGTTAAGAAAATTCCTAGTCAGTCTGGTGAGTGCTTGCATTTCAGTGAATGTGGAATTATATTTGTCATAAAATTACCATACCCTTCTGGTCTCTACAGCATAGCAAAAGCAAGCCACTTAAGAGCTCTCACAGGCTCTGCTTTCAGCTTTTCATGTCCACTGCTGAAGGTGGCCAATAATTTCATCAGCCAGCAAGTTAAGAGAGCAGTACACATATTTAACTGCATAATGCTTAAGTCGTATTTCAAATTTGTCACCACAACAATTTTTTCCATGCCAGTCTGGGAAAAATTAGATTGAAAACTAAGAGCAAAGGCATTAATTACAACTGCTGTGAGTAATGCACTTTAGAGGGCACCAGAACTTACTATACTCCATACATTAAAAAAAAAAGTATTGGATAGAAACAGTACTCTATCCAGGCTACAACAAGTTTTTGAACTTCATCCTTTCTAAAGTAGCTAGGGAAAAAACAAACAAACAAAAAAAACAAAAAAGTGAAGCTCACTAAATTGTGGGTACTTGCTACAGGCAGGGTGCTGAGCCAAGGATGTCAGCACCAGGCTCAGCTCCATGGTGGACACAGAATGGACAGCCAGCCCCTCTCTGACTCAGCTGTTGCTCCTTAGGGCTTTCTGCACAGGAATTGAGCGTAACCCCCTGCAAGCTGGTTCCAGATAATATCCCCAGCCTTGCTGCCTGTGCAGCAAGGGTATTAATTAATATTCTATTATGTGAAAAGTGGGCAGTTGCTCTGCTGCCAGACATGTTCTAATAATAGACCCTTTTAATCATACATGAACAATAACTGAAAATTCCATTAATGTTTCTGGGGATGGGAGGGAATCCTAGAAAATAAGATTCTGTTCACGTTAGAGTGTTTCATCTTATAAAAGGTATTTGAGGAGAGGATGGGACTGAAGATGTCACTTAAGGACACCTCCCAATAATCTATAAACTTTAGTCTTTTAAATTCAAACTAAATTGTTTTGTCTCAACCTTCAAATTATTTCCAAGAATTCATGTGGAATTATTTGTTTACTCTGCCTGAAATAGGCAGCAGTAATTTGACAACAGATTTTCTGCAAAAAAGAGCAATTGTAAGCTGCTATGCAAAGAGCTCAAATACCCAGAATTCATTTATCTATGACTAATTTAAATAAGGTCAACATCTAAAGAACAAAACAGTTCTTGAACCGACAAAATCCATTTCAAGAGAATTTGCCCTATGGGCTTGTGAAATCCTGAAATCCACAGACTCTCAAGACTTGCCAGGCACTCACTCTTCCTAACATTATTTTCGAGCTGAGAGCTAAGAAGGAACTAAGGTAAAGTAAGTGGTATACAATCAAATCCAGTAGGTAGAAGTTTGAATAAAAACACCCACACCAAGATCCAAGTATAAAACAGCAACATGGTGCACTTTCTGGGAAGGATGAAATTTTTTCTTTAAGTAACCACTCAGTAGACCTTAAAAAAGAATAATTTGGCTGAAGGCATATCGTTTGGAATTCACCTCAAAGAAAAGGCTTTTTCACCTGCATAGCAGAACAGTATTCCCCACATGACCACAATTCCCATTTCTCCATTTGTTTTCAAGGCTGCACTGAATGTTTCTTCAAATTGCTTCTTGCAGAGATCCAGAGTAACTGCCTAACTTTAAAATGATTACTGGGGAGCAAACAGAACTGCTTTTCCTGTACAACATTAACCAAAATTAATGCTGGATTCAAATTTTTTCAAGTACGATCACGGAGTTACAAAATTTGGTTCCCAGTTTGGATTGAGGAATAATGTAACAGGTGTAAAAAAGAATTACAACTGATGATGTGGACAGCTGCAGGAAAGCAGGGGAAACTATTTTAAACTTTTCTTTTTAAACCTAAACTTTTCTAGGGAAAAATTAAAATAGCTATTAAAAAAAAAAACAAAAACAAAAACCCCAAAACCAAAAAATTAAAGGTGAAATTTTGAAACTTACTTTTCCTTTCATGATTCCTTCTCATTTTCAAACATAGTACAAGGCAGAATTTGAAAAAAATAACAGAACATGTTGGAAAAAAACTTAATTTTTCTAAGTGTTCCTATTTCTACCTCCCCATTTCTCAAGACCTGAAGAATTCCATGGAAGAGATGCTTAAAGGTTAAATATGAAAAAATCAGGTTGGTGAAAAATAGTAAGAGAAAAGTGAGCACACAAGGTTGTCCGCCTCAAATTTTCAGCAGAACAAAATTCTGCCCCAGGGAAGAGTAATTAACAAGAAAATAAATTATTTTTTGTTGCACAGAACGACTCATCCTTACAACACACTGCCTCTAAAATGTGTCTTAGTTAAGGACAATAAGGGAAAATAATAAAATAAAAAGCTACTATGCTGGCCTTACTGTGTAGCTCCATGACTGACCTAAGCTATCTAAATCCATGCAACTGTTTGCCATCCTCTCCTGCATTTCTGTTCCCATTCATGTGCCACTGCTGGAGCTCCTCCAACCACTTCATCATCCTCATCATCCTGACCTGACTGGACCAGTACTTAGTAGGTGGGGCAGAGAGGTAATTTGGTGGGGTCTTTTTGCAGCTAGTTCTTAGTAAATTAATTTTCCCACAGAGCTGTCATTCACAATGGGTGCAGTCGCGTGTTTGTACATCTCAATTCTAGCACAAGGATATGAGACCTTGTGGCAAAGCACCACTCATGGGATGACCCCCTTGGGAACAGCACAGATTAGATCAGCTGACACCTTGATGTTATTTTCCCACCTTCTTTACATAAACAGTTATTACTCTTGGCCAATATGATCAGCCCATAAAGCCTCTGCTATCTTGAGGCACGGAGACAGATTGCATCTGTTCTTGCCCTGTGTAGGAGGAAAAAGGCTGTTTCCAGCTTTTTGAGCAGTATTTGTGTGGCACATTGTATATGTAGCATGGAGAAGTATATCCTACACCCTCCTTTCAGATACAATACATACCAAATGAAGAACAGCAAAAAAATACCAGGGCAGGAGTATCCAAAACCTCTGTAAATATTTCAGTAGTGCTGACAGATTTACTTTGAGATTTAAGCTCCCAGCTAATGAAAGAGCGCACAAAAACTAGAAAGCAATATGCTGATACAAATAATGAATATAGGAAACACATGAGCTCAGCATACCTCTCATCCTCCAAATGGCCAACTACAGCGACCATTTTCACCCATGAGCTCGAACTGACAGCTCAGGCCACAGAAAGTCACACGACCAGCAAGCACACACCACACACACCGGACTGTGACCTTGTGTGTGTGTCCTCTTGCACTGTATGGTGGCCAGTTAAAGAAGACCAAAGCACACAAACACAGCCATCTTCAGTCACACCCCTTTGACTCAATACAGATTTTGTCTATAAAAACCTCCGGGCCTGTATTTCACAAGAAAAATGTTTTAAACTTCCACTCATGAGCACCAAACTCACTGAAATTTAGAGATGATGCTTCCATTCCTCTCCAGGTAGCTGTGCCTGACTAGCGTGCCCTGACCACTGGCACCTCCCCTGGGAGAGAGCATTTCACCCCATTCAGTTCTTGGACATGTCCTTTTGGGACAAAAGCCAACCTTCACTGCCAAGGCAACAAACCCAATATTCTCACCACCACCTCTACCGAGGCTTCCCACTGCCAGACCACCTGTTTCCTGCCAAACCTGCAGCCTGGGTCAGAAATAATATCTTACCATCAAGGACATAATGGGGCTGATTAAACCTGAAGGCTCTGATCAGCTGAAAACTTTTGTAATAGCTTGTCAAAGCCACAGAGCACAAGAGCCTCCAAAGTCTGATAGAATAAAGTTAAGTGGTGGTTTGGATAAAGATTTGACATCTCAAGATGACAATAAAATACAGAGAAGGCACAATAGAGAGCTCACAGTACCTTCTCCTAAGTCTAAATGAACCAATTAACTTTTTACCTCATTTAAAACTGATTCTTCATAATAAGGTAATTAAGGTCTAGATGAGAAGACATGTGCACAGTTACAGTCATATACTCTAGCTCTCATCTAAGAAAGCATGTTTGAATAATTTAATGAGATTTAAGTATGTATTCAAATGACTTTTTGAAGCAGTGCTTCAGAGTGCACACACACATATGCTCTGATAGTTACTTTTTCAGAAAAATTCAAGAATAAATAATTAAAAAAACAAAACTATTTCAAGATAATAAAATATGTCTCAACACCTGAAACTCTTAAACCAATGTTACAAAAGAAAGTTATTTTAGAAACAATGGCTTTTTTCAAAACTGCTGTTTTTTTGGGTTTTTTTTAGAAGAGAGGTATTAGAAGGCAAAATATCACAAACTGTTAGTGTTTTAAATAAAAAGATTAAATCCATATTAAAGGATTTGATGGCAATGTCTAAAAGCACATGCGGGGAAAAATATAGCCAGCAAAAGTGAAACAGCTTTGAATCAAATATAGATATGACAAGAAAATTAGAATGCGAAACACTGTTCTGCAAACTGATAACCATGCAATTAAGAGAGATGCAATCAAGCACATACACTTTGACCCCTTCATTACTTTTTAGAAACTATAATCCCAGTTAAATCATCACTTAATGTAGCAAAACTAGTGACACCCCCACTGCCTTTATTTTTTCAGCTTTTTATTTCAAACATGTACTTCCATTCAAGAAAGAATCATAGTTGTTTTTTTTTAACCCTGGCTTGTTAAAGAAAGCCAAAGTTGAGTTCATTCATATATAAATTTAACAATGGCTCATAAACGTTTTGAATTTAATTCAAGGTATGGTTTTACTTGCATATCTACCTTTCTGCCCCTTTCTCTGCTCAGAATGAAGTAATTTTGTATGGTTCTATAAATATCAGTAAGCAATATTCTACTGAAGTGTAATTTGATTTGTTTGCAAATCCCTTTTGAATTGCTTTATGATGCATGAGCGCATGCATTTATTAGGAAATTATAAGCAAAGAAGGCAAGCCAGGCAAGAAGCTTTGCTCACTTTCAAAGTCAAGGAAAAAATTTGGCCCCTGATCAAGCTCTGTGCAAGTGAGAACTTTTAAAAGATTTCCCATTTGGTTCCTGAAAAATAGAAAAAGGAAGAGAAAAGGAGTCCTGAGTGAACATGTGATTTTAGAGACAAGGACTTGGACAGAATGGTTGTGCTGGAAAATACACATTGTAAGCAATCAGATTTTAAAAGTTTGTCCTCAGTTTGCTGTTAAGTCAGGGAAAAGAATCTCTCATTGTCTTGTAATTGTTTGAACTTACTTTCAAAATCCAGGAAAAAATGTGGATAGTTTTCAATTTCCCTGGTAAGGACCTTAAGAAGATTACCCATCCCAGCAAACCTAGTAAATGCAACAAAATCGTAAACAGTTACACATGTAAAGTCAGAATGCTACAGCTAAGGGCTTGACACAGTCTGCATCATATATAGCACATTTTTTTCAAGTTCTGGACTATGAGAAACATTTTGACAGTCAATCCTATGATATTTATGCATAGGGACAAAGAGGAAGACCTTGGATAAACACAGAAATAATTGTATTCAACAAACTAGAATTTAAACATCAGTATAACATCCCAGAGTATAAACAGATATTTATGGGTTCATTTACTTAGCAAAAGAAACAAACTCAGAGCTACATCTCTACTTGTAAATCCTCTAAATTGCTGGATCCATATTACTGAACACCATTGCAAAGTAAAAACTGAGGTCTTAATACTTTTCTTAGGTTCTTCAACATAAAACCATGTAATTTTTAAAAAAAACCTCAATTTAAGAAAAAAAAGTCTGTTCCCAATCAGTAAGATTTTATAAAATATTACTGTAACAATCTATCACAAAGAACAGCTCATTTTAACTTTTAAAAATGTATGTATGCATTAAAAAAAAAAAAAAAGAGTAAGAGAGGAGGTCAAAACTCCTATCCTTTTATCTGTTATTCCTATCTTTTATAATCTTGGAAGTCTTTGCGTTTCAAGTTATGAAAAACTCCCAAAAGGAAAAGTGACCAATTCGGAAAAAAGCAAGTCTCTATGGAAGACAAGTAGGAAAGATATTTGAAGAACAGTTTTTTACCAGTACAGTCCTTAGGAACATAAATTATTGTAAAACTCTGTAGGAGCTTCCTTGGTTGAACTTAAACTTTTTCTCAGAAGAGAGAAAAATTAAACCATGAAAAGCACATATAAGGAGAAAGAGGTCTGCCTGAAGGGATGTAGAAAAACATAATTTTAGATTTAAAATGCAGGTTGAAAACTGAATTTTGCCTCAAAGACAAATATCCTCAGTATTCTAAACCACAGCTCTGGGGGCTCACATCTGATGTTCATCTGTGATTCAGTTTAACTCTTTTCCCACTTACGAAATCAGACCACAAAAAATTATTCTAAGCATGGACATGGCTGATACTCCACATGAGGAGACAAAGCTTTTTTCAAGTTCTTCCACGAGCATTATAGTAGGAAAAGTATCATCAATCCTAATTTCTATGTACAAATAGAGGATATATTTCCACAGCACAAAAAGCTAGCAAGATAATGTGAGCCTTGCAGATTTCAAAGCACCCATAGTCACATTATAAAAATCACATAAATTTAATCAATAATCTCTTCAGAGTATTCAGCTTCCTGTAAACAAGGTTTTTGTTAGACAAATAGCTTTGTTTTGCATTAAACACTACTTCAAAATTTTCTCTCCAGAACAAATCCAGTGAGCAGACTGTCAAGCCCTTTGCAATTAGCAACGTCTTGCATATACAAAATGGAAACATAAAGAAACATTTTCCATTATTTGTAAAGTTACATTCATTTATATGCAGCAAAAAAATCACACTTTTCCTAGAAAGGGGAAAAAACATGCAAACAAAGCAAAATAGATTTTAATACAGTGTTAAAACTTGTATCATCAATAATTTAACACTTTCCTCACTAGTAAAATACATTTTATCAGCATCAGTTAAGAACAACAAGATAATGGGCATACACCTTTTTTCCTTTTCATAGCCTTGAAAGAAAAAAATTATATTATGAAATACTATCACAATCTAAATGACTGACTCAGCATGAATTCAACTCTATTAAGCCATATCTTACCTCATCGCCTCCAATCTTCAGAGAGTGTGCAACCATTTCTTCTACTGCCAAAGTTTGCACTGCATCCAGAGC
Organism: Sclerurus mexicanus; assembly: GCA_013396755.1. NCBI lineage: Eukaryota > Metazoa > Chordata > Aves > Passeriformes > Furnariidae > Sclerurus > Sclerurus mexicanus. The sequence continues at coordinate 873,086 of VWZF01005579.1, forward strand.
TGGTCTAGCTGATAGCATGCTTCGAAGAGCGAGGAATGCTTTGTGCCAAAACCTGAGGATATGCTCCCTCATTTGCATTTAGTAGCTCGAGGTCATGTGCCCAAGCTCTGCTTTCTGATCCTTCTTACAGGGGGTACATCATACCTCGGCTAGAGAGATTTCTGAGTATTTTTTCTGAAACTTTTGTTGTATTTCTTAGCTTGTTTTTCATTTTATTCCCCTTTCCTTCGAGCCTTGTATACAAACTGAATCAGCTATTTGGGTCACAACAGGACACTGGCACAAACTTACACACATCTTCATGGTCAAGCAGCACTTTCCAATGATCCTGAAAGGCTCTGGTTTGATACTATCTATTTTCAAAGTACCTCAACCCCAAAAAGAGTCATATTCAACATCAACATCCAGAAAATATGGTTTAGGTAACTGCTAAACATGCTCTAATTCTTTATGATTTGAAATAATTTCTTTATGATTTCCTAAAAAAAACAACCTAAAAGCAACATCTGGTTCCAAGAAACTTTCAAGTGTAATTCACTACTCAAGACTAAGTTTTTACTCCAAATTTAAAGGCCAACCTTCACCTTAATGGAAGTGCAAACAAACACAATTCCTTGCCTCAAATTGAATTATTTGATTCTGTATAGCTTGCTGCTTCCTGGTACTTGGATCTTTAAAACTGTCTTTCCTTAAAAACTCTAACAACATACGCCAAACCTCAGGAACTGCAAGTCACCTCCAGGATAATTTTTAATGAGATTTCAAAGTAGCTAATGGAACACGTTCTGAGCAGGGCAGTATATATACCGTGGTTGCAAGAAAAATGCAAGTAACAGCTGACACACAGAAGCAAATCAGAAAGGTTTAACTTAAGAGCACAAAAATCCATTTCATTAAACTGGAAAGCATTTTATTTTGCTTACTGTAAAATCAGTTTGAATGTTGAAATGAGACTCAATGCATAAGTATAAATATTGCAGATGTTGCACTACTGAATGATAGCAGCTTCTCTTTAGTGTCTAAATCCCTAAAAACTCCAAGTTTTAACTATGCTTTAAACATTATGACATCTTGACAATGTCGTTTGCATTTTCTTTTTCTCCATTGTTTTTCAAACCATTAAAGCTTACCCTAAGATATTACATAAGCATACAGAAAATACTTTTTAAGCTGTTGATAGTTTAAAGCTTATTGCTTGATTTTTGATGCTCAACATTTAATTAGTAGCACACAGACATAAACCATAAAACCAGTAATGAACAAGAAGGTACATTTCCTATTTTGTGTTTTATTTACCATTATCCAGTAGCATATTTAAAAATTTGAGCATCAAACAAAATAGCACAGGCTGGTTTTCCAACACATAACTCTGTTCCTAAAATTTCATTGATTCAGTTGCAACATTCTAGAGCTATGACCTAGGATGGGAAAATAAATTCCTTGTTCCCCAAACCCATCACTTTATTTTTGAATTGTGATATACAAAATACTATCCCCTCCCCTCCAACAAATCAGAACTCAACCCTACAAATCTGCCATGGATTTTGTATACATGTACTAAAACTATACTGAAATATATACTTATTATACACTTCAGTCCAGTTCTGAAAATTTAGTAGGTGTTCACAAACCGGGTATTATTAAGTAAACATTGAATGTCCAAAGCTAAATATCATGCTATTTAACTCTTCTTTAAAATCTCTGTTTACACGCTGTTTTAAGCAACTACATAATTTTCAAGTGTGAAGTTTTTGCACTACTTTCAAATGACAGCTACAGTACAATATAAATTGCTAGAGAAGTACTAACTGATTTCTTCTCTTACAGGACTAATTTAATCTGTACCAACCCAAAACTATCAGCAGAACTGCAGCTACACTGAAGATGTAACAGACAGACAAAGCATGTAAACCTCATGTTAGTGAAAAAGGACACGTTCAACAGCTCAAGTCTTTGCTGCTCATCAGTGCTTCTTTGCCAGATACTATTTCCTAAATCTGCCTGCTTAAATAAATGTGGTCTAAAAGGCTTTTGTCAAAATGACCTCGATCAGCAAATACCTACTGCTTAAACTCATTTAAATCACCCTAACTAAGCAGGGCTGTGAGTGTTCTCATGAGCGGCTCCATTGGGAGTTTCAAGAGAAACAGAGGCTGCCAAGCTCAGCAGTGGCAATGAAAGATTTGGAATGATAACTTCTGGTGGCACACCTGTGTGGGTAGAAACAGGAGGCATCCAGTCCACAGTCTGAGGGAACTGTAATAAGCATATCAGCATCATTAAAGCACTGGAACTGGCCTTATTGCATGAATAATTAATTGTGGTTTCAAAAACACACCAGCATCTGAACAAACTCAAGATCTCTCAGATCAAAAGCATGGTTCCAAATCACTGTGATATTCATTTCTGCAGTTTGTTGAGGTGCTTGTAAGGAAACAGCAGAAATGCAAGATTCAAAAAATTTACTGGGAGAACTGCCTGCTCGTGGCTTGGATGGACACTGGGTGAGAACCCGGCTGGATGGCTGGGCCCAGAGAGTGGTAGTGAATGGAGTTACATCCAGCTGGTGGCCAGAATTTAGTGGGATGCCCCAGGGCTCAATACTGGGGCCAGTCCTGTTTAATATATTTCTCAGTGGTCTGGACAAGGGGATTTGCATTGCTGAGGCTGCACCTTGAGTACTGTGTCCAGTTCTGGGATCCTCACTTCAAGAATGACATTGAGGTGCTGGAGCAGAGAAGGGCAATGAAAGTGGTGAAGGGTTTGGAGAGTAAGTCCTATGAGGAGCAGCTGAGGCAGCTGGGTGTGTTTAGCCTGGAGAAGAGGAGGCTCAGGGGTGACGTTATCACTCTCTACAACTACCTGAAAGGAGGTTGTAGCAAGGTGGCATTCAGTCTCTTCTCCCAGGCAACTATCAACAGGATGAGAGAACATGGCCTCAAGCTGCGCCAGAGGAGATGCAGGTTGTACAGCAGGAAGGATTTCTTCATGGAAAGGGCTGTAAACATTGGAACAGGCTGCCCACGGAAGTGGGTGAGTCGCCATCCCTGGAGGTATTTAAAAGATGTGTAGATGTGGTGGATTTGGCAGGATCAGGTTAGCAGCTGGACTTGATGACCTTGGAGGTCTTATCCAGTCTAAATGATTCTGTGATTTATTCCCATCAAACTCCACAATAGATTTCTTTTTAACCATCTCTACAATTTTCTTATAGTTGAGAATATTTGCATGGATTATCATGGTATTATCATTATCTTAAGTTGTTTTACTACTAAATGTTTAAATCTTATAAACTGTAGTTTCATTGATGAAGAATAATATAACTAGTATTTAATAGTCTCAGTTGTGCAAATACAGTCAGTTTTCAAAAGCAGTATTATTCCTCTATGAACTTCATTTTAGAAATAAGTTTAAGACTGTATTGTTATACTAAGAAAAGAAAAAAGTAAAAATAGTCATACATTTGTGTTTGAGATGCTGATTGTACAAAAATCCCAAAGATATTTGATAGGGAAGTACATACAGTATTCTCTAGTAATGCACAGTTAAGGGAAAAACATACCCAAATTCTTTCCAGAGAGCAAGCTATATTCATTTTCCAGAAAAAAAATAATATCCCTAATGCTGGCCTCTAAACACTGCATTTATAAGATTTTCATAATATAAATGACATACGTAAATTGCACCAAGAAAAATCCCATGTGCAAGCAAAGAAAAATCAGTGCCACACATTCTTAGGTAGGTGAAGCATAAACAGACAAAAAGACACTCCAAACAAACTCAAAGCCAAAAAATAGATATAAATAAGTGAAATGTAGAATAAGAGAACAAAGTCACTCAAGGTGAAAGTAACTCAAGATGAAAGAATAATTCCTGCTTTGAACAATCATTTTATTAAAATTCCTAGATAAGCAACACTTCCAGCCAAGAGTTTTTGCTGTTAACTGATATGCAGATTGCAGGACACAATTAAAACCTACCAAAAAAGTGAGGCAAGTAAAAGGGAATTCATAAATGGTTTGTAATGACAAATACATTTTTCACTAATCATAAAATGTTTAAAGAGTTTGCCAATAGCATTAGTACCCATAGCCCCAAGGATTACAGAGCTTGGCTTATGGTTTCATTAAAATTAAAAGAAAAAAAAGAAAAAAACTTACCTTAGATGAACTTAAAACTTATGCAGGACAAAGATTTTTCTATATGCCAACCTCACATCTGAATATACTTTGAACAGAACTCCTATATATTTTCAAAGCACATAATGTCAGAAAAGCCATTGTGAAAGAATGAAAATTAGGCAACCAAAATACCTGGATTTTGATTCATAGTTCATAATTAAAAAAACAAAACAAAAAACGACGACACAACACAAACCAACCAAAAGAATACCAACAAAAATGTGCAATGGAAGCCAATTAAGTAATTAGAATAAAATTATATTTGAAATTAAGAAAACACTGTTGCACTGTGCTCATTCTGCCTGAGTGTAGAGTATCTAAAATAACCTAGTCTGAATGTGCCATCGCCTGCACAGATGCTTTACACAAAACAGGGACACAATTCTCCTGTGCATGATAAATGGAGCCTCTACCAATTGATGCTGTTAGGCAAGCAAAGCAGGATACCAATGCTTACCAAACTCATACACAGCAGGGAGAGAGAGTTTTTCTTCCTTCAAAACAAAACCACTGTATTTTTCCCGTGGAGTTTGACTTAGTTCTTCCAACTTTTTGTAAGAGAAGGGCAGCCCCACCATCATCTTCCTCTTAAAACTATCCTTGCCCTCATCATTTCTCACCCAAATCATGGTGAAAAAGGAAGTAGGCCATCTTAAAACACTCATTTCTGGAAATCTAATTATTTGAACATTTAAGAAGGTATCTGGTTTCCACATCTGTGAACAAAATCAGTGAAAAACCTATTCTAGAACAGACAACTTCTTAGATACAGAATCAGAAACAGGACTCTCAGGTGAAAAATCAGTAACAGAAAAAAAAATGTTGCTGGTATTTTCTGCCTGTAAATGACTGCTGATTAATCAGCCTTCTGACTATGCCACACAGTATTTTTATCATACAGAAAATCCAATCCAAGTGTCTGAAAATACAAGATGAAAACCATCATATTCTAGTTCTTTAGGCAACTATGGTAAAAACTTTCCTCAGTTTGATTTTTTCAAGTTATTTCTTGTACCAGTTGATAACAGGAATAAGTCTTTGCATGTCAATTTTCTTCTTTGTCTATTTTACTTCTCATTTTAATACATAAATGCCAAAACAGTACATACAATCTCAGTTAAGTCCTGATATATAAAACCATAAATCCTACAGTGACTGGATTTCTTCTTGCATATTTGCTAGTCATCTGCTCTGAATGTGTCAGTATGTAGGACATAATGCATTTTGCATTTCTGGATGTAGGGTAATAATCTGTAAGATACAGATCTGAAGCAGCACTCTAGCAGGACTTTACAAGTATTGTTTCCTGGAAAAGGGGAGAGAATTTAAACAATATCTTAAAATACTAAGCAGACAATACATTTAAATCAAAGATATTGATATCAGTGGAATTAAGATAGCTATGGCTGACTATATGTACCAAGAGCTCACGATTTAAGGAATTTAAGATGAAATGTGGATCTTCGTACGGATTAGTTGCTATTAGTTTAAAATACTTCCATTTGTGTAATAGTGGTCTTACTTAACATCTTATTACAAGAAAACTTCCTGACCAATTTCTGTTACAAAGCTGTTGATGGAAATAGCAAGAGTTCCACTAGGAAAAAAAAAAATAAGAAAAACCACTGTAAATAAACTGGAGGATAATATAGACTTTGAAAAAATTATTCAGAATTTCAGAAAAAGGTAAAACAAAAAATACCTATGTGTCTTTGGGTGAGGATAATGGAAGAAAGAGCAGGTATCATCCCCAAAACAGCAATGTGGGAGACCACCTAACCCAAGAAAGTGGTAAAGAAGGTTCTTCTGAAGTATGGAGTTGTATGAGGAACAGAATAGGGCAAGAAGCTTCAGGAGGATTAATTCACCATGTATCTCTACAGGCTCCTGGAATAACAAATGCTCTTTCTAGAGGAGTTTGCCAGAAGAATGACTATTTTTGACTTTTATGATAGTTACGGGGAGAATTAACTGAATACAAGGATGGAAATACAGGAGAAAAAAACGGCAGAAGTTACAAAACAGCAAATTAAAGATCATGATTTCACAAAAGCAGTTTCAGTAATCTCAGGTACCTGTAAGGACAGGTCTCTTGGAAAGTTGATTTAAGGGATAAGGGAATGCAGGAAACTCAGCAGTTAAAACAACACACAACAGGTTATTCTGATGGGAAAAAAAGAGAGAAAACAGAGGCTCAGAAATCAATACACCTGTATAAGCATAGGGAGGAATTGAAGGAAGAAATATATAGAGGGAGCTTTGACAAAGGACTTAGAAGAGAGATGACAAAAGAGAAAATGTTACTTACTACCATAACTTTGCTAAAACAATGAAAATCTGGAAAAACAACTATCAGCAGTTTACTAGCAAAAATTGAGGGCAGTATTTTTAAACAGTATCTGTTATCTGTTGTACAGATCTGATTTTACTCAATACTTTTAATTAAGGACAGAGAAGAAGAAAATACCCATTTAAAACATGCACTAATCTAGAAGGGAATTAAAATATTCTGGAAAATAGGATTCTAATTCAAAATCACTTTGATAAACTGGAGATACTATCCAGAAGGTATTCTATAAATACAAATGTAAATTATTCCAGTCAAGGAAAAAACCAAATCAATCCCACAAATGCAGATGGACTGGTAAGCAGAAAGACTGAGGAAAAAAATTATTTAATCATTATACTGGATTATAAATTAAACATAAAGCAGGTTAGAAAGGTGCTAAAATCTGGAATTTTTCAATGGCAGCTCTCACAGTCAAGGGATGAGGGAACTGAATATTGAACAAGAACAGGTTTTCTTCAAAACACTAGTCTGTAAGATCTCTAAGTATGCAGGAGTGAAAGAAAAGTATACATTTCAATTAAACTCCTCCTTTTTTCTTAATTAACTCTGTCATTTTTTAATCCTTCTGATATTACTTTGTTAATTCCTTTTCTTTCACATTAAAGACTCAATTCATTAACACATAGAGGGCAGAACGGTTCCATGGCACTTCACTGCAAAACAGCCTGCCTTGAAAGTTGCATTTAGTTAACAAACAAGCACATTAGCCCTCTTAATGATGCAAACACAAAGAGATTCTTAATTTTGTATCGTGCCTAATACTTTAAGAAGCGCATTCCCCAGTAAATCCATTTTCAAAAAATGTGTTTTACTTGCACGTACAGCCAAACAAGCCTTGTGCCCCAACACGAGGTTGCTAAACACCATTTCAGGGGTTTTTTGGGTGTATTAACTAGCTGCGGTTCGCCTAAGATGACAAACGCAAGGACTACTGCGGATGGCGCTGAACTGAAACCACCCTTTTAATTAAGAGTTAAGATTTCTTGCAAGCGTAAATGAAAACTGCAATCACGTAGCGACCCTGACAGGCCCCGCAGTAATTAATTCTAATCGCCGCTGGAAGCTACTCCTAATTTAGCAATGAAATTTGCACAACTTTTTATTAAGCCAGTAAAACTGATGCGCAGCCGGGACTTCACACGCTGCTCCCGCTTTGCCGCGTATCTATTTGTGACTGGGTGAGCGATGCTCCAAACCCTCTGCGCCCCTGTGTCCCCGCATCCCGGGAGAGAGGCGCGTCCCCGCATCCCGGGAGCGCGGATCCCGCGGGAGCGCGCCCGGCGCGCCCCCTGCCGCCGCACGGCCGCCACCGCATCCCCGGCCGCGGCACCCGCATCCTCATCTCCGCGGGATGCTCCCTGCGCATCAGTTTCTGCACGCTGCCTCTTGTTCTGGGTACCACCGGCACGATGCCGGCGCCATCCTCTGGGTGTTCCCCCCCGCCCAGATGCTTACAGAGGTTGATGAGGTGCCCTCTCAGTTTCCTCTTCTGCAGGCTAAATTGGCCCCGCTCGCTCTGCCTGTCCTCATAATGAGGTGCTCCAGTCTCCTGACCATCTCCCCGCCTAAGGAAAGGCCAGGATGGTCCCTAATGCCAGCTGAGATCAGCCCGGCAGTGCCAACAGGAGACCCTCTCGTCCGCATGGATTGCTGCGGAGACTTCAGCTCCTCCATCAGCGGATGACTTTCTCCTGTACTCTTACAGCTCAGACAAACCCCAAATTAATCCAGACAATATTTTAATAACCACATTTCAGAACTAATACCAATATTAAAAAAATAAATTATATCACTTTGCCTTTTTTCCTGATGAAACTCAGAACTTAGTTTAAAAGTAACTGTGACGGCATCAACAATTATGACAGCTGTCATTTCCACTCAAAGGCTGACCAGCACCTGGCGGCTGTTTGGGCTTGGCAGAGTGAAATCCCGAGGGTGGCAAATGTTCTCAGCAGGGCATCCAACACACGCCACATCAGCCCTGGCACCAGTCCCGTTTTCTCCATCTGAACAGAAATAACGTTTCTATTTACATTTATTCAACCAGCTTTGATTAGCATTATTTCTCTTGAAGTTAAGAAGCAGTCTGAAAGTTGAGATAGAAGAAATGTTTCTGTAGTCTGACTAAAAAACATACACAGGATGAGATACACCAATGTTAAAATGCCAGTGACCTGCTATCAAAAATGGAAGCAAGTAGTCACATCCTAGATTTTCTTACTGCCTTTGTTGAATCCTGTTTGAAAGGCAAATCATGCCTTTTAGAACTACAGAAAATATGCTATATATAGATATAGCATATATATATATAAATATGCTATTTAGGTTTAGAGCAAAATTTTAAATTTTACTTTTGCATACCCTTGTTTCATTTTCAGTTGTAGCTAACTTGTCATTCACACTCAGATGTGGCATAAGTCACATCTAAAGAATAGAGCTTAAAGACTGAAAACTAATTGAAAGACCTAAATCAATACACGTTTCAAAAGTGCAAAAAATCCTTTCCATAAAAACAGCGTTTAAATTGCAAAAAGGATAATATTTTTATTATAGAATAGATTTTTTTAAGTATTAATATCAGAAAAAAATACACATATACACACAATATAAACGTCTATGTGTGTATATATACATTGATATCAGATAAAACTTGGATTTTTTTATATATTTAAATTTTATATCAAACTCACCAAGTTAATACTGCCACCCAAACTACTTGGCACAGACTTTATGAAAGGAGTATATTCAAGAAATTATAAGGGTAAGTTGACAATGGTGGAACAGACATTTGGTGTCTCTCACCTTTCTGATCTTCCGAAGAATTATTTAACGTCTGAAAAAGTCCAACCACAGCAGGGCCCATCACAGTCCTACTTGGGTTTTTGGGTATGGTTTCCACACTGTCACCCAACAAAAGGCAATAACTACTTTCAACCAGGCCCTCTTCAATTCAGTTCTCGAACAATGCACTTCTTCTAGTTCAGTGTTTGACCAGCCACCCACCTTCCAGCCATAAGGGCTAAAATGAACCATTGCCTAAAACATCAAAATTATCACCATACTACCAAAGAATTAGGGCAGTGACCAAGACTGTTGCTTAATTTTCAGGTAAAATTAAATATGCAAATAAGATCCTTATTATCCTATAAGAAGTTTAAAATTCTGTAATAAATAATTCCTACATTTTAATACACTTCATTCAGAAATGGAACTGGCTATAATAAAATTCCTAAAAAGGGTCTGATAATTAAAGATTCTATGAAAACATGCTGTGATCAGCATATTCCAGGCAGGAGAAGTCCAATACAAATCAAGATAGCTGTCTGGCACCTGATTTGGAAGCAGGCTGCAGTTAAGGCAGTTATCCACTAAGTGGCATTATCAACCCAAACACCTAATTTTCACAAAAAATGATCATTGCAAAGAGCATTTTACTCCCTACAAACAAACTGATAGAAAACATTTTCTTTGAATGATTCATTTTATTCAAATTTTTCGTAAACTTTTCTATTATTCTAAACACCATTATCAATTTCGTTTTTTCATAAAAACACTTACAATTATTTAGCAGGATGGTCAGGTTAGAAATAAAACCATCATGACAGAGATATTAAACATAGCAAACAAAATATGGAAGCAATAGGAATTCAAATTACACACAAAAAGGTACAAAAAGGTATTTTAAAAGTAGCTGCGGTTTCAGTAGTGCTGTAAATCAACAACTCTAATATTTCCTGTTGTGAAGTGTGAAACATCTCACACCAGATGTTTACTCTAGATAAAACACTTTTTAAAAAAGTAAATCCAATAAATTAGACATACTGATTCTACTTGATAATAAAGAGTATTAAAAAATTACAGTAATTTGGGAAAGTAAGAAAACTACTATGCTTCACTAATTATTTAAGGATTTGTTTTCAAAATGTTATTTAAAGATTAATGACTGTAAATATAGGAGGGTCTTGACAATTGTTTACTGGAAAAATGCCTTTAGGAACAGTAAAAATACCAGAAAAAAATGTATTAGAACTCTCATTTTAAAACAGTTTTCCCCTATTTGTATTGTTTGTCCCTGCCTTTTATCACTGTCAATTTGTTCATACATAAACAGCTACTGAAAATAAAGGGGAAAAAATCAGCATTACTATATATGAGACTACAGAAAATATAAATGAGCAGCTACTGTCTCTCTGCCTCATCAAAACATATATTTTAAACTTGTGAAATGTCCTATACATTCAAAATTCTCAGCATACTTCAGTGCTACAAGGAGCAAGACATTCCATTTCTTTTTTTATAAGTTTTTTTTTCCTTACTGGCCACAGAGGAATTGCATTAGGACAGAGTCCTTTTTCCCTACATCCGCCTACTACAAACATTTGCTGCAAGTCAGTGACTCCAAAACCAAATTGTTTACAATTAACTCAAAAAGCCATTAAAAAATTGTTTCTTTGTTCCAGTTGGAAAGAGGGACAGCCAGATGTGTGGCTTGTTGATCTTGCTCTTTTCTGACCTCTGAGTGTAGGAAGAACTACAGCTGAGGAAGGAAGTCAGCAAGTCGTGTTAATGAAGGTGAACATTGCAAAAAAAAAAAAAAAGCTTGAAAATTTTTCTCATGAAAGAAAAGTCTCTTTGAAAGTTTATTAGGAGAAAATACAAAGTCTTACTTCTTGCTATTGATGAAAAAGTAAAGCCTTTGCTTCAGAAGCAAATAGTTTGTTTCTTTTAGTACTTCAGAAAAATTTTATGCTTAATTTCAAAAACTTCATGAAGCTTCACTGCTAGAAATTAGCAAACACCTGATCATTAACACCTGCTGGGAAACCATCCTTCCTTGAGAATGCAAAACTCAGGAAAAGCATTTTAATTTTAGGCTCTCACTGAGTCACAGTCTAGCAGTACAGACCAAAATCTGGCCTAAAGCCGAATTCCAGATTGAGAGTGTGCCCAGTTCTTGGGAAAACACACCTGGCCGGCAATGCAAGGCAGCCCTCTACAGTTACCACAGTACTTTTCTTCACAGGTCTGCCTGAAACACGATCGTGCATTGTATCTGTGAAATACTGCCAATGAATTAACTGTGTTGAAAAGCTCATTACATGGTACTCCTTGCACCAGTGCAGAACATGCCTTTACTAGATACTGTCGGCATAAAAACAATCTCTCAAAGACTGCACAGCAACAGGTGTAAAACATTTATAAACTTGTTTCTTGTTTATAAACTCTTAATTACTTTCTTAAAAAAGTCTAACATGCATTCTGAAGTTCCACAACCACAGTGTGTAGAACTTTATCAAGGTAGCTGAGATATTAGTAAGTTATCATGGCCTGAGGTAACACCAAAGGACACACTTGTGTGTGGAGCACAAATTCACTCTAGAGATTCAGCTTTAGATACGAATTCTGACACCTCAAGCAGTCAGTGAAGTGTACTTCAGGCATCCAACTTAATTGTCAAAATCAGGTTAAATGTTTGATGTTGCTGTCCCTGCATTGCTAGCTTCATATTAACAGTTGGCACTGCTTTTGGTACAAAATGATGCCTAATTCTTGTTAACCAGATACTATTTAAGAATATACTTTAAGAATATACCCTCTGAAGACATGAATCATCATATTCATCATCATAGTTCATCATCTAACTTATGTCTACTATGGTACTATTTAATTAAGAAACTTTCCTATGTATTCTTAGAAAACAGGAAATGGAAAGTGAAAACGAGTTTACTGTCTTCCCACCCCATGTTCTCCTGCCCCCAAGGTCATTTAAAAGCCAGCATTAATAGATCACCATACACATGCACACACAAAACACTTCTGCAAACAGTTATAGAATTATTTATTTTGATAAGAAAATTCAGGCTCTGGAGAACATAAGCAATATTTCATGTCATGCTTTTCAAAACAGTTGTAAGGGATACTGGTCATTTTAAAAACGGTCTACGAGATTCAATCTTCCTCTTTGCACTGAGAGAAATGAAAACGTTGTCATGTAAAATTCCAGGCACAGCTCAAACAGCTCACAGCTATGAGCACAAAGAATTATTTCTGCCACACTAGTATTTAGAATTTATTATTGGCTTATCACTGTCATATTAAGATTTTATTTTGCTTCTACAGCTTGTATTTTGCCAGTCTTCTGAAAAAAAAAAATCAATCCAAGGTCATTAAAGGCATATTTAAGGGCTTCATTTGGAAAGCAGTCTTAATAACTGTAAAAGGTCTCTAATTAGCAATTAGGGTTTCGAAAATATATCAGGTAAAAAAAAACCCTAACAAATTTTCCTACCAGTTGTAATTACTACCAGTTTATTATTTCCTACCAATGAACTTAATAAAAGCAGTGAACCACGCTTTAGTAATATTAACTTTCTATGGAATAAATTTGAAATAATTATTAATTTAACAAATTTCTATTTCCTCATTTCACCCTCCTTTTTTCCTCTTCATTTCCTGTTTCTTCTGACATGCCAAGAGTATTTATCTCTACTCCTACCACTTTTCCTTTTTCTTCCTTTCCATTCTACTTGTCTTGTCTGTAAGACCTCCCTTCAGCTGATCTCACTCCCCCCACCAGTGGGGTGGATAAGCCCATAGAGAGCACTCATTTTTGAGATTCTCTCCTCGCTGGCTCAGAAGGATCATCCTGCACTTAAAAAGTAGAACGGGCCATTAATTTTAGTTAAAATGCTGTTGTAAAATTTAATAGGTACGTTATATACATAATTCCTACTTCAAATTCCATATGACTGTAACAAAATAGAAGGCTGGAAGGCACTTTAAAGGAGAAAATAAGACCTAAAAATAAAATACGCAAAGTAGCTTCACTGGTTAAGTATATAGTCCTCACAAGTTCATATCATTAGTTTAAAACACAGAGAAGAATAATTTCCTATACTCCAGAAATTGCCAAAGCTCTGTCTGCAGCCCTTCATCTTAATAAATCTCTCCAGCCACCCTTCACATCCATCCCCTCCCTTGGACCTGGGTTTATTCACCTATCCAGTGAAATGAAACAGGAATATTGTTTTTCAACTACACCAGTTCCACATCCTTTGTGGCTTTAAATTAATGAATCTCTACACCTTCCAAACACCTATGCAGGTGGCTTTACTTTTTTTGAACAAACCTCCACGTGATTAGCAAACACCTTTATTTTGACAGACTGCCCTGGGTTCACCTGGGTACTGTGAACCTGCTTTGAATAGTCAGGCTGCTGCCTTGTTGGGCTTGTTTTTGCCTGCAACAAATGGAAGTTTTCATGATCTTTTGCCCACAGCATTGCCTGTTGGATGCCTCTCCTGGCAGCTGAATTAATGACAGTGTTCACTGTTATTAAAGCAGGGTTAGCATAAAAGGTCCTTTCCATACTCAATAGCTTCCATCTCTCTGAGAAAACACCAGATCAAAATGACCATCTTGCACAGCCTTCCTTCCCACAATAAAGTTATCATTGCCTTTCAGGTGTTAAGTGTTAGATGCTGCAAGTGGCCAGGTCAAGTGGTCCTGTGTGCTTCACGTTTTCCAGCAGCACAAAAAGCACTGGCAAACAGCACTGTTTGGTTCAGAACCATCAGAACTTGTGTCTGTGACTCACTGCCCTGAAACCCCGGCGTAGTGCTCACCTCAGCTTAGCTGCATGTGTAGTATGACACTGAGATCTCCCTTCTGTTCCTTATAATCTACGTAGAAAACATGGATAGACAAACTGGTACAACCTCCAGTATTTCACTAAGAAGAAGGTAATCTTCAGTGACAAATTCTCTTTTAATTACATCTGCAGATCAAGACCTCCTAGCTCTTCTCTATCACCCTCTGCTTCTTCCTCAGTTATTGAGGTCTGCAGCTGTTCACAACCCCTTCATGGCCTTCCTCATGTAACAAGCCTTTTCTTGGAGCAGAGAGAAACAAGAACTTTAAAGCCAATAAAGCAATTTGTTGCTGCAGGTTCTGGCACTGATTTCCTCACACTGACACCAGTACTTCTCTGAGTCTGCAGTGAGCTGATGCAGAGGTCTAAACCGACAGAAGTAATCCTCCAGGAAGCCTTTGCAATCCCACAGATTCTCAGCAGCAAATTGCCTAAACCATCATATCCTGCTGAGTGAAGGTGTCGATGCAAGAAAAGGGGCAAACCGAAATCACCTGCTACTTTCAACGGCAACAAGATAATCAACCAGCTACATGCCTGATCATAAAGACAATCCTGTACGTAGTCTGACCACACAGCGTTGTTAGTGTGGTTTCTCTCAGGGAATATAAAATATAAAAATATAAATCATATAAAACCTGAACTATTAAAACCTTGAATATAAAAATATAAATCATATAAAACTGAACTATTATTTAAAACCTTGAATAACATTGGACTCATTCAACAAAGACAGAAACATTGCACAAAGTCCAGCATATTGCATTCTTCATCTTTCTTGCAATTCACATATATAAGAAAGGGTGTACTTAACACAAACACTTGGTTAAGTCTTACCTAGAAATACAGTGGTTCCAATTCACATTCAAAAATCCAAAGAGGCGATGCTAAACGTTCAATGTCCGTCTGTCATGAAAAACATTCAAGATTACACTTGGGATCACGGTGCTTTTTCCTCTCTCAATTTTCAGATTAACTTTATAGTTTAAAAAGGAAATTTCCAGGAAAAATAGAAATTATTCTATTCAAACTGAAATTTGTAACAACCAAAAAATTTTTGGAGCAATACCATTCAAAAATGCAGATGGGTTGAAACGATCAGGTACTTAAACTAAATTTTATACCATATAATTCTGCAGAACAGAGTCAATTTAAGTTGGATTTTATAATGAGCTGTTGCAAAGGCTGGTACAGCCAAAGGAAAATAACCTTCACTGGCATTGGTATACATTATATTAAGAATTAAAAGATATAATAATGAAATCATGAAAATAGGAATACATTTCCAAAACATTTAGCAATTTCGTATAAAGGCTATATTTATTTAAAGCAACATTTATATTGAAAAAGTCCAGTTAAAGCAGTTCTAAGTTCAGAAATTAATTTTCCAATCTTTTGGAACTACTGAAATAAAGAATGTAATTTAAATGTCCAATAGTGATAATTTCATTCTGCAAGTGTTGGTGGGGGGCGAGGCTAGCAGAAAAACAAGGGGACCAGCTCCTTCATAACATCTATAGGGACAGCTATCCTGATGTTACTTTTTCAACTCAATAAAACAAGTTAGAAGCAAGGTTGCTTCCAGAATAAAGGTGAAGGTAACAAGATAAAGAAATCCACTATAGAAAAACTTGGAAGTGAACTTCCATTTCAACCATAACCTCAGTAATGCTAATATAACCCCACAAACACTCTTCCCAAATACTCAGGTTCACTATCCACAAAACCTCACAGGCCAAGCCAGCATGTCCATAAATCAGCTTAATTAAATTTTGACTTTGAAAAACACATGGTTGTGTTTCTGCATCTATGTTTGTAAATATATAACTAAAAACTGGTTCCAATCTAATTATGGATTTTTATCATTTAAATTCAAAATAGTAGAAGTGCTTAATTGCTGCCTAAAGAGGCATTATCTTTTGAAGCTCAGGGGAAAGGTGGTGCAGTGCAGATTGGGGTTTTTTCCTAAAAATACATTCCTTGCTGCAAATTATAACAATTCATTATAAAGCAGATTAAATTAAATCAAAATGTAACACTAATTTCCCAAGTAGAACACCCACACAGGGAACTAATTAGCAATAGCTCCTCTGTGTAAACAAATCTTTGTACCAATTAGTAGCTGGTCAAGTCAGGGAACTCCCTTTCTCTAGGAGAAAAATGTCTATTTTCAGCATTGCATTATTTTGCTGCTAGCTGCAAATTCTGTCCACTTCTGTAGCAAGAGAGGGTGTTTAGACTTATATTTCAGAGAGTTTGATGGGAACCCAGTCAAGATTTGGGGAAAAAAAATGGCAGCAGAAGGCCTATAAAAATCACAGAATCAAGACTTCAAAAGGGATGAGAACAAAACTCTCTCTCTGCCTAAGCCAGTTCTGTCCCAAGGGTTTACACAGACCAGAACAATAACAGTGAAATTACTCAAAACAAACAGTGGAGTAAATGAAAAAAGTACATGGGAAGAAGAATTCTCAGTTGTTATTCTATAATAAGAAAGGCAAACAAATAAAAACCCCAAGGCGAGAATATTATGCCCGGATAGCACTTTAGACGCGTCAGCTAGGTGCAACAGTAAAACTACACAACAGGATGGCATTCAAGGGTGGCTGAGTGTTCATTTATCATTGATGACATTCAAATCTGCTAGACAGCTGTTCTGAGCAAGACTGAAAGTACCAGAGTTGACTCTTACCTTATTGAAGATGATCCAGAGCCTTCCTGATACTTAGACAGAGGCTGCAATCTGTGGATTTTAAAATTTGTTTAAAAGGATTGCTATTAATGAAACTGTTCCAATTACTAAGAAAAAAATCAGAAAAGTTACTTAAATTCCTTTAAATACAGAGTGACTTCCCTTTTTTGAAAAGCAAAGAGTATTCCTGCAAGGTATCTTCTACTGTGCATTACACGCATTGCAGAAAGTCAATTAATCTCATAGCACCAACTACCAGATAGTGAACTACTGTTACTGGGTTTAGGACACTTAGTTTGCTCTGAAGAGTGATGCATCTTACATGGGAAAGAAGCTGGGAAGGAGGCATCAGAGAACAGGCAAAGCAGGAACACCTCAGGACAGAGAGAGGACTGGCAGCACCTCACAGAACCCAGAAATCCACCTCTTCCAACAGAGCAGTGATGCAGTAAGAGAACTTCTGACTCTCCAGCACGACTGGGTTGCAAAAAACAGCTCTACATACCATTGTTTTTTTACAACATTTACTGGCTGAAGATATAAGAAAACATGTCTCCTTGACCCAACAACAAAAATGACAGATCTGAAAGACCCAGGAACTCCAGCACTAATTAAATTTATATAGAGAAACTAAATTTTGGAAACTAAAACCCAGTAACTATTAAGGAGTATCTCCTGTTCTGCTGTATCATAGAATTACAAAACCTTTGCAACTTACACAGAACAGCTACATCTCAGCACAACTTAAGTAGTAGCTAGGGCTGAATTAGATTTTTATCAACATTAATACATGTTTCATTCCAGAAGTCTGTTTTTTAACCTTTTAAAAAATTTATCTCAGATATTCAAATTTCAGTATAAAAAAAAAATCAAACTAACACAAAAAGCAAATGGGATGCAAGAACAATGTCAGTCCAACTCACAGACCTAATGTGATGGCAAGAAGCACTTCTTGTTCACAAGCAAAAACTGCATGGAACGGGCTGTAAGGCAAGTTCACTGAGGTAACACATTTAGATTGAGAGACATATTGTTGAGTGTGAGAGCAAGTGCCATGGGAGGGAAAGAAGAAAACTACTCTGAAAATTTTCCAGTTTCAGGTTTTTAAAAAGAAATATTCGTTTAAAAGTGGAGATAAACAGCCTAAGATTGACATCAGAATTCTCCACAGGAAAGCTGAGGGGAATAAAGAGGAATAACACTTTAATGTGTTTATAAAATAACTAAATATCAAGATACTTCTTCTAACACTGTGACTTAACCACAGGGTGAAGAAACATATTTATGAGCAACCACTCTTCTCAAGAAAATTTGCATTTCAGAAAGAAAGGAAAGTGATCATTCTTTAAACACCAGCATGATAAAAATGGACAGAAATAAGACACTCTGGGAACCTTAGCAAAACCTTAACGCTGCTTTAAGGGAAGGATATCAACAAGGAGGCAAACCATCATATATTAATGTAGAAGAGAAAATTCTCTCTTACTGTTTTGGTAGTATCCAGTAAGTCAATTTATCCCTAGTTAAAATGCATTTATATAATAAAACACAGGAGTCAGTTTGGTTCCCTCAGTGTATAGAGGGACCTGCTGGGAGTAAAGCTTATTATCCACACAGGGATTTGAGCAGTCATAGTTCATAACCAATTTGACTTAAGGAAAAACACAGCTGCTATTTTGAAAGTTTCCTGCTGTGTAAGAAATAATTAAGGCTGTACGATCAGTACTCAATGAAGCATAAATAGCAAAGATGCTAAATTAATTCTATTTGCAAATAAAGAGTTAAGTGAAGCTGCATTACAGAATAGACTATGTAATGCTGTAGTTCAAAGGCAAAAGAGAGGAGTTAAATAAGATGAAATCTGTGTCAGAGGCCAAACTCTCAATCCTAACTATGCAACCACAGGATTATTTCATGTTTTAGAAGTCCTTTACTCAAGAAGTAGAAAGTACAAGTACAAAAATGAAGCAAAGAATTGTATTGTGATTTAAGATACCAAAAAAAAAAAGAAGCAGCTAAACACACTTATCAATGTACACACTGAAAAAGCACAGACTCATTAAAACCTTTACTAAGCTGGTACTATTTAAATATTATGCAGAAAGATGTGAGAGAATGCTGATGAATACAGGTAATACAGGGCAGCTCATCCTTAGAGTATCCTGACCTGAGCTTCGATTCTCTCCCCACACAACCCTCAAACCACAAACTCCACCAAGAATTCCCAGTGCAGGAATGGCACTGTCTGCGTGGGCACTGGGAGCTCAGTTTCTGATCATTGGACTATTTCCAGGTGGAGGAATAAATGACAAGTTCACCAAGGACACCTGTGCCATCCCCACAGCTATGCATCAAGTCCTGTGGAAGCAAGGTGGTGAGACAGATGGTTGAGATCCACAGACTAAAATCAACCCTTGAGTTGTCTGTTGGACCAGACACTGTTAAGTCATTAGGACTCTAATAGCTTTAACACTGCTTAAAGAAAAAACACCCACACACAAAACTTCACACCCTGCAGATTTTGCTAAATATAAGGTTAGACTTGCATCTCCTTGACAGAGGAAAACAGACAATTAGCAGAAAAGGGCTGAGACATCTGCTTAAGACAGGGATTCCCCAGGGAAAACCTAAAGATCATGCCAAGTCAGGTTGTGCTAGCAGGTTGTTACTGCTCCTTCAGCTAACAGAAGGCAAAGCTTAGGTCAGGGATAAATTTTACTCTACTGCCAGGATATACATCCTTTGATTGAGGGCACTGTACATGCCATCTGCTTACATTTAATTTATTCATTTTGATTTAAAATGCCAGGCCACAATTGTTAAAAAATAGATATAATTTTTTAAACAAGTGCTTTCAAAGTTCGTGATTATACCTGTCTGTTCACTAGGGCTTGTCTTATAGGAAAAAAAAGAAAAAGAAAATCATTCTAGGATTTTAAATTGCTCTGGATTATTTTTCCTCCTTTCCAGACAGCTTCTCCCTTCCAGGCTTGAAAAAGGTTTTCCTCCTACCTTTCAAAGACAATGCTGCCATTGCCTTCCCAAAGAAGCTGCTGAATCCCAGCTTCCTGGAAAGCAGGATCCGTGGCCACCTATGTGTCAGAAAATGAAACAGACCAAGGCACACAGCCATGCTCTGGGCTTGGAACCAAAAACATGGTACAGCTTGTAGCTGGACAACTAAAATCCTATTCCTCCAAAACAGCCTGGCCAGATCCAAACAGCCTTTTGGAAACAGTCCATCATCTCTCTTAACCCCACAACTATGCTTGGGCATTATCTGGGAGAGTGTTAGTTGGCACAGGACAAAACTGTGTCATGAGCAGTACTAAAAATGTAACAGTAGAGTCGCATGCCATATCCACTCCTTATTTAGTTCCTACTATGAACATGCATCACAAATACAGTACCCAGCTGCTTCTGGAGAACATAATTTTTACAAGTTAATTCCATAAGCAGCCAAATACATTTCAGAATTAACAGGTTGCTTTTTCCAGGCTTTATAGCTCCTGGCTTTAATATCACATCCTCACCTAGGTAGTTGTTGCTTTCAAACCAAGGGAACAGGACGACATAAGCACATAACAGTGGGCATTCGTGTCTCCACATTATATGCAGCACACATGAAAATTTGCAAGGTTTTGGAGTTTTTTAATGTGTTCAGGCAGACTGAATACGAGCATCTGCCTGCTTAATTTCAGCAAGTCTGGACTGCTGCCAGTAGACCACTGGCCCTGACCATCAGCTGGTATAAGTGGGCATAGCTCTACTGACAGCATCCCAATGCACAGCGGTTCACCCGCATTGGCATGATGCACAAGAAAGAAATTCAGCTGACAAGATCAGCATTCTGGGAACAAATCTGGGTTTTTTCTGATAATTCACGAAGTTATATATGTCTTCACAAATTTATTTCTACCTTCTAAATCAGAAATCCCAACTTATTTACTTAAAAAAATTTAATGCAAACCTGAATCAAAAACATTTACCCTTATTTTGCACAAAAAGGAACACAAGCAAGAAGTTCTTGTAAACACAAGAGAGGCATATAAAATTTTTCCAAAGGAAAACACAACTACCATGGTGCAAATCTGGATGTAAATATTATACTTGGCAAAAATGACTGTGTGTAAAATTTTGTATAAATGTAATTATGCAATGTCGTAGGGTACCAAAAATTCATCCCAGCAGTACAAAAACATACACCCCCTTTTCACAACCACTGGCCTACAGATCATGCTTCTTCACTCCCAACTCAGCTTACCTTGTAGTCTTAAAAGTCCAATGGTATTATGTATTGGGTTTCTGTGGCAAGGTTTTGGTAGCGGGGAGGGCAGTGTAGGGGAACAGGACAGGATGACACAACCCACTACTGGCCAAGGCTGAGCCCATCAGCAATGGTGGGAGCACCTCTGAGATAACAGAGTTAAGACGGTAGAAAAAAATTGCTTCAGAACAGCAGTTGGAGAGAGGAGTGAGAGCCTGAGAGCAACAACCCTGCAGACCCCAAGGTCAGTGCAGAAGGAGGGGAAGGAGGTGCTCCAGGTGCCAGAGCTGAGATTCCCCTGCAGTCCATGGTGAGGCAGCTGTTTGGATTGTCCACAGGGGAGCAGAGATGCACGTGCAGCCTAGGGAGGACCCCACGCTGGAGCAGGTGGATGGATACCCAAAGGAAGTTGTGACCCCATGGGAAGCCTGTGCTGGAGCAGGCTCTGTGCAGGACCCGCAGATCTGTGAAGGGACGAGCCCCTACTAGAGCAGGTTTACTGGCAGAACTTGTGACCCCACAAGGGACCCACACTGGAGCAGCCTGTTCCTGAAGGACTGCATCCTGAGGGAGGGATCACATTGGAGCAGTTCATGAAGAACTGCAGCCTGTGGGAAGAGTTCACATTAGAAAAGTCCGTGAAGGACTGTCTCCTGTGGGAGTGACCCCACACTGGAGCAGGGGAAGAATGTGAAGAGGAAGGAGTAGCAGACGCATGCTGAACTGACTGCAACTCCCATTCTCCATCCTCCTGTGTTGCTTGAGGGAAAGAAGCAGAGAATTTGGGAGTAAAGTTGCACCCAGAGAGAAGGGTGGGGGGAAGGTGTTTTAAGATTTGGGTTTATTACTCGTTATCCTACTCTGATTTGACTGTTAATGAGTTAAACTAATTTCCCCAAGTGGAGTCTGTTTTGCTCATGATGGTCACTGATGAGTGATCTCTTCCTGCCACTATCCCAACCCACAAACTTTTCATTATATTTTCTCTCCCCTGTCCAGCTGAAAGGGCAGTGACAGAGCAGCTTTGGTGGGCACCTGCTACCCAGACAGGGTCAACCCACCACAGTACTGACAAAACTGCTTATTACTCTGTCAAACCTTCACCACCCATTTATAACCATTGGAGTACTGGCTGCCAGTCTGGTCCGGTGAGTTCACCTAATAATCCACCTAATAACCATCTGCTCCAACCTAATAGCTCCAGATGAGGAACTCCCATACCCTAATTTACCTTGGAATACTTAATCATACTGCCTTGAACTACAGGTACAATTTCAGTCTTCTAAAGAGATGAAAAATGACAAATTTATCTCAACAGTGACATCAACACTCAACTAAAGGCCATTACTCCAATTAACCAAAAAACTATTGGACCTTTCAAGAAAAACAACCAAAAGCCCACCCACATATGTGAAGTAACAAATCTATTAAATCCCAGTGATAACACTGCAGGCATGAGACAGACATCTGTTTTTCACAGATCTTGGCCTACATCCTAGTTCTGATGTGAAAAAGAACCCACAAAACAACAGCTAGAAAGAAAAAGAAAAAAAAATGCTTTAGATCCAGAATTAGTATAGCCCTTTTGCTCTGTTCCCAGGATACCTACAGTGACACTAGAAAAGGGTGATGCTAGGAAATGACTGCTCATTACTAAGATCTTGATTTTCTCCAGCTCCCTTTGGGTTCCTTGACAAAATATTTTATTTCATACAAAAGTAAATGTTTGGGTCGAAGATCTCCACTTTTCATAGCTGTCAAAGAAAAAAGTCTGATTTGCACAGACACATCCATTCTGCTGTGATTTCTAAAACATCTTGTGTTGGACTGAGTAAGAAGAGAGACAGCTGATTTACATGCCCCCATGTCAAATCGTTTCACAGCGTCAGTAAATAAAGGGAACATATAAGGCTGACTAAACCCAAGCCGATCAATACTGTGAATCATTGACTCAGAAATGGCTTTGAACACACATTCAGGACATTAGCATGGCTGGAGCTGACCATCCTGGTGCTGGCTGTGCACTCTGATGCAGAACCAGGAGCCCAACAAACACCACCTAGTAACCCATGCCAGAAGCTGGGCAGAACTCATTTAGAGCTGTTAATTGCCTTCTCTCTATGGAGAAAATGTGACCCTTATCAGTGGGAAGGCTGTGCTTTTTCTCAGAATATATCAAAGGAAGTCAGGCAATTCTTGCTTTACTGTATACTGAGAGTCACTGTGAGACTGCAGAGTAACTGCAAAGCTCAAGAACTTTTTCATGAAAAGACAGAATTGTCCAGATTTGTTCTCTGAGCAAATCTTCAGAGAATCACCCAATTAGTCTGTTTTCTGGAAAAAACTGGAGATGAAGCTTTTTAACAATGCAAAGTTAAGAAAAGAATTCAGGCATGCCTTCCTACAGTCATTGGCACAAGATGCGAGAATACCACATACAGTCGTTCCTTAACAACCAGCAGGAAAGTGTCTGCAGGTTTGGAGAATGGCCCCAGATCTTAGGGATTAGGCTATCTCCTTTCCAAACACATTTATAGCCAGCTTCCCTTAGAATCTTTCATCCATGCAGAAAACAAACAAAAAAAAAAACAAAAAAACCCAAAACAAACAAAAAAAAAAGAAGTTATTATAAGAATGAAATTTTTTATTTCAATGTCAGCTGAAGGAAATAATACCACATACTTTGCTAATATTACCATGTTAAACACAGAAAGCAGACTGTCTTGTGCCATGTACAAGAAACAAAGCTACCTGAATAACTTCCCCCCCCCCCATCGTCTTGTGATTCTCTCTAAAGGGAGTCATATGGCAGCACTTTTCTCCTTTTATGGGCAAAAAAAAAGGAGAAAGGAAGTCAGCAGCAGAGCAGGACTGCAGTGCCACATGAATCAAGCAGCTCAAAGCTGTGCTACTCCTCACTCATCCCTACCTCGGTGCATTATGGATATATATCCTGAAAGAGGGACACTATGAATCAACTGCCACTTAATGCATATATAATTACATGTCACTGAGTGTTTCACGCTGAACTCGTCACTACAGAATGTATTAAAAACCAAAGGATAGAAGGCATGTAATATATTTGCATTTGCTTATCTACCATCTCCTCCCTTTGTGTGAATGTCCTGTCAATAACACGCAAACCTCTTCTTTGGGAAACAGCTGCAGTGATAGTGTGACACTGAGCAGCAATTAAAATTATAGTACTTTCTGCTGCATGAATTTGCATGTGTCCCACAACACCCCAGTGCCCACCACTCACATCCATCTCAGTCCTTCTCTTCAACAGCTCTACAAGACGGAATCAGGGATAGTTATTAATGATCTAACTCAGTAAATCTGACTTTTCTTTTTTTTTTTTTGAGATGAGAACTGTGGAAATTTCATTAGCCCAGTTTTAGGGAAAGGTAAACGATACATAAAATTCCCTATGTATCAGGTAAAAAAAAAGGAATACAAGCCTTGTTATTATTTTATCAATAGAAATAAATAAGTCATTGTTTCTGCCTCAATAACCGATACTAGACAATATGAGGACAACTATCAGTAAACTTCTACAGTACTGAGAAATTATAAAGAAACCCACCTCCTCTCCATGCATAGGTGATGGGATCAAGAATTTGTAAGAACATCCATCTCCCACCCAAGCAAGGGCAACAGGATCCCTCAGCCAGATTACCACAGTGTACACAGGGCCACTGGCAGGACACCTGCTGTGGAGTCCGGGAACATACCTGTCAGCCTTACAGGTACCGTCATTGATTCAAATTCAAAGCCACCTTGCTTTTCCTCAGCTGTTTATGTGCAGTCATTCTGAGGTTATTTGACTATTGCAACTTAATTTGACTATTACAACTTAAACTTCACTACTTTTTTGGGGAGTGATCGTGAAAACAACTGAATCCAATTACATGAGCTATGCTGGCTGGGTCACAGCCCACGCATCAATGTTAAAATGCAGATAAGCATTTCCAGGGGCAGAGGCCCTGTCCTTAAAACATTTTTTTTTTTTTTTAAGGAAGGAAACAGTCTCCCTGGTTATCAGATCATTATCAGGTCAGATCAGATGTCCAAAATAGGAGTGTTCAGTAAGGAGTTTAAAATAATCTCATCATTTTTTGAAGGCTAGCACTGCTCTTACATAGAACTTGGAATTTGTTAGATATATGTATATATTCCTTACTGTTAAAAATTAATCATTTATTCCTCAAAAGCTTTGAAATGTTACCAGAATGTATTTAATTCTCTATTGACAAATGTAATTTCACTATAAACAAGGACTATTTCTTTAAAAAGTAGTATTTTAACCTGTAGGTGTCCCTTTGCCTTATGAATAAATTAGAAGATACTGAATAACAGCAACCGCCAAAGTACAAACACTTTATTACAATTGTGGTGACTCAGACTGTCAGGATTTGGCAGCCCACAGTGTTCCTCAGCAGCAGAACAAAAGGGGATTTTTTTTGGCAGTTTTACTTTTAGTTCAGTAAAGGACAACATGATACTGTCTGTGCCTTAATGAATCAAAACCTCAGTAAAACAAAGACATAAATAGTCAGAGCCCAATCATTTTCTGTCTCACAGTAAAAAAATGGGCAAAAGATGTATATTATCTATACATCTAAGGCCTCTAATACATGTGCTTCTCCCTTGCCTTTTGGGTAAAACTAAAATAAAGTAGCAGTTATCTAATTGCAGAAATACGAATCAGTTCTACAGGCAACACAATCCCAAAATACTTCAAGAGCAGGACATATTTCTTTTTTCCTGTTATATACAAGAGATATTGATAAAAAATTCTAAGTGGATTTTTTTAACACCTTCACTAATTAAAAACATAAACCCCATAGACCTAAGTATCACACTATAACGAAACCTCTCAAGTAATCAGAGCATAAAATGTATTTTGAGAGACTCGTTTTCCAGCATCCCCATCATGATCTGCAAACTGTCCCCGCAGTAACTGCTATTACAGAGCCCTGCTGGAGCACAGCCTTGTGAGAGGGTGAAGGAAGTGCTCCCGTCCTACAGGACTTTTATGCTTTAATAACAAAAACACAGGAAAAACAGAGAATATCAGATCGCAATTCCTCTGCCACCATCAATATTTAGGGAGAGGATTACAGACTTTTCCAGAAGCTTCTTAAGATGCCAATGTCCATCATGAATCTTTATCTGAAGGAGTCCTCAACTGCCTTGAAATAGAACACTGTGCAATTACAGAACAACACAGCACAGGGAGTCAGACTGTCTTTATGTGGGTGAGAGAAAGCATAATTGAGACAAAATTAGACTATTCCTGGAAATAAACTTATCAAATTTAACAATCTAGCCTTCTCAAATCTAAACAGGTCTGAACAACTCTGAGAAATATTATTACAGAATCTTCCCCCCACCACTGCTTCCCTCACCAGTTTCCACAGCCTTATAGGAATCCCCTATAAAAATTAGGACTAACAGATACCTATACCATATAAATACACTGTACATCTCCCAGGAAAGCCATTTAAACACAATTCTGGGATCAATTTACTGGAGACAGGATCACAGGGATCAGTTACCTGAGAGAATTTTCCTTCTTCTCCAAAACCAATTCTCCTCTGTAAGTGGCACCATCGCTCTGCATTTCCATACCAGCAAACAATAGTAATGAATTTTTGCCCCATAGCTCCACATCACTATTAACATGCACGACAGAAACAAGAAGATGAACTTTCTCCCCCTCTTCCCAGAAAGCCATTAACTCAAGTTAACCTTCCAGATTTAATCTGGGGCAGCTGCAAAATGAAAATTATAATGATCAAGTTAGGTATTATATCCATTCACAATGAAGAAAATAAAACAGAAAGCTGGTTATTTTTGAAAAACAAGAGAACAGGCCCTTCTTCCCACTTATTTTAACCACATTCAGCCTAAGCAGCAACAGTCTTAGAACACTTCTGGGCTCAGTTCAGTTGCAGAGGCAAATAGTACTGAGCTGTTTTAAAATATCCCACCTTACCAGTAGGTGCTACAGGACATGGATCTGCTGGCCACCTTGCCTCTGCTAACCATAAAGCATCTCATCAAGGACAAGACATCTACATTGGACAACTGAATCAAACCAGACTCAAATTGTGTTCTAAACCCAAAATAAAGCCTTTCTCCTGAAGTCCTCAAGTCTTGCCAAATTCTGGCCTTCATCCCCCCAAAATCTACTCTTCTCAGACTTACTAGTCCATATGAGTCTAGAAGCACAAATTGGACTCACAGGAGAATTCTGAGCATAACTTCAATAAATTTGGGTATACAAGGGAAAGTAAGATAACTGGGATAGCAAGCAGGAAGACACCTAACTTAATAGGTAACAAAGTTGCAAAGGCTGTACCTTAAACTGCAGTCTCCTGTTCCTGGAAGCTCAAGAGGTACCTATGTTATTAAAAAGGGTTGTAAAACCCTCAGGCCTCCCCAGGAGCAAGATACACAGTCATTCCTTTCACAAGCTCCTGAGGAAAGGAGTCATGCAATTTTGAAGTTTCGGATGAGAGAGCAGGAGCATGCCCTCAAGCACCGTCGAGCAATTTAAAAGCATCAGGAAAGCAGCCACAGAGGAAGTAAAAGTGGGTGGTAAGCTCTTTTCAGGTGGAGAGACTGGCTCCCAACCACATCTCTGCACACCAGGGTAGTGCCCTAAACCACAGCCTATAGTCTGTCCTAAGACTATTCCTGCTGAAGCTACAAAACGCAAAAGTATTTACGGGATGAAACACCTATAGAACCAGATTTCCCTCCACGGAATGGCTTAATCACAAGGCAGGAGTCACTCTCCCTCTGGCCTAATTATTGTTTGGGGTTTTTTTTCAGAGTAACACAGTTGCAGGTGAAATAAAGGACAGCCTATGACACGCTGCATGTTGCACTCTCTCGGGAAGAGGGTGATGTGAGTTAAAGGTACTTAAAGCTTAAAAGAGATAGAGAATCAAGCACCACACTTAATGAGTATGGGATGCAACTAATGTGCCATCAAACATAAAGAGGAGAGAGATTAACATCATTGCAAATGCTTCTACCTCAGGTTTGAGTAAATACCTTACACTTGTTTCTTAGCTAAACAAGCTTTTCAAATCCTGAGGAAGCATTTCCAGCTCTGGGTGCCAAAGGCAGTGAGGCAGGAGAAAGATGCCACTCTCCAGAACAGTCTCGGTGGTAACAGCTCTGGATGGATACAGAAATGAAGTTCTGTGCATCTCATTTTATTCACATTAAAAAGTGTAGAAAAGTGTGCTTTCAGACATGGGTTTTAAGACCATCAACCTTAGCTTTGAGGCATCTAATTGTAAAATAGGGCACTCAAATAATTTATGAATTCAGGCAGTAATACAGTAGGGAGAAGGATTCCCCCTGCCCAAATCCCATAAATTATATATAAAAAAGCTTCTAACAACTATTTAAATTTTAAGTTAAACCTATGTGTATCAGAGAGATACAGGAGAGTACAGAGTCACTTTTATCTAATATGTCAGTGTAAGTCTACACATTCCCTTAAAAACACCAAAACACTTCCACAGTGTTATTAAATTGTGCAAACTCGTACTCTGTCATCCAGAGCTCACCACAGACAAATGGGAACAAACTCAAGATCCCAGTAAGCTCCATGCCATACTCTAGACATATTGATGCTCTTCAACATGCCTGAGGGGCACACATTCATGAATGACATTTATTAATCCAAGACTTGAACCAAACCAAACCAGCACTTGTCATAGGCACACATAACATCACAAGCTGTACTGCTCCTGGAACTTCAAAATTAACTTTTCAGATGTTACAAATGTCATGAATTCCTTACACAGATTTACTCAAAAATAAGCCTGGGCCTTTTGCACTGCCTGTCATTCAAACCAGTCAATCTGTCCACTAAGAACAGTTCTACAGAAGTAGTGCTGTCATGGACAGGAGAAAAAAACCCCAAAGATAAAATGCACAAAGAAGTCCCACAGAGCATGGGGCTTGTAGTCTATTGAGAAGTTCATAAATTAGACAAGAGTATTTCAGCTGTTAGCATGCAAAAGTAACTGTTCCTGAGTTAAGGTAAGGCTGACTGATGTTTAACTAAACTTCATGGTTGGTATCTTCATGTTGGCATTATTTCTAAACATTTTAAATCTACAATGCTGTATAAAAATCTTTCAAGCACCTGTATGTCAGTGCTGCACTGGGTCACATCTGTCCTAAAAGGTATTTGTCCTATAACTATTACTGTTATTTTTTTCCATAGAATCAACTACTGCTACCAGTTTAAACCAAGGACTTCTCTCAAGCAGTAAGTGAAGAGTGAAAATAAGACACACTTTTAATTTTATTTGGAAGTGAGAATTGGAATTTGTGAAAGTAAAAGAATGGTAAATTTTTAGTCCTTCATAAGAATTTGGACCTGTACATCTCACATCATTCACATTGCTCTCATTATCATTCACAGTACTGCATAGCAGCTTCTATTACAATTTTAATTTAAACAAAATTCAAATTTATGACTGCATTTTTTGCAGCTCTCAAGCTGCCCCATATATTAAGTATTTTAATTCATGCCTCTCAAACTGTTTTCTCTGATTTAGTGTTACTGTTTTGCATTCCTAGATAACATGAGTAGAAAGCACTGCTAAAAGAATGATTGGTAATATTGAAATGGATCCAAATACATACTGAATTCAGTACAGACAAAACACTAAAAGCTTTTGGCTCCTTCAAATCAACATACATTGTTAGCATGCATACACCCCTGTCCACTGATGTTTAGGTCACACCGACATACTCAGTTTGTCTCCAGGGATTCAACAGAAGACCCCATGATGTCTGGATGATATACAGGTTTTAGATATAGAGTAGTATTTTTCTGGTTTGTATAAACTCTGAACTGAATTATAAAGCTCACATGCTGCTGTATGTAGTATGCACCTAGTGCTAAACAATGCCAGTGACTCTACAAAAATATTTTACAGTTTCTCTAAAAACTCTAATTAGAAGGGTATTTGGAAGTAGATAATCCATTCAAGAGGTCTTACTTGTAGTATCTGTACATCTATAAAGTATTATTTCTGTCAAAGTACTGGAAGTGTTATTCATCTAAATAACATCTAGTATTTTTGACAGACATTTTAAGCTCTTGTCCTGTATAACACATAATGTGGAAATCTGCAACATACTGCACATGCAAATCCTCAATGTCTTTGTGAGGCTACCATACTGCTGAGGCCAAGATATTTCAGCCTGACAAAACAGTGTCAAAAATGATGTCATGAGGACATGCTAAGTACACTAACAATGAATTATCTTCTCAGCACTATAAAATTCACTAATAGACTCACTATTATGGCAAAATGACATGTGCTGATAGTAACTATGCAGTGGTATTCAAGATGGTCACCAGTTTCTCTTTTTGTTTTAATCGAGGGGGTTTTTACTCTAATTTTACTCCAATTTACTGGCATACATCTTTTTAATCACTTGTCGTTTGTTTATTTTCTGTTTTTAATAAAGAACAGAAGTTCACAGGGAAAAAATGTATCACTGCAAAAACAGCACAGGAGGGTAGTGAAAAAGTACAGAGCAGAATACAGTAAAATATTGCAGGCTTTGAGAAACCATGCAAGTAACTCAAAGTCTTGCTGATGCTTGCCATAGTTTATATAGAGTGAAACTTTAAGAAAGACCAGATAAACTATAGTACAGTTGTTCAGGTTGAAGAATTTTGTTTAGTTGCTACTTTATGCTTTTTATGAACCTCAGTCAAACCCTTCATGATGTTCCCATGATCTGTAATTTCACTTCATTAAAACTTTTTTTTTTTTTAAAACAACTCTACCCTAGGAAGTAGTAGGGCTTTATAATTAGTTTTTAATTTGGGCCTGGTGAGGTGGGGGGCTGGGGGTAGTACAAGAAAATAGGAGAGAGATTTAAACATGAGATGTTACAAGGTTTATTTTTTATATTACTTAAAAAAAGTACATTGCTGATGTATCAGTCTTCCTTACATGTTATAAAAATATGAATGTTACCATAATAGAGAAAAGGGAAGTATCAGCTTGTTCTTCTGTGTGTAATATGAGTTGGGGTATTTTTGCAGAGCTGTGCTGAGCATGTGAAAATCTTTGCCCACAAGGGAACCTCATGTCGTGACAGCATTTCATTCCAGATCTTCCCACCTAAGAGTTCGCTGCCAAAGTCGTTTGCATCTTTTTCTGACCTTGCAGATGGTCAAAACAGAAGAAGCAAAGAAAACACATCTCTGCCCCCCTTAACTTACCCTTTCCCCACACCCATATAAAGTGCTTTCAGAACTGGTAAACAAAATCGAAGAGCACAAAGATGGGCTGTATGGCAACCAGAGACTACCAGGAACAGGCTGGAAACCAACTCACATCACCACCCTCGGCAAGTTATTAGCAGCACCACTGAAAGCCTGTGCAGTTAAGAGCCTCGCTGTGTTGCCAGTGAATTATGGAGCATTCGATTTTACACAGTGGCGTCATGTACTATCGAGACCTTAGCACGACAAACACCACGTAAAAAAAATTAGAGCTAAACGGTCTTGAAATCAAACTAGGGGAAAAAAATAATAGAATAGATGCAAGTGTGGTATCTGTTCACTGTTAACAGCGATTCAAACGAGATGAACGTAGCACTACAGAGCCTGTTTTCCATCTCTCGTCTAGGTACATCGCTCTGGAAGCACCACGCTTGCGGCCCCCCCGCATCCAGCAACCACCAGCAGCTGGAACAGAAAGTTTTCGGTGCACCCAAACTTTGCAGGTCAGTGTCCCTTTCTGCCCCGTGACGCTCCCCCGGCAGCGGGAGCAGCGACACGCCGTGTGTCCCCTGCCGGGCCGGGGGCACAGCCCGGTCCCCGCACGGGCGCTGCTCGGCCCCGGGGCCGGGGCGGCTCCTGCGGCGGCACCGCGGGCTCTGCCCCCGGGGGGGCTGGGGAAGCGACTGCCCCGGCTGGGGCGAGGCCCACCCGGGAGCCTCCGCTGGGGCTCCCGTGCAGCCCACGCCGCTGCGGACGCGGCTGGGNTCCCCCGGACCCGCCTCCCAGCGCTGCGCTGGGCTGGGGGCCAGGCGCCCTCCGAGGGTGGTGTCGGATGGGGATGGGGATGGATGGGGGTGGTTCCCGCAGGGACCCGTGGGGACCCCCTGGCTCCCCAGGCAGCGCTCCGGGGTGCCCGCCTAGGGGGCAGGGCAGGGCAGGGCAGGGCAGCGAGCGGCTGTCACCCCGCCCGGGGACATCGGCGCTGACCCACACGCGCCCCGTCCCCTCTCCTCCCAGCCCGCGGGCTGTGTTGGGGTGGGGGGAGGTGGGATGGNTTTTTGTTTTTTTTTTTTAATTGCATTTGTGGCTTTTGCAGAAGGCAGCGCTTCCTCAAGACGTCAAAACGAGATCTGAGCCCATTCACAGCTCGTGAAAATACTTTGTACTTCCTCTTGCTATGCTGAGGGTTAGATGAGGTTAAAGTTGCCAGAATGGCTATGCAGTGTTTGTTTTCCCCCTTCCCCAAAAGCTAGTCTGTGAGTCATTTAGAGAACGAAAGCAAGAAAGGAAGAAAGAGAAAAACAAAAGCCTACAAGTGACAATTCTGCAAGTACAGCACAGAAATACCTGCTTATTTGTTTATACCAGGGCTGTGCTTGCTAAGCTCTTTAAATGTGAGAAGCTGTGATGCTGACCACAAAAGCCTTCACAGCTCTGTGCCAGTGAACCTGGGAGTTCACAGCTGCGTCCTGCCTAGGGCAGATGTATTGAATGGAGCTGTGTGCTCTGAAAGGTGTGATTCTCATGAATAAGGCAAGTTATGGAGAGCTGTGAAGCTGAGTGGTTTGGTGGAGCTGTGAGCATGTAGAGCCTGCTGCTGACTTGACCCACTCTCCTGTTGTTCCCTCTGAGCAAACATTCCAGAGCAGCATCACTTCCATGCTTTAACTTCTTATCCAGCCTGTATCCAGATGTCCTTGAAATGTTCTTCTTTGGTCTGAAAATTATAAATTGTCTAGTTAGAAAATAATTCAAGTGACATACTTAGTGTATTAAAAGGCTGTGTGTCTGTTGCTGTAGCACATATTTAATATAGCTACCCTTACAGCACCCAGTTTAGTAGAACACTAAGCTGCTGGCTTGCATTTTTTACCCACAAGTCTCAAAGTACCCTTTAAAAGAAGTAAATAGCATTGCTCCACTTTCAAGCGGGAAGAACAGTCACATGGAAAACTTGAACCAGGAGAGAGAATTGAACATCAGGTTCCCAGCTAGCAGTGTAATGTCCCCTTTTAATTATTTTTCTGGGGCATGCATTCTGGCTGCTGTATAATGGACGTGTGTGAGAGACCGGATCTTTACTGGATGCTTTAACAAAAGAAGAGGCAGCTGTCACATCATTTGGAAATATTCTGACTCTGTAAGTGCCTACTCTCAGGTTGTCTGCACTGAATGCATCAGGGACAGCCAGAAGAATATTTTTATTCTTATATATTCTATTCTTATATAGAATAAAATATGTATTTTATTCTTATATATATTTTCATTCTTTATGCAGGTAATATTTAGGAGTTAGAAAAACACAGTTTCTAAGCCCTGCCAAAACAAAGGGACTGTTCTATATTGAGGAAATGAACTGTAGAACATCTGCATAGCTGTAGTGTCACATACTGTCATAAGACTGAAGTTGAACAGCCTATAGGGGAAATGGCAGGCAAGTGATAGACTTCAGATTCTCAGGTTTGGACAATGACATTAGAGACCAGGAAACAATTATTTAACCAGCTACTGGTGCAGTAGCCAAGACAGGACTGTATGAAACTGTTATCCCAGTGCTGGTGTGAGACAAATTGAATTTGCAGCACATTTGTAGGGATCAGATGCCTCAATAAAGTAATTTCTGATCACTTAGACTCTGTGAGGGATCTCACATAGTGACCAGTTTTTGCTTTGAAGAGATGCAGGACACCTAAATTTCTGTCTCATCTCTACCAGCCGCATTCCAATATCTCAAACATCCTAAACTTTCTCAGGTGAAAGAATGTGCTTGCATTTAAACACAGGTGAATTGTGCCTCTAAATTTGGGTATACAGACACCTCTGTTTCTTAGACATTAATTAGGTGTCTCATTATCCTATTGCAGGCAGTACTAGAATCCAGGTCTGGTGCTTTCATCAAGTTGCCTCATACATGACAAGAAACAGGTAGATGCTTACAATCAGTTCTCTGGTGAGCAATGCAATGAACCAGCCAGCAAGAGTCTGTATTATCACAGCTTAAAGCTCCTCAGGTCCTGATCCACGGGTAGGATAAACAGAAACATTCAGATATTTTTAAGGTGCCCTTGGGTAACTTGCCTTGTTTTCTACTTGTCTTCTAGAAGCACTGGATCTCCTATAGGTCCTGTAACCTATAGATATAGCTTAGAATGCCCATTGCTACTTCAGTGTGTCTGTCTTCACTACAGTGGAAATTGAAGACATTTGGCTAACAACACCTGCATACAGACATCTAAAATTCAGGAATCTGAATCTCACACTGAATCCCATCCAAATCAATTTGCAATTTCAATGTCTGGGGGGCATTTAACACATTTTTTTTCCACAGTTATGACAGTGTATACAGAGCCAGTTGCCATGGCTCAACTAGGACATAGCAGCATAACACCAATCTCCTGATTTTTTTAGGTGCTGTCCTTATAATGTGTGCTGGAATCTGAATGGTGATATAGATATTTATTTATTTATTTTTATCAGGAATTATCTGTAAAGTAATCTACAGTGTTGCAAATGCTTGAATTTTTATCTACCTGGAACAGTGTTGTTTAGTCTTTTGTGGAGTATGGTGCCTTGCAAGTCTTGAAACTCATGGCTTTATGCAGAATTGTGCTAACTAACATCTGGACTCAACCAGTAGTCTCAGAAAGATGAGCACGTGAGTTTTCAGCTTTTGATATTTAACTTGCTAAGCAGAACTAATGTATTTATCTAGAAGTTTTCTCATGTATTACGTGTAGGAGTTGATTTCTGGAATAAAAGCACATCTTCCTTAATGCTCATTTTAGCTCTGTGCAGACAGAAATGAAGAAGGTTAGTACAAACAGCATGCCCAGGAAAAGAAAGGTTTAGAGCTCAGTTCAGAGATTACCAAATTCAAAGGAGAGTGTCTTCAATTTCAGTGGCCATTCAACCAGCCCCTTAATCATTTCCTCAGTCTCAAAGTACTTTATTTTTGTGGTTAACACAGAAAAAAAAAATTCTATGAAGTAAATTCTGTAAATATTCTGTACGAACCTCTCATCTCTTGCATAATTCAGAGTACCAGTGATATTGTTTGGAATTGTAGCTATTTGTAACTTCTGAAGAGGAACATCAATGTTACTTTATAATTTAGGAACATAATTCTCTTTCTCAATTATAGCACTGAAAATTGTGACTGAAGCCAGTAACTTCTGAGACACAACAAAAGAGGAGAGGAGGGAGTCAACCTATCATTTACAACTCTGAATTGTGTTTGAAATTGTTTCCTATTAAAGAACAGTGCTGCTGTGGCTTCGTCAGTATTTTTCTCTCCTCTCAAAGAACTAACAATTAGTAAGGGGTAGAGAAAACTTCTGCATCTCAATTGTTTTACGTATCTTCAGCTTGAAGAGCTTTCTTTCTCAGGGCATATTGAGCCTTTATTGTAGCAAGCCCCCAGTTTATCTGTTGTATCAACTGATGCATGACACTGGCAGAAGCATGGGCAGCCAGCCCTCTGCTGACAAGGGACCAGCCATGACAGATTAGAGCTGCTACACCACTCTCCAAAAACATTGGAGTCTCAATTCGGTATAGCTGGAAATCTGATCTGTATTTATCTACCTGTTTGGAAGTCAATATATAGGATATATAATCCCCTTTTAAATACATGTACACAACTTAAATGGCACACAATAAAAAATTAATTATTTTGTACATTAATTGTCTTAATTAGGCATTCAGTGCATATTAAACAACTTTACTAAGAAAAGCGATGTGCTTAAGCTTATGGTATCGCCTTCTAAAGATAATATGCATGCACACAGCTTGAAAAATTGAGATATATAAAATGTATTGCTTAAAAATAAATTCTATTTTTTTTGTTTTAGCAAGTCAGAATAATATACATTAAAAATTAGGACTTTGTCTGTCTCATTGTATAGAAGTGTGGTTAGACCCTAGGACTTTTTTTGGTTCTCAACTATACCTACCTTATCTACGTATTATGCATGGGCAAAGCATAATAATAATGTTTCTATACACTGAATGATGCTTGTTGCTAATGCTGTAGCACAGAAAATCATTTAAAAAAATTAACAGGAAACTTACTTTTTAAATTCAAAAGTTTATCAAGGAGAAAGCATGTAATATTTATTCATTCTGCATGCTGCTCCTACAATGAAACTGCAGGCTATTTAGCAGAAGTACATTGTACAACAATCAGTTCAGATTTGCTTGTAATAATACTCCTTTTGCAAAACAAATATTAATAATTTCAATAGCTCACTGGACATGTAATGTTTCATTTATCACTATTAATGTTAATAAGAAAATGTCTGAGTTCCAAACTATTTTAAGCTGGTCGGCACAAACCCATTTTCATTTGCATCTAGGAAGAGGTATCCTGGCAACCGTATATTTTTGGATTCGTAACAATTTATTCTATTCATTTTATGCAAATGAGGTAACCAATATTGCAGGAATCATGAGAATTCAAGATGGATAACTTCCATCATTTAGAGTTATAGATAGATGATTAGGAATCTGTTAGTCAGATATTGTTTTTTTAATAATCCATTAAACATTTTCTTCGGTGTATCTACCCAGCTAAAATGTCTATCTGACATGATTCATGTACTTTTAGTCTGACATGTAAAACAAGTAGCAACTCAAGCTGTATCCTGTGAAATCATGACTATCCCACACCACACCACTGCCTCTGCTCTACTATTTTCTGTGTTCAAAATCCTGTACTTTCCCCCAAACTCACAGAGAACTTATGGAGAAAAGAGGAGGAGCAGAGGTTCCCAACACTGACCACATCTAAGCATGCTGACCTGAAAGCTTGAGAAGCTAACACAGTATGTACAAGCACAAATTTGAAGTGCTATATATATGTGTTATCATATCATGTGTCAATGTCATTGAAAGGACATTTTTTGTCTGTCTTTGGGTTTTGGTGGGTATGCATTAATTATTTGTTTGCATTTGCTATAGAAGACACTTTACAGAAACCTGTGTATATGCAGTATATTCTATGACTATAAAAACTTCTCTTTTTAAAATATTTGATAAGATCTAAGGAGTTCAGCTGGGGCAAAGCTCTGTTTATAGAAATGTGCTATGTGCTAATATTCTACAAGTGCAGAACACTTATAAAAGTAAATTATTCTTTCTTTTTTATTTTTAACTTGTGTTCTTCAAGAACTCAGCCTGGACCAAATCCTGGAATCTGAATACTCTTAACAACCAGGCCTATATAGGTCCTTTCAGAGCAACAACAATAAATGAAGCTTTCTGTAGCAGCATAGCTGGTAGGCTGAACTACAACCCTACAGCTACTCCTCAGTGAACATGATAGCTGTTGTTCCACTCTAAGAAAAAAATCTTCCTCTGCTGACCCGTAGGATTCAGTTATACCCAGAATAAATTCAAATTAGGCAGCTGAACTGGTCTTCAGTGACTTTTCTTGTCCTCATATCAGAGTTAAATGTACATATAACAAGAGAACACTTTCTGAAGCAATTCCTGAGCCACTGAAGTTTTGAGGTGGCCTAGGACCCTTCTTTCAACTCACCTTCATACGTGCTACCTACCAACACAGTATTCGGACTATGCTTCATGAGGTAACCAGTAGAGCCTTCCTTGAGTACAGCAGGCTCTGTCAAGGGACAGGAGGACATAGCTGATGGAAATGGAAATTTCAGCTGTCTAATTTTGCCCCATTGCTACATGGCAGTCAGTAAACTTCAGTTTGGCTGAAATCTTTGTAAGTTAAAAGGCCAGGACTCCATTTTGAAGATGTATGAAGTGAAAAGCAGTTGTTACAGGAAATTACACAAGTGTGTTGAAGTAACAGTTGGGTTGCTAAATTAGATTCTTAGCTTTTGTAATAGGAAAGGCCAGAGTTTGAATTGCCCATGTTATCTCAATTTGGATCCCAATACATATACTTTTCAAAATCTGTGTACATGAATGCCCATTGTTTATAAACCGATACACAAATCCTCTGCTTTTCAGCCAGGAAGCAGGGGAGATGCGCAATTGGACTATGGGAAATTATGTTAAAATTTTGATTCTGATATTTCCTAATTCTTAAAATCTTAACTTTGCAGCTTTAAATACCATTTTCAGCACATGCTTTATGTATGCAGCATCACTGTTTAAAGAATATATCAAACTAAATTAGATCAAATACCCTGTCTTCCATAGACTATTTGGAAAGGATTTGCAGGATCCAGGCCCTCCTTTTTAGGAGCATTAAGTTGTGAATGGATGTCATCTTCTCAGTTCCTTTGTATTGGTACCACCACAGCACTACTCCCAGCTTGCCCATATTGATTGTCCCCAAGGATTTGCTGGGATCATTTGTTAATACAGTCAAAGTGAGATAGGTTATATTATACAGTTTAAGTAGTAGGTCTCTCCTGGGTCACCTTATTCTGGCTGAACCTTATTATGATATACTCACCCTGTCAACTCTACAAGAAGACATGAGTAAATGTGACAGCCTCCAGGGCAGTGTGGTGAGAGACGGGCAAGTTATTCCTGGAGCGCGCATCTGCTTAGGGCCCAGCAAATTTAGGGAATTTAAAACTGCATTGTCTTACAGTTATTTGACTCTTTTGCTACAGCAAATAACTTGAAGCACATGCTATAGCTTTTATTAAAGTCACTCAGATTTATCTGTTGTGTTCTGTGTCAAAACAAATATCAGGATATATAAAAATCACTCAGTGTAAATTTAATGAGTTTTTCCTGCAGGGCTCTTTTTTTTCTTTATCCATGTTTCACAAACTGTAGAGGACCTATAGTACATGCAAGGCAATAGAAGAGTGGACTCTCTCTTTTTTCTTGTTTTTATTTGATAGCAAGGAAGATAAATAAGTTTAAAATTGTGTTACATGTCACTTGATTAAAAAAAAACCAGCAAACAAACAAAAACCAAACATTCCAATAATTGTTTTTTCACCTAAAATCTGAAAAAAACAAGAATGCAACCTCTTTAAAAAGGAGTGGTTCTCTCTTTAAGGCAGAAATTCAGTGAAAATTTAAGTGTATCAGCACTGCTAAAGATTCCATTTGGGATGGTGCCAACACGAAAACAATTTAAGTCCTCTACAATCTAGGCATTCCAAGCTTAGACTATGATTTGTCTAGCGTGTAATACAAACAACACAGCAATAGAAGTGTTAGGAACATTGAGATAATGCTTTCTTCACTTTCCAAAAGTGCATTGGTTTTCTTCCTGTCTTATTAGAATTAGGATAATTATAGCCTATGTACTATCCTCCTGCTAGATGATGTTAAAACTACTTTAAAAAAACCCTAAATGTCATTATTCTTGGTAAACTACTTGGGCCTTTTCTGTTATCTAAACTAGGGAAGTTATTCTCCTGAGTTCTCTAAATAACCTTACATCTCTTCTTGCAAGCACTGAGTCTATATGGAAATGAAATAAAATATCACTAATCTGAAAGATAAATACAGCAGTAATTATGGAAAGTCAATAGTCCACAGTCAAACAGGTGTTTACAATGAAAAGTAATTTATTCTGAGTCAATTATAAGGATTAATTGGAAGTTCAATTATATGTGTGGAAAAAGATCCGTGTCCACAAAAAAATCACAGGCTTACAAGATAATAAAATAATTCAGGTTGGAAGGTACTTTAGGTAGTTTCTAGTCCAACCTCCTGCTCAAAGCAGGGTTAATTGTGAGATCAGACCATATTGTTCTGATGTTTATCCTGTCAGGTCTTGAAAACCCTCAAGAATGGAGACTGCACAGTATCTGTGGGAAAGCTGTTTTACTGCTGACTGTCCTCCTGCCTTGCAGACAGTTTGAACTTGTGTTTTTTTCAACATTCATGTGTTGAATCTCCTCCACCTGCGATACATCATTTGGGAAAACCTGGCCCTGTCTTAGAATCATAGAATCACAAAATGGTTTGGGTTGGAAGAGGCCTTAATCCTAGTCCCAATCCCCCCGCTATGGACAGCGAACCTTCCACTAGACCATATTGCTCAGGGCCCCATCCAACCTGGCCTTCAAATTTGCAGGGATGCAGCAGGGATGGGTCTTCTTGATAACCTTCTCAAGGGTCTTAGAAAGTTGCTATTAGTTCCCCCCTGGTAGTGATATACAATAGATAGTAAATCTTTGCCTCATTTTTCTCATCGTATACTATGAATAGAAAATAAATATCTTATTCCATCTCACTTTCTTTTATTTATCCCATAATGTCCCCTCTCCTAATTCCATCCTCCTCCCTGTTGTATCCTTTGAGAGCCATTCACCCCAAAGCCCACAGAGCAATCTTCCATTTTGATGTTGCCTTAAGCTTTCATTCTAGGAAGAGGATCTTCTCACTATTAGTGAGAAAAAGTTTCTGTTTCTAGGAGTCAGTGTGTCTC
The DNA here is from genome assembly GCA_013396755.1 of Sclerurus mexicanus. Taxonomy (NCBI): domain Eukaryota; kingdom Metazoa; phylum Chordata; class Aves; order Passeriformes; family Furnariidae; genus Sclerurus; species Sclerurus mexicanus. Next base: position 913,888 of record VWZF01005579.1, read on the forward strand.
GTTGTGTTGGCATTGCTTCTTGCAACAGTTCTGGTTAGACATCCTGCAGTTAGTTCTGTCTTGTAGAGTGATTTTGGTTTTGTTGCCGTGGTGCAAAACAAAATATTTCTCTGACAACAGGATGTGCAAACAGTCTTTTCTAGCTAATTAATAGATGGCAATAGAAAACTATTTCTCCTGTGACAAAAATTCTGTTCATTCAGTTTTTAGAAGGAACAACTGAGCACTGAGTGGTAGAACAATTAATTTTGCATAAAAACAAATGAAACATAAAATGCTTTCTGTTGACTCCTTACAAATCTTATTACAGAAAGCATATTCTCTGAGTCTTGCAGTGTATTTTCTGCATGTCTTTTCTTAAAAGAGGTGATTTACCGCTGCTAGTATCACTTGTAAAAGAAGCTGTAGGACTGGACTGAGAGCTCTGTTTCAGTGCAGCCTTAACAAGAAAATGTTCAACTGTGCCACAGCTTCTGTCAGGATGAAAACAAGAAAACCACAGATGAAGATTGAAAAAGAATTAAAAAATATTACTGGATAAGACAGCCTCTATGTCTCAAAGATGGCAGAGAAGACATCTAAAATACCTTTTTTTGCCATCATTCCTAGATCAAGTCATAAGCAGACCTATCTGCATCACAAAGTTTGAAATTCATTTAAAATCTGAGGGGAAAATTGTGATTCAGGTGGATGCTGGTCTTTCTAGTACTTCATGCAGAGCAGAAACAAGCTCTGCCTTTTTCTGAGGTTCAAGATGAGGGAATGAGTTTCCCTTCTCTGTTCTATTTGTGCAACCAATACAGATGGTATTTTCTTTATCCTGGAAGTTCAGCAGTAATAGAGCCATGCAATGGACAACACATAATGTGCCATTAGAGCTTTTCCTTCTTTAGTTTGTATCCCATTTTGTGTTGCACTATAGTAACTCCTTCCCAGCAAGTAAAGCGCAGTATAAAGAGAGGGCTTAATGCAAAAGAATCAGTGAGGTAATTAGTGTTTTATATTCAAACAAGCAGTTCAATTCATGCAGTACCAAATAAGCATTTCTAGCTCTGCTTCCCTGACAATCTTTACTATTAATTGAGCACATCTAGCTTGCAGTTTGCTGAATAGCACAAGGAAGATCCCATGGGCCACACTGCTGCACGTGGCTTGCAGTCCATTGCTTATTCTACGGCAAATGGTGAAAAAAAGGGAGAAAGTTACAGGTCGTATTTTAATCTCTTAACAGGTACGAAACCTACAGACTTTAGGGTCTGGTCTGGGGCTTCAGTGTCTGGCAGCTTTCAGATCTCTAAAGGGTTTCTCTCTCTGGAGAGTAACTGCCCCGTGAAGCTCAGCGAGGAGCACAGACATGGATATTCAGTTCTGGATACAATAGCTCCATTCTCACTGTCAGGTCAGCAGTCAAGTTCAGTGTAACTCCTCCTTCTGTTTCTGAATCAGGACTTTATGGACATGCTGAGGATTTTTAATAAAGCAGCTCTGCTGTGAAACAAATCTGCCCTTCGTGACAGCTCTTTGCTAAGCAGTGCCACTGCAGAGCTTATTAAGTTAAAATTTTGAAGTTCAAAGGCAGCATCAGGTTTCAGTAGGCGTTTCTCCTCATCTGCTCTTCACAGCAATATAATTTGCTACCACCCATATTTTTATTACACAAGGAACGTCTACAAGCTCTTGCTGTTGTAACACTCAGTCTATTTTAGTAACTAGTGAACCATTCACACTTTTTTTTTTCTCAGCAGCTAAAACTTCAGATCTTTAAACTGATTCTCAGCCTTTTGGTACCTAAATTCAGCTGCACTCAGTGGTTTCTAGTCTGTGACAAGTTCTTCCATAACCCTGGAAATGGTCATTTTCAGTGATCCATATCACTCTGCAAAATTAAATTCATGCGTCACAGAGCAGAGAAGAATATTATTCCATGACTCTAAATTCAATAATTCATATGAGCTGACTTTTGGTCAAATCTTACTTCACAGAATATAATTTTTCATGTGGGTAAATTGCATCCTTTTAAATTTTAGTGTTATAGTCTTTGCGAAAGAACTGCTGCAGGTGATTATAATCTTGACTGAAATCAGCATCCAAAATGTTTCATTTTTAAAACAAAAATGCAAGGCATGTAATTTCTGGCAACACTCAAATAAATAGGTATTTTCCTGTCATTGTTATAGAAACCCTAAAAAAATGCCTTAAACAAAAATAGTTTTTGTACCAATTACTGGGATTTTCTCCTGGTTTTATAACAATTTCAGTGCTTTGAGTTGCTATCACATGGAGCCCAGCTTTTAAGTGCAGAGGACTTGTAGAAGTGTTAAGTGCATGGGAAACGACTTCCTTTAAATGTTCAGGTCTTGTGGTGCCCCATAGGCAGAGTAACAGTGAGCCCTGCAGTTCCCAATCATTGTGAATCCAGCCACTGGCTTGCATGCAGTTATTTCTAACTGAGTGACTGGGTCCATTTTATGTGATTTATTAATGCAAAGTTACTCATTTCCTTCTTTATCTCAAAGTAATCCTATAGATAGATGCTAAGGATCATTGTCCAATCCTGCTGGATGTTTTTCTGCTGACCAGTAATCCTTCCTCAGCCACTGCCAGAAGAATTAAGCTTCAGTCATAATTGAAAGGTTTTGGAAAACCATTTTGAAGGCAGTCAGGCCTCTCAGTGACTAGAATGCTGTAGGTTTAAAAAAAAAGAAAAAAAGAAAAGGTGAGCTTTTCTCCAACAATTTTTATTAAACCAAATAATTCTTTATAATCTTCTGTGATCAGTTTCATATGTGACCAGTGGTATATGTGAGGAAAGGATCTCACTGAAAAATTTTTTCCAGGGTAAACTCGGCTTTTTTTTTTTTTTTAAATTGTTGTTGTTTTTTGTCAATTTTTCCATTTTCTGTGCAGGAAGTTTTCACCAAAAGAACTCTGGTGTCTGAAATGGTATGTGGCATATCATGCGGAGTGACAGTAAATAGGATGCCTGCTAACAAAAGTGAATTTCCTTGTACACAGTCATTACTTTTGTCATGCTAACTTTCCATATCCTGTAAATATGAACCTCACCTCGATCAGGAAACACATGTGCACACGTTCTTGTCATTGAAAAAAAATGATAGAAGGTAAAGTTAGCTGGCACTGAACTTTTAGTCTGCAGTGTTTGGGAAAAGTCACAAATACATCAAGAGGAGTTTGATGTAGAAAACATAAGCATGAAGTTGTAAAGTAAGAGCTGAAAATGAACAGTGATGTTTATTAGATTTTCCTAAATAAACCTGAGCATTCTGATTTCCTTTCCATCAATCTAAAGCTGCTTCTTGTGCATATAATAGAACCAAAAAAACATCTAATAGTGAGAATTCATCTTTGAAGTCTCACAAGTGTCATGATATTGTGTCTACATAGTCCCATAGCTGTCAAGGGGCAGTTTATGTTATTGTAAACTGATAAATCTCAAAATGCAGGCAAAGTACTTGCATGTGTACAGTGACCTTTATTCCTGTGTATACAGAAGTCTTAGAACTATTTTAAAGCACAACAAAAGCCCATCTCTTCACAAATAATTGTTCTTAAGGGAACCTTATACCTTGCACAGAAAAACACTGCACAGATTAAATTTTAATGAAGTTTGGGAGTGGAACTTCAGGGAGTCATGGGAGAATCCAATGAAGAAAATCTCTGATAGCTTTAGTTACAGAGAGGCTACCTGCATGCAGTAAGGAAAAATGTGGCTCCATCCGTTTTCCCATTCACAGCTGGAGCATTAGGACTGTGCTGTGCTATGGGCATCTCAGCAAGTCATAATGGCTGTGGCTGCCTGGATAAGTTCCTAAGAACGAGAGTAATGGACTGGGAATAGTGACATAGCCATAGGAGTGATATGTTTTATGAAGGAAAAAAAAAAAAAAGGATCTTACAATGTATTTGACAAAAATGTATTATGATTATAGAAATATATCTTTCTGTAGTAGCTGTCATAACATATAGGTGATGCCTGTAGTGATGAGTGCAAGTTGTGGTATTTGGGGCTGAGACTTAATCCAGAAAGCAGTTCTCAAAATCCCCACTTCATTTCACAGGCACCTCAACATTTCATCAGTAGTGTTTCTTACTTGATTTGAGCCTTTGATTAAAATTGCTGTCATATTAGAGCAAGAATCTGCATCCTCATTTCACAAATCGAGCCCGTCCTTGGAATCAGGAATAGGCACTCTGCTTCAGCCAGGTGGTGGGCACAATCAACACATCCCACTGAGGGTGAGAGCAGAGCTCTTCCTGCCAGCCTGGACACTCTTTGGGATCAAAGCTTTGCTTTGAGGTCCCGTGCAAAGGACGTGGTGCATTGAGCTTCTTCCATTCATTTTCTGCAGAGGCCACCTTGGAAAGGGCTGGGGGTTTCTGTGTTTCAAAGGATGTGTCTATGGAGCAGCAGAGTGCTTGGCAGGGGTAGGATTGTGGAGAACTGAGGGTGCCCTTGCTCCCCCAGAACCACTCCCCAGTGCCAGAGCCCAGCATGGGGGAACAGGGTCAGTCACAGCCCCTGCCATGACTGGCCAATATGACCAAGGCAGGCAAAATCCAGTCCTGTTATAGTTATGTAACACTGTATTTCTGTAGGAGATATGAATTTTAATGGAAACTACTGTATTTTAGGATTGAGTAAAAAGTTTTCTGAGAAAAACAAACCTCTTAAATTCTGTCTTCCCACTGGTTAGATCAGGAAATAGTAATTATTTTTCTTAATAGTTATTTAGAAATCTGATGGCCCTTTTTAGTACATCTCTGTTCTGAATTGTCATCAGAGCCCAGCATTTCTGTCAGAGGTGCAATGGGGCATTTCATCAGTTTTTTTGCATCAGATTTGCATGTGGCATACAAACATTTGAATGTGATATGGTATCTGCCACAAGTCAAATGTTTGTAGACATTTGCAAATGTACAAGTCGGTTCTTGATCAAGCCTTGTAGGGCTTTTCTACTTTACAGGTACACAGGGTTAGCTTTTGTTTATGAGCATGCAAAAGAAAAAGTAACAAAGTGGAGTGCTGGTGTCCCAACTGCGGCCAGAGAGGTCACTTGAGAGAAGGCTTAACTGTTCAAAGAACTGGCAAATATGGGTCTTGGCAGCTTCTGTGCAACCAGTTCTAAAAAGCCCTTACAAAAGATCTAGTGAAATAGGATCGTCGTAAAAAAAAAATAAATTACTGCACATACTAAAGTGCTGATTGTAGAAAGTGACATTAGGAACATTTGTTACATTAGTAACAAAACTATGTTTGTGTCATTGTCAATGAGGACAGCCCTTAAGAGTCATTCCACGTCCTTAAAATGTTGCTACTTTTTTGTTTCTGGGGTTTTTTCCTATTGGGACGCCTTGTAACAGAGTCAGACCAGTTATGGTAGCAGGCTTAGGCTGCAGGACATATTCATTCCAATTGCGACAATATTTGTAATAGAACATTCCTGGGAGGTCTACTGGCTTATTTCAAAATGATCTTTTCTATAGAGACTGTCTTTCATTTGAATACAGGTATAATTTTCTTTTGTTCCTCCTCTCCTTTTTTCTTTTTCTTTTTTTTTTGGTGAAAAATCTAGGGTGCAAAATTCAAGGCAGTAAAATAATTGCTATATTCATAACTTTCCCAGAGACACAACAGTTACAGATAATACAGAATGCATGGAGGTACAACAAAAAAGCCATGTTACAATAACCACTAATGTGCTTTAAAAGTAGAGCCAAAAAAAAAGATCTCAAAGCATATAAAATCCCTTTTAATAAAGATTCACAGCTCCCTAACTACTACAAAACACAGGTTATTTTCTCTATCTCACTTTCTTTCCCTCAATTCTTTTTCTCAATTCATGTGAAATAGCGAGGTGTGAAAAATATCTAAACTTTGATCCATTACTATGGTGTCCAGCTCTTGCACTTTCCAGGCTTTGGGGATGTGGAACCCTAACACTAACCCTAACCCAACTCTGACTTACCAGAAAGCAGTCTTTTCCTTGAGAAGGCATATGAGCAAAGACAAACAATACTGCCAAAAAGGCTTAGAAAATATAGTTTTAATGTAAATATTAGGAACATGTGTATTTATGTGATATTTAGATTCTAAAGGTTTCTCTTATCCTTCATCTGACTAACTTATAGATGCTTCACAGTCCTCTGACTAAGGATATGAACGTACCTCCTTCAATATTAAGACTTCAGGCTGCACAAGAGCTGGTACTTACCTGAACTCATACTGTTCTTCAGAACTGCCTTTGAAGGATATTCAGGTTTAGTCTTCCATGTCTTTTCCTTCTTTAAGGATTTTTTAGTCCTCAGTTCCATCAGGAATTTCAACTTTTCTGTCATTTCATGGTTGTTTAGCCTCTTGAGCTTTAGAAACATGCTGTGCTTTTGTCACAGTCTTATGCAGTTTTTACTGCCTAGCAGTAAGCAGGTGGTATTTTCTTGACACCAAAACCAGTTTGACAGTGAAACTTCCACATCCTCCTCATTTCTGCTTTCTACTCTTTCTTCTGCTCCTGTTTTCTGGACTTTCAGATTATGCCAGTTATTTCTAACTATGATAATTTCACTGATCTGCTTTTGGTTCAGTTTCACAAGGAACTGTATTTGCATAAGTGAAGATTTGATGAATTGGATCGAAAGTGAAGGGGATTCTTCCATGCTCAACAAAGCATTTAGTTAAATATTCATCTGAGCAAGGCTTCGTTCAACTCTCAGCCTTTGTTTAAAAGACAAAGTAAATTTAGGTCTAGGACTCCTAGCAGCAGAACAAAATGTAATGAGCACATGATAATAATAATTATTCTGGTATAAACCACTTGTGTAAATTCAAGTCTCTTTTAATGATTAATTTATGTGAGGCATAGACCTTTCAGTGCTGGGTTTATGCAGAGTAGGTCATTGTCTATGTGGTCCCCCTTATGCTGTATAAAATGCTTGCTGTTCCCCATGTTCAGAATGGCAGAAAGACATAAAGCCAATATAAATTTTGTGCCATTTGTTCAAGACTAATGCTGTGAAACCATGATTATCTGTTTCCTTTTAAATTAAATGATTTAAAAATGCTTGGTCAAATATTGATGATGATATACCTATTTTCTCAGAGTGAAACTTTTGATTTGTTGAGACTTATAAATTAAAAAAAAAACATGCAAAATGATAATCATACTTTATACAAACATGTAAGTAGAATTAAACTTTCTGACTTCTGACAACCGCAAACACTGTGGTAACAAGTCACTTTGAAAGGAATGCAACTCCTCCCTCCAACTCTGTCCTTGAGGGATACCATATTGCATGATTCATCTGACCTGACTTTAGATGTGTACACCTGAGTTAGCCATATTGCATAGACAATGAAGAGAAGTGGGCATGTGATTCATCTGACCTATTTTAGCCATGTACTTTAGGATGAGTTTAATTGCAGTCTAAAAATGTGTCATAGCCTCCTTGACTAGAAAATTATTCTATGAGGCCTAATCTAAAAATGTCTAAAATAGGACAGGTGAATACTATATAAACTATCTGAAAGTAAAGACCGGACTATGTAAGACATTTCACAAAAGAAAGGGGAAAAAAATTGGGTATCAAAGCTACTCTGTTCCAGGAAAAATTATAGGCGTTGGGTACTTGCCAAGCCATTTTTTTATTGTGAAGGGATTCATAAACTCAAAATATCCTCTGTTCACTTGCTCACACATAAGCATCCACTGATTTTTGAGGTGCCTGGGATATTTGGAAGACTTGAAGAGATTTGTCAAAGACAACATAGATGATCCAGACCATTTTGCAGTGGCAAGTAGGGACCTGGTCAAACACCAACAGGTATTAAAGAATCCTAGAAGTCAATGTGTGGAAAATCACATCAGCTCTCTAGTGGTCTTCTAGAAATATATCTAGGATGGAATTCAGCTTGAGGTGGAGACACCTGTGCTTAGGTTTCTGCATGTAGGAGTCTGTACGTGTTCCTGGTGTTCATTATTATTCAACAAGACTATCCAGTTCAGAGAAGGTTGTCAGTGAAAGAGACTTTACCAAGTAAAGACAGTGAACCTTCTCCAGGTTCCTGCCCCATAGGGCTGGTTTGTATTGTTCTGTACAGAAGTTATATGTCAATTTGTATCATTTACACATTGACCCCGATGTTACCAGTCAGAGTGTTGCTGCTATACACCTACTTTGTCATGTTTAATGAATAAATAAATCTCTCATATCTTCAATAGCATTAAATTTATCATGATGGGCAAATTCATGCCTTTTAATATGTCATTTGACCTGTTACTTCTTTATTTTGTGTTATAGAATGTTGTTTCTGTGCTGTAAAATTCAATCATTTGTAGTAGATTTACCCTGTCATCTTGAATATTTCTAGTCACCTTAAAACAGAACATAAAAATGAAAAAAGTCCAATTTTCAAGTGCCATAAATACTTTCTTGTTTCTAATCTTCAAAACATTGCTTTCCCATTTTAAAATATTGTCTCATGTTACTTGTACAGTTTTTGATGAATATCATGAATTACCAAAAAGATTTAAATCTAATTTGTGACATGCTTTATAGCACCTGGAATACAGGTAGCATGCTTCATATTTACATGTGACAATTTAGAAGTCTGCTTCTAATGGAATGATGAAATATTTTTTTTTCATAATTGAACCCAACTCATTTCTAGATTTAGATTATGTATTTATTACTATTTATGTAAACTTTTAATGTCATGTAAATCACAAACATTGTTTAAAATGTGTTTTTGCGTAAAAGCATAACACAACTGAATACCTTATAATCCAGAGATTTCTACATTCTGTCATCACAAATCTCTGAAAAAAGCAAGAGGTGAATTTTGCAGGTGAAGGACCTTGCCCACACAGTAATTTTGAGCTTTACTCAGAAGTCTGAATATAGATAATTTCTAGATATTATATGAATACTGAAAAATAATAAGCTTTATGAGGGTCTTAAAGCTGTGGCAATATTTATTTCCCTACTTACTGTGATAATGGAGCAATAACTAAATAGAGATTCAGATCTGGCTTGAAATTTATGCACATTTGAGGCAATTTACTCTCTGTTAGTCCAAGTGCATATCGTAAATCTTGTTGCTTAGAGATATGACAAGACTGGACTGTCTGCAGAACAGGAACTCACTACAAACACATATTTCAGGGTCCTGAGCCAATGTTCTAAACACTATGTCTGGTTTCCCCTCTCCTGTTTCTCCTCCCTTCCCAGCAAACACAGAAAGTATTTCTCTGAGCAGAGAAACATTTTGCCAAGATTCACACTTATTATCTGTTTCCTCCCTTGAATAGATTAAAATACCCCAAATCCCTCATCCCACTCCCCTTTTTCCCACTTTCCCTCCTCCATGATGGCTGCTAAAATAATGTCTGCAATCTTTTTTCCAATAGTAGAGGTGAATGGACCTTTGATCAATGGAGCGATAGTTTTTCAAGACAGACTATCCCAGTGCACTTCACCATGGTGGGTGGTGGTGTGGATGTCCATCTGTCTTTCCCAAGTACCAAGCGATAGAACAGGAAATGGCCTCAGGTTGCACCAGGGTAAGTTTAGATTCGATATTAGGAAATATCTATTCAGCAAAAGAGTTGTCAAGTGTTGGAATGAGGAAGTGGTTGAGTCACCATCCCTGGAGGCATTTAAAAGACATGTGGATGTGGAACTTAAAGGCATGGTTTAGTGGTGGACTTGGCAGTGATGGGTTGATGGTTTAACTCACTCTTAAAGCATTTTCCCACCTAAATGATTCTACTATTAAGAAGAGGATGAAGAATGTCTTAAATAAGCAAATTAATACTTTTTAGAAAGCCTTCTAGCAATGCTTATCAAATCTGGTGTTTCCTAATTGAGGTAATATTGCTGCACACACACCTATGCACATTTAGTAGCTAAACATTTCCTTTGCTTGTATGTTCCAAACACAGAGGTAGAAAAAAAATAAACGTAATACTTAAATAATCCTAAAAGGGAAGAATTTCAGAGATCTCTTGAAATTCATCAGGGATTTTCCTGTTATCTTTGGCTACATGTAAGGCACAGATCTACTTGTGGTGAGTGACAACTCAAAACTCAGTCAAATGTCCCAAGCCTGTCTTTCAAAGATATGCCTGAAAAATACTGTAGTTAGATATTTTCCTACAAGGGAGAAAGTTGCCCCTCACCTGTGTCGGCACAAAGACCAGCTGCACATTAATTGTGTGATGTGCTTCCCAGCAGGGCTTGTACATAGAACTTAAGACTGCCAATCAAGCAAAGATTTAATGACCTACATTTTCCCAGTGCAGTCAGTGGGAATGAATGTCTTCTTCCATGTGCCTTTGGGAGAAAACTGTTCCCTGAGGAATGCAGAGAAGGTGTAGGACATGACCTTCCAGGTAAAATTGATCATGACATTCATGCAGGAATGTGGAGAAGAAAGCTACCTGAGCTTTATGAATAAACCCACTGATACAAGAGACACAAGTTTGAATGTCTGAGTAAGCATCAACTGTCTTAAGTTTAGACCAGCAATACCAAACTGAGTGTATTGGGTGTGCCCAAGAAGCTCTTTTGATCCACCTTTCTCCTAACCTGAAACAAATTCCTGTCCCTCCGGATCAAAACACGGTGCTTTCTGTCATGCTGCAGTTCTGGGAAGCTTGGGTACAATTCTTCTTGGGTCTGTGAATCATGTTAATACACAATTTCTACACAAATGTGTAAGTGCCCATGCTACAGAACTTTCTCCTGTAAAAGACTTTTTCTGATGATAGGAACCAGTGTAGATGAATTTTATCTTTCAAAGAAAAGAAAAAGATTGAGAAATGATGTGAGGACAATCCTGAACTTGAAGACTTACAATGAAAGTTTAAATACCTGACAATCTTATTGACCAGTTCTTCCTTAATCTGTACCAGATAAGCTGTCCTTATTTCCAGGCCCTCCTCACCTCCAGATAACATCAGGGCAAATATGTCATTGCTGAACGAGTTCTACCGCATTTTTACCAAATATGCTACCTGGCTAACTTTTTATTATTTCCTTTTTATTTATTATTGTTAATTTTATTTCTATAAGCCTGTATATGTATCTTTTACTGTTTTTATCATCTCTGTTTACCTATGTATTGTTTTAGGACACTTAGAATACAGCAGGTGGCATGAAGCAGTGCCATCTTGTGGCCTTCCTCACTTGTACGGTTATTTCCTGATTTTTCTATTGTATTAGTTTACAAAGTCAACATTTTCAAGCGTGTTAATTTTTGTTATGATATCATAAGCACCCCTAATTTTAAGGCCTTCAAGATTATTCTTGTAATGTCCAAGAAAAAAAATTAAACAAAATTTCCCTGTTCACCTGAAAACATTTTGTAAATCTTTTATTTCACCTTTGACAAAAATTTTCAGCCTGTTAAATAGAAATAAAAAGTTCATAAGTCTTCTAAAAGACATTTCAAGATTTGAAAGTAAGCAAACTGTCTAATTGTGCTATGCAAATACATTGTTAAGAAGGCAGGTTGACAGGTTGCCCTGATAAAAATGGGGTTCATGGAAAGTCATTTACTTGTAATGGATGAAGAGTGTTCTGGATAGCAATGCGTTGTAGATAAAACACTGAATATCTGCATTATGAAATGGTTTAAAAAAGATCAATCAACTATAACATGCATCTATCTACCTGACAATTTTCATACCCCAGAACTGTGGAACTAAGCAGTTTTCCCCTTTTTAACTCTGTTGATCCCAATGGGAACATTAGCACCTGAGGAGGAGGAATCTGATTCTCTGTTTATGAGTATGATATATATATATATGTATTTATAAATAAATTAAAGGATTAGGAAGAGAGCTTTCCTTTGACTTCTGTTTTCTGCTCAACCTAGAGTTAGAGAAGGTAGCATGAGATTTTCAAAAGCACTTGGCCTTGACCTAGTTCGCCTCTAATTAAATAATTCCTAAAACTCCCACTCAGTAAGAGGTCATTTAGGCCAGTACTGCGGACTTTAAAATTAGTTCAGTTGCTTATTTATGCTTCAGTTCCTCCCCTCTGCATAATGGATGTAATAATTATCTACTCTGTAGGAGTTCCACAAAGCTTCATTATTGCTGGATAAAACTAACTGCAGCAGTGCAAAGTGCTGGGTGCTTGTACTGCAGTTGCATTTGCTGCACGTCTCCTCACATGGTATTTTGTTTTATAGCTCTTAGGAGGGATTCTCCAGCTTATAGAACTTCATTAAGATATTACCTTAAAAATAAATAACATGACATGGTCATTAATTAAATAATAACTGCAGGTTTTCTCTGGAAATTCAGTTACGGTCCAGCAAAACAGCATTACAATTATATTAGAGCAACACAGTAGTCACCAGTGTTTGGTTTATATGCAACCGTTTTTTTTGTATTGCAGTGAAGCCTAAGGACATGGAGGACTGTACCAGTAAGACCACAGCCACAGGAAGGGGGACGTGATTACTGCTGTCTGTTCAGTGTAGCAGTTGCAAGACTTCATTGAAAGTACTGCAGCCAATTTTGTGCTTCTCAGCACAAATAAGACAGTGATTAATTGAACTGAGTATGGCAGAGGGCCATCAAGATGATTTGAGGGCTGGCACATGTGCCATGAAGACAGTTGTAGAGAGGTGGGTTTGTCCAGCCTAAAGAAGAGCAAGCAAATTGCTTTTTTTCCAACTGTTTAGTGAGTGTTCATAGTGAAAATGGAGCCAGATTCCACTTGGAGTTGCACAGTCTCCAATGCTAGGGGAAATGGGCAAAGGCTGCAAACAGTTAAAATCCCAATTAAGTAGCAGGACAAAGCCAATTACTATAATGAAGGTGATAAATCACTAGAATGAGTTGCTGATAGAGGCTATGGGATCTCCACTGTTAGATACAAAATTTGGCTTGACAAAGCCCTGAGCAACATCATGTTTTCCAAGTTGGAGTCAGCTTTGTGACTGGTTCTACTTTGAGTGAAGAGTTGGACCACATAATTTCTAAAGATCTGTTTCAACCTAAGTTATGTCACAACTCTTCAGTTCTACCTCAGTAAACGCGTTTTAATGTTATCAGAAATTGCAAGAACATTCTCAGGCACTAAGAGCATCAGCTCCTTTCTTCTTTTCATAGATCTTAATAATTTTATTTCCACCTCAATTGGAGTACAGTGGCAATAGTGCGGTGCCATCTGGAATACACTAGTAACTCTAGTTACTACTCTAGTGCTCCTGATTTCAGTTTTTGAATATAAATGGAATAAAATAATTTCCCACTTTTTTATTCTGTCCCCCAGCAATCTATTTCTTTGCTTATAAAACCCTTTTTATAATTTGGAATGCTAGAACAGTCACATGGAGACTAAAAAATAAAAAACACTCAACTTTTTATTATTTTTTTCATTTCAGCAGAAAGGCAAGCCTAAAGAAATTATGAAGGTGTTTTAATGTTCACAGTAATGATTCTTGCTTTACCCTTTGCAGATCCATACTATCTACTATATTCTTCATATATTCACAATAAAATCCAAAGTAGAAGGAATTTATTTACTGTAAGCATTGTAGATTGATCTGCATATCCCATGCTACCAAAGGAAAAACAGCAAATGGAAATTATCCTGAGATGATTTCTGTTTGACATGTGTCTTTTACGGGGTAAATGGCATGAATTTTAGGGCACATGGCACCCCTCTCAAATGTGGTCCTAGACAGGATCTATTTTGCTCCCTCCCTCTGCACGTATTTTTTGCCTTTGCCCTCAGCAACACCTTCATTTTGCCTGAATTTTCAGGGAGAAATCTGCATGTTTGTGACAAAAATATAAAAGGCAACTGTGGAAGAGAGGGCTCCTTCTTGATTTCATTCCGTTTTCAAGGTATAGCTCAGTCAAGGCTACTTTTGTGCTCAAAAGCATTTGGTGCAGTTCTCTTTGTAACTGTGCTCAGCTCCACACAGATAATAATTGTATGTTCATGACTCAGCACAGCTAATAAAAATATATTGCCATTTTTTCCCAAAGATTTGCATGAATTACACGTCAAAACCCTTAACCTTTGCAAAATTAATGTAAAAAAAGTTTAAGCAGCAGCTAATAAAGACTGGTGTAGATGCTTTAGTGTCACAGCTTACATGCACATAGTTGGAAAGACTTCTAAACTAGGTGTCCTGGGTATTACAAGATAAGATGAGACTGTGTTTTCCTCATACAAGTGCAATAGCCTCTAATGGGTAAGCACAGGAGTCAGTGAAACCAGACCTTTCAGAGAAATTCGGCTGGGATTTTCTAAGGAGCAATCATGTCAGAGTATGGTTGCTACATTACAAGTCAGGATAATAAACCTAAAACAAAAGTGGAAGGCTGAAAACCTATTTCTACATCTGTACCTTCTAACACCAAGTAAACATGAGTCTGATAATTAGTATTAGAACTTGTCCTTCCCCAGACACTCTCTGGCCAGTGCTTGCCTGGTGGTAAGAGCAGATTAGTGCCTGAGACACGAGCACGCAGCTGGACCACTGACCAATGATTTATTTCAGCACTTCCAACACAGGATATAATGTATGACATACTGAGTGCCTCTCCTGTGTTTAGAAATAAGGGATAAAACACATGTCAGGTGCCTACATTTTGTGAGGATTGGGAGCATATTTATATAAAAGGTGTTGTCTTAGTGTGTGGGGGCAAGACCTTCCTCACTCAGCTTGTGTGTGTTTGGTGGGAATAACCTGTCCTCACCCCAGGGATGGGTATTAATGCAAGCTGACAGCATCCAGCAGATGGTGCTCAGAACTAACAAAAAAATATATCAAGGAGATTTAAAAAAACCAAAACACAACACCAAAACCACAAAAATCAAAGAAGCAGGGAAAGCTTGTTTATATTTTCCTGGGAATAACAGCTATTTTGCTGAGGGCTTTTAATTTTTTTTTTTTAATGTCATTCACAATTGATCATAATGAGTTCTGGGTGGTGGATAGGTGAGGGGGTGTTGATTAGCTGTTGACAGATCTTCTGCAAGCTCCTTGATGGCATCCTCTGGGGTTCAGACTGCTTCAAGATTTCTAGAAATTCCTATAGACTCTGTCATAATGTGAGTGGAAAGGATAGTTAATTGCTGTGGAAAACTGCCAGATTTTTAAAGAGAATTTCTGCACATCCTTTAGAAATCTAGTCCTAGTACAGACTATTCACTATACTACATTGAATAATATTTGGCAGAAGGATCACATCTTTTAATTGCTTGAAGTCAGTATTAACAAAAATCCTTTGAATATGCCTTGGGATATTGATTAAATAAATATTAAAAATAACTCAAATAGTGTCCATATTTACAAGTGACTTGCTTCCCAGTCTAACTAGATATCATAAAATAAAACTGGAGAAATATCAGATATTTGTTTCAGTTTTGTAGAAGAAAGAAGAGCCTTGAGGTCTGTTGTCAAAGGGATCTGACAATGGCTTGGAAACCTCCTAGCAGATTTTCTGGAGGCTGGACCTCTCCATGCCTAAGGGACAGTGAGAGCCATTGACAGCTGGGCAGTGCTGGGAAGTCCATGTAGAGGACATAGGCTAGCTATTCACTGTCCCTAATGACACTGTGTTGAGCTGTGTCCTTGCTGGCAAACAGTAAAGCTACTGGCTGTTGCCCTGGTGCAGAGATGCCAGGACACTTCCTCAGGGATGATCATTCCCTTTTTAGTGCCCTGCTGTCCTGTCGCATGGCAGATCTAACTTTCTGTTTAATTTTGGCCTTTTAAAGACATCGCTGTGTTGACATTTTCTCCTCTTTTTCTTTTCCTCCTCCATCAACACAGAAAATAACTGTTATAATCCCAGGCCTAGTGAGAGATCAGGGGCCGATGCCTGAAGTTACTGATAGTAAAAATACAGCTACTGAATCCTCTTCCTTCAGAAATCAGGTTAATCTCTGATCTCACTACATTTCAAATGCAAGAAATCTTTATTCTGGTCTGTATCCTAACTATATAAATAACAGAAACAGAATAAAAAGTGTTATAACAAAAGAAGTGATTTCTTTTGCTAAATAAAAATCTTCTGAAGCCTGAAGCAGCTGTATCCTCCTCTTGTATAGTATAGGAGCTAAGCATGAGTGCAGAATCCTGGTGACAGCTCCCTGCTTTAAATAATGTTGCTAGTGCCTAGGACCTAAGCACTGTGTATAGTAGATATATTGCTGTGTTCCAAAGCAATCATACAATGTCATAAGGTAAATTAACCTGTGTAAACCCCAAAAATCTGTCTAGTCTCAGCAAGTGCAGCGATGGCACATAAAATGTAGAAATGCTAGAAAAATGTACCATTGCACGGGCTGGTAGAAAATTGGAATTTTGACAAATTATCCATTGACAATATGCTTTTAATTGCTAAGCAGTAGCTTTTCTCAGTTGTAATATATATATATATACATACACATATGTACTTTTCAAACAAAAAAAAGTTAAGATTTTCAGGAATGGCATCAACAATTAATATAATATTGCACTGAGGTAATTTGCTGTCTCTCTAAGGCCAGTTCTAAGAAATGTTTCACTGGTAAAAGTGGATAATAATGTTTTTATTTCTTTTAGGAGGGAGTTGTCAAAGGAATAAGAATAAAGAGTAGATTAAACTCATTTATTTAAAACACCCCATAGTCCTGATCTAACTCCCTCTGTGACAGATTACATGTGACTGTATTGCACAGCACTAAATCACGTGTCCACATTTGGTGGCCCTATGGCCCTGAAACAACATTTTTGTAGTGGAGGAGAAGGAAGATGATGATGAGGAGGAGGCAGCTGTGGATTCAATATCCCAATAATGAGGTCAATCCACCAGAGCTGAGAAGGGGTGCAAATGAGGCAGCCTGCATGATAAAGAGTCAGAGATTGAGAGACAATGTCTCCTGATTCAAACCCTCCAGATTCCATCTATAGTCAATGGAATCCTGTGGGGATCTTTATGTTAGTGGCTCAAAGTGACAAGACGTGTAATGAATAGATGAAACAAAATTAATTCAATAGATCGAACTAATCAAATTAAAAGTATTCACTGTAGAAGATCTTTGGACACTTTTGTATTGCAATGTTCTTTCCATCCATGCAAAAAGTAGGAAGTCTGTCAGATAAGTAGTCTTCTATTCCAGGGATCATTCATAGCTTCTGGGAACTATATCAAATATGATTAAATTAGAATTAAAAAAGATTCCTATGGTAGGACTATGTCACAATTTTAAATCACATTACATTATATTATTCATTTAATTATGTTTTCAACATCAGTCATAGTCTCACTTCACTAGGAAGAGTCTCAGTAGCAAGAGACTTTATTTTAAGAGCAGAAATAAGTTATTTTGGATTAAGGTAGAAAATTACTTTAATATGCAGGATTTTTTGCTGAATATTACTGTATTTAGAGATCTTCACTAGGGTATTTTATCACTTATTCAGATTAGTGGAGAAATTAAATCAATCTAACTGTGAATAAGATTTCAAAACAGAAGAAGTTGCTAAATTAATTTCATATGTAGAAGAGCTCCCAAGAAGCCTGTAAAAAGGCAGAGTATCAAATGGTGTGCTGAAAGGAGGGGAAGAAAACATTAAATAGGAATACAAATGCAATGTGACAGGAGGTTGAGTCTGAGTATTTATAGGTGACAGGGTGTTAATGTATTATGCAAAAGGAAACACAAGGCTGTTTTTTTTCCCCTAGATATTACACAAACACCACCCCCCCCGCCCAGTTTAATAAAAGCATATTCTGTCTACAGTGCCGTGTTCCTTCTTCAGCTAAAATGGAGTAGCCTGAAGAAATGAAGTTCAAATCATCTTTATTATCCTTCATAATTCCTCAGGGGACTGGGGGAAGGCTGGTGACTATATTTCCAGAGAAGAAGATGTCTGCAACAGCACGACCATAATAATGCTTTGTACCATTCTAGTGCTGATTTTTTCTGGCCTGTCGTCAAAAATCAGTGTACCTTTTTATTAACAAAGATGAGTGTTGCAGATAATGCTTGAGGGGTTAATGCCTTATTACCCAGTGCAGGTAGAACTTTTCAGCTTCTTGGAAGTAAAGAAGCAGGATGTTAATGCCTGAAATTGTGTGGCCAATTACTAATAGATCAAATAAAGCACGCCATAAGCAAATCTTCTTTGTGTCTTGAACATAAAACTAGGCTTTGCATGTTGTGACAAACCACTTAGAAATCAAAAGCTCCTAGTGTGAGTTCATCTGATTTATCACATTCTTTATGTCACGTGAAACATGAGTCTCATGCTTAGCTGTTGCTGTGGTTTCCACAATGGTTTTAGTTGTGGTAGAGAAAGTCATCCCATCTTTCCTTCAGTCCTTCTTCTCCCTGGTGGCAATTTATGGCAGCTACTGCCGCAGTCCTAATATCTGACTTGCTCAGAAAGTGTTGCCACTGTTTTTGATGTGAATTCACAATCCAGGTAATCTGAAATTCAGGCAGAATGAAACCTGGGGGTACTGATTGACAGCAGGCTGAACATGAGCCAACAGTGTGCCCAGGTGGCCAAGAAGGCCAGTGGCATCCTAGCCTGTATCAGGAATAGTGTGACCAGCAGGACCAGGGAAGGGATTCCACCCCTGTGTTCGGCACAGTTGAGGCTGCACCTTGAGTTCTGTGTCCAGTTCTGGGCCCTTCAGTTTAGGAAGGACACTGAGGTGCTGGAGCATGTCCAGAGAAGGGCAACAAGTCCCATGAGAAGCAGCTGAGGCAGCTGGGGGTGTTTAGCCTGGAGAAGAGGAGACTCAGGGAAGATCTTCTCACTCTCTACAATTCCCTGGAATGAGGTAAGTGGGGATTGACCTCTTTCTCCCAGGCAACCAGCAATAGGACAAGAGGACACAGTCTTAAGCTGCATCATGGAAGGTTTAGTTGGGCATTAGGAGGAAGTTCTACAGAGAAAGAGTAATTGGGCATTGGAACGGGCTGATCAGGGAGGCGGTGAAGTCATTGTTCCTGGAGGTGTTTAAGGAAAAACTGGAAGAGACACTCAGTGCCGTTGTCTAGTTTACAAGGTGGTGTTCAGTCATAGGCNTCCCTGGAATGAGGTAAGTGGGGATTGACCTCTTTCTCCCAGGCAACCAGCAATAGGACAAGAGGACACAGTCTTAAGCTGCATCATGGAAGGTTTAGTTGGGCATTAGGAGGAAGTTCTACAGAGAAAGAGTAATTGGGCATTGGAACGGGCTGATCAGGGAGGCGGTGAAGTCATTGTTCCTGGAGGTGTTTAAGGAAAAACTGGAAGAGACACTCAGTGCCGTTGTCTAGTTTACAAGGTGGTGTTCAGTCATAGGCTAGACTTGATGATCTCAGAGGTCTTTTCCAACCTAGCTGATTCTGTGATTGTGTGAAATCAGTTTGACACTGAAGTATACCTCGGAAAAAGTATCACAGCTGTTTTTTTCAAGTTATCCTGTAGAGATTTTCACTTTCTTTAAGATGAGTGTCCTTTTAATGGAAAATATGGATGTTACAGGTTTTCAGCATGTTTTCATCCCATATGATTAGCTATGTGAAAGCATACTGCATTTATATGTGAGATCTCTCATTTATATAGAAACAGTTTATCCAGCTTGTAGATCAGACACTGGTGCTTGCTTTGCTTGGACTATCAATATAAGTTCAAGCATAGCAGCAAGTAGATGCATTTATTTTGCTTCCAAGGCCAGCAGCATAGCCACTTAGCACAGCCCAAGACAACTGCCTGTGGGTAACAAACCTGTTATTGTAGCAGTAAGCTGTGTTCCTGGAAGCTGAAGTTCTCAAGGTTACAGGAAAAAGACAAATAGCTCTATTCCATGTCAGCTGCTAACCAGAATGATTTCTTAATTTTGCCTGAACACGAGCTCTGCAGGAGATGTGCTAACTCCTGCAGATCCTCTTGTGGGTGTTATTGCTAGAAAAAAAACCCACAGAAATTTCATTCTACGATGCCATAGCACACATGCTGTTAGAAGTACAGAAGAAAAGAAAAATAGTTTCTATTTTTCAGACTGAGCAAAATCATGTTTTATTAAAAGATTCTTAGCCTTAAATCTAAAATCCTTTCAATGAACAAGGTTTCATATGTCATATATTCACTTTTTTATGCTCTAGTCCTGTTTGGTATCATCATTCTCAGAAACACTTTGTCTTCCAGGAGGGAATATCGTTGCCATCTTCTCCTCATATCTCTTACAAAACTGTATATTTGTTACCATTTCAGGATTATTGTGTAGATAAATTGCAGTTTTCTAAAAGCATCATGGCATGACAGTTTCTTAGGATCTTACCATAATCAAAGTATGCCGACCAATATATGCAAAATAAATCTGTAGTTGCTTGCTTCCAGGCGCTGTGCCTTTGAGAAATCATGTGGTTACAGGAAATATCCAGCTTCTATAAAAGATGTAAAATCTGAGCTCTTTTATTATTGAAGGTAAGGCATAAAAACATGCTGAGGTGCACCTAAAATGGTGCAAAAACTAGACTAAATAAAATGACAAATACTGACACCACGCTGTAGGAGTACTACCACCACATACAAACTGTCATTTTAAGGTGTTTATTTATCTTGAAGTCACTAGGTTTGAACTTAAGGTTGAACATTTGAGAATATGCTGTACACAAGTATAATTTTAGGGCCAAGACAAAAGGACTTATGCCCTTAAAAAACTTGTTTGTGGCAAGAAGCTTGCAGCCATCTCATATGTGAAGTCTGGAGCTGTACAGCCTCTACACTCTTTGAGTCTTTGAAGTTTATTAGAGTGAGTTTCATAGAATTAGTCTTCTAAAATTGCTGTCGCCTTTAGCTGGGCTCTTTCTCCAGCTTTTCTGTTCTCACGCTTTGATAATTCTCTTCACAGAGCGGCCTCATGAAGCATGCAAGAAATGTGCATATAATAAAGCTGTCTTGAGTAGTTGCTTGGTTACTCTATGTATTAAAATGCTTCTAATATTCAAGACATACATGGATTACAATAACAAAAATAGAGAAATACAGCAGGGAATCACTAACAGCTGTTAGGGATTTAACACCCACATCCAGATGCTTGAAAAAAACCCATGTTTTACTAATAAGCAGTGGATTATTAGCTGTTTGAGTAAGTGCTTTGGATTAGGCATAACGATGAATTTTTGAAAATCTTTTGCATTTGTTCATAGTACCTAAATGAAAAATTAGGGTATTTACCTTCAATGACTGTACTGGAGCCTTGCCTGACTCTGGAGATGCTATGGAAGCCAGCGACAGTCTGTGACAGGGCATCAGATCGACTCTGCAGCCTGGAGGTTAGGTGAGAAGTCAAGCACCAGCTTTCTAATCTGTGTTGCAAAGACTATTCAGATGTGTTTGTATAAAACTGAACAGATCAGTCAGGAAAGATTAAGAGAATAATGTATATAAGTAGCCAAGATATTATTGCAAATTAAAAAAATAAAGAAAAGCAAAAGCTCTCAACTGGAGGTAGAAATTTAGAAATGAAACTCTAGTTACCTTTCTAACTTTTGAGTTGCTACACTAAGAAAAGGGAAGGGGAAGTTCTGCTACAGGTATTGAATAAACATTGTAAGTGCAATTCAATTGCCTATACAACTAGCTATCTAATACCATTTCAGGTGGCTGGGGCCTTTCTGTAAGGTCTTTGGCTGCAACTCTAGAAGGAAAAGCATATGTCTTCTACAGGGCCTGTGTCATATCTATTAGCCCCTTGTAGATGGCCTGTGGTCTTGCTAAAACACCTCAGACCTCTATGCATGCACTGTTGGATTGAGCTGGAGGTGTCTGACTTCCTGTCACACCCAGTGAAGATCTACAGAAATCTCAGTGAAGCCTGTATAGTACTTCAGCTCTTCTAAAGCGGATCTTAGGGACATCTCAGATGACATAACATGCCTGTGCTACTGACGAGCTCCTCATGACTGTACAAACAATGACTCCATCCTGGCACCTTCTGTACTGTCCTCCAAGCCCCACTGTTTGTACCAAGTACTTCTCTGTAACAGGAGTTCAGCACAAGTTAATAGCTAAACTCAGATGTTTTAAACTCAGACTGGATCCTGATTCTTAATTCTGATCTGTGCATGTCCACTAGGTCAAGTACCTCATGTAGCATTACGAAAAATTACAATTCTTGAAATTCCAGTAATCGTCTCACCATGATACAAGTTCAGGACCCAAGAAAGGAACACATCAAAGGAGTTTAGGTGATTTCAGAAAAGATGAAAGTTTTCAGTAATGCTTATTTGCTGGGATTTCAGTGCCACAGTCATGTAAAATACTCTTTTGTTCATTTTATTAACATATTTGTGAAAATATCCAATAGAAATTTCTTCCCCAAAAGTGCATTATCTTCTGTGTTAAAATATCTGATAATAGTAATAGCAACACAAAAAGTATTCCTGTCCTGTTTTTAAAGACTTAGGGGTGATGAGACCTCATGGTTCCTAATTTATCTCCAATGGCTTTTTCCTAGTTGAAGATCCAGTTTTACAATGGGAAGATAACCTTAACCTCTACTAACACTTTTGGGAAGGGTGAGTAGTGGGGAGGCTTCTGGTTTGGGTTCAGTTTTCAAAGTCCATATTACTATAATATTTATTCAAAGTCCTGTTTGAATAATTTTTTCCATTTTTGTCTGTTACAATGAACACATATTTAGTGTCAAGCAGAGCCACAGAAGGGAACTGAATTGAGTCCCCAGATTCTTCCTATTAAATGCAGAGAAGTACGCTTCCTCATTGTGAGCTACAAAGTTCAAATAAAGGGAGTGAGTTATATTCTGAAAATATATTTATATGTGGTCTCAATTCAGATGCCTAAACACAAGATGTCTAAGCATGTGATTTGGGATGTCCTACTCTGTCCAAGCACCTGCATGGTGTTGACAAATGTAACACGCATCTTGGCAAGTCTTGCATCCTTCTGTAGCAGCAGCTGGAGGCTTCTCTTGGCTATCTCAAATAGACAGGAATGCTTATGTTCAGACAACTGAACTGTCTGTTGTCTCTCTGTTTTGGATAGAGAGAAAATGTTTTGGATTTGTCTGTTGAGGTTCTGGTAGCTGAGAGTACTATAGGAAGGGCTTCTCTGAGAAACTGCCAGGAGCTTCCCCATGTCCAACAGAGCCAATGTCAGTCATCTCCAAGAAGAACCTGGCGCTGGGCAAGGCAGAGCCAATCAGTGATAATACATTTAAGAAGGAAAGAAAAAGGTTTTTGGGCAGAAGTAATTATAGCCAGAGAAGAGCCAAGGGAGAATATGTGAGATCAACAATCCTGCAGACCCCAAGGTCAGTGCAGAAGGAGGGGCAGGAGGTGCTTCAGGCACTGGAGCTGAGATTCCCCTTTAGCCTGTGATGGAGACCATGGTGAGGCAGCTGTGCCCCTGTAGCCCATGGAGGTCCATGGGGGAGCAGAGATCCACCTGAAGCCTGTAGATGATCACGCAATGGAGCAGGTGGATGCCTGGAAAAAGGCTATGACCTTATGGGAGGCCTGTGCTGTAGCAGGCTCCTGGCGGGGACCTGCAGACCCATGGAGAGAGGAGTCCACACTGGAGCAGGTTTCCTGATACGACTTGTGACCCTGTGGGGGACTCACATTGGACCAGGCTGTGCCTGAAGGACTGCAGCCTAAGGGAGAGACCCACGCCAGGGTAGTGTGTGAACTTCAGCCCATGGGAAGGACTCATGTTGAAGAAGTTCACAGAGAAATTTCTCCTATGGGAGAGAACCCACACTGGAGCAGGGGAAGGAATCCCTGCGGAGGAAACAACTGGAGAAACAACATGTAATGAACTGACTGTAACCCCTGTTCCCTGTCTCCCTGTGCTGCTGGGTGAAGAAGAGGTAAAGAATTGTGAATAAATTTAAGTCAAGGAAGGCAGGAAGGGTGGAGTGAAGGTATTTTTAAGATTTACTTTACTTCTCATTATCCTGCTTGGATTTTGATTGATAATAAATTCAACTAATTTTCCTAAGTCAAGTCTGTTTTGCACATGACAGTCAATGGTGAGTGATCTCTCCCTGCCCTTTCTACACTCACGAGTCTTTCCTTGTATTTCCTCTCCCGAGCCCAGCTGAGGAGGGCAGTGAGAGAGCTGCTTTGGTGGGTGCCCAGTGTCCTGCCAGGGTCAAACCACCATGTGAAGAGATCCAAGTCAGGCAATATAAATCCAATCAAATGCACACAGAATCAAATGAAATTGATGGGATGGATGGCAATGTTGTGCATATGTGGTAAAAGTTTTGTAATATAGGCAAGAACTCTCCTTTCCATCCCATATACTTTTCCCAGAATTAATGATCTGATTACTTTAGGATGATGATTACATGTTGTTTATTACAAAAGAAATTGTGATAGCACTGAAACCAGTGAATATTGTGAAATACATTAATTTGAGAAGAATTCTTTGATTTGTCCCCTTTTCTGCTATGACAGCCAAACTACACAGCTTGGTGTCATTGGCAAACAGGCTGAGGGTACACTGAGTATATCTATAAAGGTATTTTCATTGCATGATTACAGAAAATGCAAGGACTATTTATTTCTCATACATTCAATTTGCCTCACCTTGAATGCAGTTTTGGCCCCTACAATATAAGAAATATATTAAGCTATTGGAGGGCATCCAAAGAAGGCCACCAGGATGGTGAAGGGCCTTGAGGGGAAGCTGTGTGAGGAGCAGCTGAGGTCACTTGGTCTGTTATGACTGGAGGAGACTGAGGGGAGACACTGAAATTACAGCTTCCTTGTGAGGGGAAGAGGAGGCGCAGGCACTGATCTCTGCTCTGTGGTGATTGGTAACAGAACCTGAGGGAATGGTCTGAAGTTGCATCAGGGAAGGTTCAGGCTGGATATTAGAGAAAGGTTCTTCACCCAGAGGGTGGTTGGGCACTGGAACAGGCTCCCCAGGGCAGTGCTTGCAGCACCAAGCCTGAGAGAGTTCAACCATTTGGACAATACTCTCAGAAACATGGTGTGCCTCTTGGGGATGTCCTGTACAGGGATAAGAGTTCAACTTGATGATCCTGATGGCTCCCTTCCAACACAGCATATTTGATGTTTCTGTGGTTATGTGGTGCTGTGATCTGGGAATAGTTGACAAGTATTTTGCTTGTAATTGTCTTTTAATGTCATATTTACAAAGTGTTCCGTTGTGAGTCTAGTTTTTGGTCAGTATGCCATGTACAGTCATCAGATAAGTTTTGGCTTGGCTATCTGCTACCAGTGTGAATAAAGATATTTACACTGACACAGAGAAGGGAGATTTAATTAACAGTCCATAAATCATATAATATTGCCAATTTGGTATAGTCATACCAGAAGGCTATGAACTAATCTGAATTTCTGTGCACACCAAGTCTAGCTTCCTTCTCTTTCTACTTATCACCAATTTCTTGGGTACTCTGACAGAAAATAATAAAACATATAGTAAAATGCTCTGAATAATTTGATTGCTCTTTGCACCTTCACAGTCTGAAACCTTGATTTTCATCTCAAATTGTTAGGAAATTTATCAGAAAGGTTTCCTTTCAAGTTGTCAGCTGGATAACTCCTGCCTGCAACAAAACTGCATACACATCATCAACATAGAAAACCCTTCTAGTTTGTTCACTTCTTTATTTGGTATACTTCAGATGGCTGTGGAGAGAGAAATAAAAAACCCAGAAAATGTAACCCCAAAGACTGGAAAATCCAGTGTTATATTTTTAAGTCATGGAGGATGTTGTGTTTACTTCTGCAGTGGGAGCCAAAGAGTTCGTTTGGCATTAGTTAGTTGTTTCTAATCACCTTCTCTCCTTCACTAGAAATCCATGTTCATATTTTCTTCAATACTCAGCCTGTCTGAGGTCTAACTAAGTTTAAGAAATCTTGAACATTGGTTTAGTCAGAGCACAAAATTCTGTAACCAACCTATATGATTAACTTTGGTTTTTTTAGTCCTGATTATGTACATTAGTCAGAACATCATCACTATTCTTAACAGAACTTTCTTGGAATTAGTTATGTCTAAAGGTGTCCAAACTGTTAATTAAAACCAGAGGTAATCATAACAATTCGGAATCTTTGACACAACCTTTCCCCACCCCCATTACAACGCTTTTCAGAGGGAACTGCTGGCTAATGTACTATAGCTCTGCAAGAAGCATTTCATCTAGAGAGGAAAGAGAAATCATAAATCTTTCTTCACATATGTCAAGGAGCATAATTGTTTTTTTCTTTTTATTTCTTCTACCATGGTCTGTATATCCATGATATCTGGCATTGAAGCTATAAGTCATTTATCAAAGACAGAGAAATTAAAGAAAACGAAGTAGGACAACATTCTAGCTTTAGAGTGCTAATGGATATATGTTTTCTGTAGTTTGTATCAAATTTACTGAATAATAAGGGAAATCATTTGTGTTTCCTTGGTTACAAATTTCTCTAATAAGGCATTAGAATTTAAAGGTCGAGTGCAGAGTAAAATCATATGGTTTAATATAGTCCAGACTGAATTTCTGGATCTACTTCTAGAACAGGATAAAATATATTTATGTGTTGAATCCCAGTCAGTGAGATCCTCATTATTCTCAAGTCAGGGGTCTAAGCATTAAGATTCAGGTATGAGAATATAGAAATAGAGTTGCCAAGGCTTTCTTCCTTCTTGGATTATCTGTCTGTTTTCAGATGTTGCTTCCTGAGTGCTACTGTTACTGTGGGTTCCACCTGTAATACAGTCGTTCCAATCAGCTTTGTGCTGTAGCAGAAGTAGATGAAAACATAATGGCTTTAAGCCTGTGGTGGTTTAGTTTTCTTCGTTTTGGTCTGGGCCTTCCTTGGCAACCAGGGAACTAAGGAAGTATTCCACACCATTCCTTCGTGTAATCGGGGGTATATAAGATAGGCAGGAAGGTTTCTTTCTCTCTCTCTTCCTTTCGTGTGCTTGGAGGACATCGGGTCTCTGTGTCGGCTTAGCTCTTATCTATATGAGCTGAGGTCTCTTGGAGAAACTGTTGTCCCAGCTGCATGGAGGGGAAAGACCTGCTTCTCTTAAGAAGACTTTTGGTGAGAATTTATTGTGTTAGTTACTTATTGAGCTTTTCCCTGAGTTTACGAGTGTGTGTGTATCTGTTTTGTTTTGTTTTTACCTACTTTTGTCCCATTTCCCTTTCCCTTCCCCCTTTTCCCTTTTGGAGTCGTTTGGGGTTCTTATTCTGTAGATTCAAAGTGTTTGATTGTATATAACTGTAATATATGTGAATATGTATATACTTCTACTACAATTCTCTTTTGGTTTTTTTCCTTTTCTCTTGGCAGAGGGCGGGGATCTGTGTGGCCAGCCGTTGGGTTTGGCAGGGAGCCAACCCAAACCTCCACAAAGCCAAAGAAGGGTAGATATAGGTTAGATATTAGAAATGAATTCTTTACTCAGGAAGTGGTGGGGCACTGGAGTAGGTTGCCCAGAGGAGTTGTGGATGTCCCATCCCTGGAAGCATTCAAGGCCAAGTTGGATGAGGCTCTGAGCAACCCGGTTTAGTGAAAGGTGTCCTTGCCCAGGGCAGGGGGGTTGGAACTGGATGGTCTTTAATGTCCCAACACAAACCATTCTATGATTCTATGATGAATGCACTGATGAAAACATGATTGACCCCCAGTCTCAGACAGCAGGGTAGTTTTGTTGTGACCGAGGAAATAGTCGAATTGGCAAAACAATGTGTAGATTCTCAAGAAGTCCCACTCGTAGTTTCCAGAACAAGCAGATTATTAGCACCATCAATAGTGAAGCAAATCAGAAACCAACAGCAAATCAAAAGCCAAGTGACCTGATCATCAGCAAGATGTTCTTTAGTTGGTACTAAAAGTAAGGACACTGAGGTGTATTGGAGTACTGGGACAATAAAAAGTGGCTGAAAAACAACTCCAAGGATGAAAGTTCCACTATTCACCAGGACCTGGGACCATCTCTTCATCCTCTGGGGGACTCATGGAGCAGAGAAGAGCCCATAGAAGCCTCAGAGCAGGAACTAATACGATCCTAACCAAGCCCCCAACAGGACTACACCATCTCTCACGTGGAACAAGGAGGTTGTATAGGAATCTCTTTGTTAACCCAACTGCCTTCTCTCGCTCGCTGCACCATCTCCACCACAGCACCAGAAAGTCATGTAATTAATAAAACTGCATATATCTGTGATTTAAGTGATATAGTATCCAAATGTATCTACCCTTCCACACTGTTACTTGCTTTGGTGTTTGACATATGCAGGTTGGATGGATTGGGGCAAAGGGGAGTCAGTGAAAGCAGATCTTACACAACAGCAACCCTGAGGAACTTAGTGAAAGGAAATGGATGGTTATGCACAACTTTGATTGTTTTTGGAGCTGAATGCTATTGAACAGCACTAAGATCTGAGTGAGGAATCTGCAAGTGAAATGTGCTGACAGTGTCTGCTTACACTTTCAGAAGAAAAGACAATTTAGAGAGATCTTTTCATGTTGCCGCTTGCATTAGCATGATCTGTTCAATACAAACTCAAAATTTTCCACTCTTTTGCATAGAAATGGTTTTAATTGTTTTTTATTTAGATGCAAAAGCCTTAATGAAAAAGTTTCTCAGATTCTACTTGATTTAGATAAAGTATATAATTAAGCAGGGAAAAAATGGCAAATGAAATGGAAATTATCAGTGTGCTGGAAAACAATCTGCCTTTCACTTATCTAGCTGACCCTTACATGTTGGCTACAGAGTGCTGAGCCCCCAGTATCTTATTGGCATTTGTAACCTTGCACAGAGAGCAGTAATTTGCAGTAAATCTCCTCACACAGGGTTATATTCAGAATGAATTCTTTTCTGAATGGTGGAGTGAATACTGATGAAAAAATACCAAGCTTTCATGCTTGCCAATAAGAAACCAACAATTTCATAACTTTTCTCCAAAAGATAAAGGCAAAATCAACAGGTAGGAGAAAGACAAAAAAAAAATACAACTGAAAGATTAGCACCTAGGAAGAACTAGAAACCCCTAAACAAATCAAGCAAAACAAAATACAAGAGAGAAACAGATAATTACTTAAAACAGAACAATGTCCTTTCGTTCTCAAGTCTGCTTTTATTCTTACCTATTTGATGTGGGAAATCAATTCTCTAACAGCACACATACCCCTCCTACCA
The DNA here is from genome assembly GCA_013396755.1 of Sclerurus mexicanus. Classification (NCBI taxonomy): domain Eukaryota; kingdom Metazoa; phylum Chordata; class Aves; order Passeriformes; family Furnariidae; genus Sclerurus; species Sclerurus mexicanus. The sequence goes on from VWZF01005579.1 coordinate 943,064, forward strand.
TTCTGGATTTTTTTGATTCACATACAAGACCAAGTGTCTTTTCTGATCCCATTAAAAAGTACCTCAAATATTCCTCAGTTCTTTCAGACCCCAGTGAGGGAACATGGCATGAAAGCAGAATCTGCTCTAGTGCTACTCAGTTTAATCTTATAGAAACCCAGATTGCTGTTATTGAAATATTTGCAAGTCTTGTAACAGAAGTACAATCTTCACCTAGCGAATATTATTCTTCTACAAAGACACTTCCAGGAGGAGGTCTTTCCTCTCTTCTCATTTGGTATATCTGTGCAAATAAAATAGATCAGGCACACTCTTGATCATGATGCAGTTTGTGTCCTTACAGCTGGTCTTCCTTGTTCCCATAAAACAGCTCCCAGTTTTTAATTGAAAAATTATTTGATAAATTTTTATTAACCCTTTTAAGAACTCTTCTTCAATGTTTTCCTCCATGGTTCCATTCTATTTGCTATAGAGGGAAAGACTGGTCATCCAGAAAATAGGAGTGACATTTAAACACACTGAACACTTCTAACCCTTCCAACTGAAAGTGTCATTATTCTTCATTTCAGATTACTTTTCGTTCAAGGGGAAAAAAATGACCATTCTAGGATATTACAGTGTATAAATCCTATTTTTTTTGTGCGTGTAGGAAATGCATCAAATTTCAAATGCATATAGTGTCTCATTCAAAAGTGCTGACATCAACTTGTGCAGCATATTGACAGTCTTAAAATCATTTTACAGACCAGCTTTGGTGCCCTGGAATGAGGAATACTATTGGAATGCTTCAAGCTATTCTAAGGTTGACATAGCCTCCAGGTGCCACAGAGAATCCTGCATCTGTACATGCTGACATACAAACACCCAAGTGTAGTATTTTTAACATCAAACTAAATCCTGATCCCAACTACTAAATTATATATATATATATATCCAACCCCTAGAAAAAAATATACAACTTGAGGATATGAACAATTTAAACTTAGCCCAGATTAGTTAATGCCTACAAAAGAATTGTAAAGATGTTTAAGATAATGCAATAATGAAATAATGCTTTAAAATATTCACAAAAGCAAAAATAAAGAAACCCCAGGTATTTAAAATAACACGATGTGTTTTTTTTCTTTCTTTGGGATACTATATCACTTAATCTTACCTTTCTTTCTCTTATTAGCTTTGATATTTATTAGCTTTTCTTACTAAGGTCATTCCCATCAGGAACCCTGGTGCTAATGATTCCTTCAATAGCACAACCTTGCCAGTGTAAGCTGTGACTAGACTTCAAACTATAACATATTTTAAAAGAAAATCTTATCTAAGGGAAATCAGGGAAATAACTTCCTGCAGATGAACATTCCTGATGTCTCTATTCTGCAAATATTTAAAAATGCAGTGTGTAATCTTGGCTTCTCTATAAATAACAAGCATCTTACCCTTCAGCTTCATACAGCCAAAATTCCACCTGCTCTTTTTTAAGTGTTGGAATGAGCTGCTGCCATGCAATGAACATGTTCTGTAGTAGACAAAATTATGATTAATCTTTACAGAGTTGTAGACAAATTTAATGGAGCTATGTTTAAGACTGCAGAGTTTATCTGTTTCCCTCCACTCTTGACATGACCAGACTCAGCTGATTCGAGTTACAAATATCTCTGCTTCAGTTTCTCTACTTACCTTGCAAAAAATTTATCAGGTATTTTAGTAGCAGCCCTATTTATTCAAGTAGAGCCAAGAAAGAATCTTTATTTAGTGTACATCCACTATCAGTAAATCATATCTCTTGTTTGGACTAGGCACAGATATTACATTTATCAGTCATTAATTACAGACATAGTATCAGTGTATTCCATTGCTAACCTGTCAAAATAGATTGAACTGAATTTACTAAGAAGTAGAAGACAAAGAAAAGACAAGATATACAGCAAATTTGTTTGAAATATAACTTTATGTCTGATAGAGTCTTTGCAGGTATAATAAAATAACAAGGTAATTAGTCTGTTGTTTCATTTTAAATTCGTTGTTGTATCCACCTACTCCAGCTGTTCTGCAGTGTTTTTATAGATAATTTAAATTTTCACAAAGGATGGGCTGACTACTGTCTGTGGACATAGAATGACATAATAGAGGCACGTTTGTGCAATAAATGGATTGCACAGTGAAAAGCCACAGGCAGATTTTCATTTGCATTCACTGCTATACTGGGAAAATGATGAAACAAAATACAACTGGAAACTCCTCCTAATTCAAAGGAAGAGGCTTCTGATGCTATATGCTGTAGCAGCAAGGGATTTCCAGAGTTATGCACTCTTGACAGGAAAATTCTTCAAAGTTATCTATCTTAAAAATAAGTATGTAATAAAAACACAGAGTAACAACAGGCAGTACTGTATTGCGGTTATATTTAGGAAAGCTTTGCATTAAAGGGCATATTAAAAATTCTAGAGGCTCCTGTAAATGTTTGAAATAAATTTATCAAACTTTTCAGTAGGAAAGAGCCTAATTGGACTTGGGAATTTAGGTGTTAACTTTGAGGGGTTTGGTATTTATAGCTGCTAGTATTCTGGATGACAGTATCTCCTTCTCCAGATTATCACACCCATTATGATGGAGCTGCACTTGCAAGGCCATTTAGAAATTATATTGTGGGAAAATCATCAACTCTTTCTAGAGAATATTGCTGATGGTGCGTTGCCTCCTCTATGCTCTGTGATTTCCATAATTACTTTTCATTTAATTAGTTCAGAATTCAGACTTTGTGGTTGGGGTTTTTTTTTGCTTGTTTGTTTTATTTTTTTTTTTAATCTATTCTGCTTGAGAAAATCCTTAAAAAATGGTACTGGACAACGCTGGATTTCTTAGAGTTCATAATTAAGGGGTCCTTCAGGTTTGAAACACCTTCAAGACCCATTCTATGCCATCACTTTTCTTTCCCTCTCTAACCCACACCAAGAATATTCATGTCATTGAGATGTTGTAGGATAAATTATAGTTGAGAGATATTTAAGTTATATCTGTTTTTATTGCAAATAGGAGGATACTCAAATTAACACCTGGCACAGAAAATTACTTGGAAGAATACTATATGCCTTAAACACAGACTGGGAAAGATGAGATGGAGAGTATTTTGAGGAACATGAATAAGAGAAGATGTCCATCTCTTACAGAAGGGATATTTTTCAACAAGAACACCCACTATAAATCTAGGCAAAGGATAACAGAAGTGAATTCTCTCACCTTTTTCCTGCCAGGAGAGTCTAGATACGTTTTCCCCCCACAGATGCAAGCTTCCCTATGGTTAATTTTGCCTACATTGTTCTAAATTTTAACAACTAACAAATTTTTGAAGCCAATTGATGAATGTTGCCATTTCATTCCAGTAAGTTCAGGATTTAGTTCTGTCTTTTGGGTGGGAAAATATGGCAAAAGCATACTGAAAGTCATACTTTGTGCTCTAAAATAGCTGCACCTTGATTTCAAGATGAAGTATAAAGTGCAGGTTATTAAAAATATATTGTAAGACTTATACTGGGTAGAAATGCATTGGCTGTCTCTCCCATTCAGAGAAAAAACATGTGAGTCAGAAGAAGCGAGCGTCTGCAGTAGCCTCTTATACAGATACATCTGCATTAAGTATATTATAACTATGTGGCAATAAACATCTGAACAATGATGTTTCAGTCCTTATAAGTTCTAAGGTGCTGTGCAGGGCTAGGCACACCTGTAATGTTTTCTTCTTTTTATAAAAGCATTGTCCCTTATAAATATAAATAAAATACAGTAAATACATTCCTAATTTCATGACCAGGTTGGCTCTCTAATTGATTTCTCTGTGTAAAATTAATTGCCTTTCCATAATAACATGCTTCATGTACTCATAATGTCTTGTACCTCAGAAAAAAAAGTCAGAATTTCATAAAGGTTTAGAAACTAAAGAACTCAAAGTAATGTGCTGGTAAATCCCAGAATAGCAAAATATTTAGTTATTGACAGCAACTCTTGTCCTTGAAATGTCAGTATTTTAGGCTTATTCACTGTAGGAGCCAGAAGAAATTGGGAAGTAGTTATTGTTTGTTCAGTTTCCATAGCAGCAACAGTAATAACTTGGGGAGGTTTTATTCATTTTTTATTTAATCTTTACAGACCTCCTTTTCCCCTTCAGTATACTGGAAGTTTCTGGAGATGTAACATATCTATCCCCAAACATACAATTGCTCTACTTGTGCCTAGGAGGAGCTGTGTTGCAATAAATATTCTTGAAGTATTTATAGATAAATGTTTGAGAATTTGTCATTGTATTGTAGTGATTTTATATAGTGACATGGTGAAGTTTGCCACTTATAAATCTATGACGATGCAAACATACTTCTCCCAGACAGTAATTAATATTCCAGTTTCCTTTTCTCCCTCTGGTAAGGAAGGAGCATTGTTGTCTGATATTGTATCACAGGAAAAAGTTTGATGAGACTGTGCAATCTTGCAGCAATCTCTAAATGCTATTTGATAAAACTCAAATAGTGGCAGCAGTGCCCTTGGTCTGACTTCTGCAGACCATGGCTGGTGCTAGTCAGCATTGATCCTATTCCACATGGAGGTCCAAGGTGAGCCACATCCTACACCCAGACTTTTATGGAAAAAGTTCAGGACACAATTACGTATGGCAGTCAGATCCATCAGCACAGGGTGAACTGCAATAGAAGATCAGTATTTGCAACAGCTACTGACATTACAAACCCACTTAGGCGTGACCTGTAAGTTAATATGTAAATGAATCAAACCTGAGAAGGGAATAAGAGGGACCTCTGGATAAAAATATTCTTTCATTTTCAAGTAATACAAGAGACTTTTGTCCTCCTCTCCAAAACCAGCAGACTCAGCTCTGTGAATTTTCTTATGCTGACTAGCATGTAATTATGCTAAAAAAAATAAGGAAATCAACCACATTTGGACCAAAGACATGAACTTCACTGCATAGTTGCTGGGAGCACAGTCTGTCATTAGAAAAAACCCCAAAGATTTTGTATGATTTCATATCTCTATGTTCAGAACTTAAACTACGTTATTAACTCTAGTATAACTTACTGATCCCCAGTATGTGCTTTTCTCAAAGTAGCCCTGCAGCTTTGAAGTACTTCAAAACACAAGCTTAATATGTGCAGCTTAGGGACTGGTGAGTATCATGAGGGCTGTTTTAGTGAAAGGCAAGCTGCTCATATCTCCCCTTTGAAAACCTCAGTGGAATCCAAAAACAGATCCCGCTTCAGTGAGTAATTCCCTTGAAGCTAATGGTTTTATTGACAGCTACAACTCCATCAATCCTGGTTTATTTGAAATGACTCATATAAGCCAAATGTATTATGTACACTTAAATTGAAACTGTCCTATTTGTATTTGTGTAATAGCTTAGGCAAATGCTCAGGTACTCAGTAGCCGTAGTTTAAAAGGGGCACAGGAGGCATTTGGCATCACCAGTTTCAAAGGATCATTCTCTGAGTGAAATCCAGGTAATATTGCCTAAAATGGGAGAAAAGAACTTTTGAGACAATATTGATATAGATAAAATAGAGAGCTGGTCTTTAATGAAAGTGCTTTCAGGTTCCACAATGCATAAGTGTACACCCAGTATAGGGTTCTTACAAATTTATAATTAATTATCATATCTAATGTATATATGTAATCTGAGAACCATTTGCCCTGGGTACTGCTCTCAAAACTTTGGAGTATTTCCAAGGGTTCTGGGCCCTCTATCTTGTTTTAATTACAATATATCTTATTATTCCAATGCAGGTGTATGTGCCCCAAATAAGATGTCCTTGCTAAAATCTCTTTCCTTGAAAAGACTGTTAAACAGAATTTCAAGAATGTGGCACAAACCATGAAAAAGGGGTATAGAAATTGTTAACTGCTACCTGAAGTATGAGAATCTATACAACTATATTAAAATATACAAATCCATAAAAGTCTTAAGGCATCCGTAAGGGTTGAATGCTTGTAGAAAGAAGGAAAAACAAAGCTCTGGCCAAATCTCAAGTCCTATTATTAAATACTGGTGACAGGTAACTCCAAATGTTTTCTCTTCATTTGGGTGGGAACTCTCATGCAAGTAAGTAGTCACTAATGTGAGTAAGAGTTTGACAGTCTGACTGCTCTCTAATTTCACACCGGTGTTGCAACTGTGCACTATGGAAAATAACCAATGCTCCCCCATTTTTCAGACAGTCAGACCTACGCAAGACATTAACTCAGAGTTTTTTCTTAACTTGCTACTGTTTCTCTCTTCCCAAATCTTCATTCACGAACCCTAGCCATGATGATGATGATGACTATTTCTATGAATTCATTTTTTCCTTTCTTTATGACATCTTTGTTTTCAAAGTAGCTTTATTATCATGGGTCATAATGTCAATATAAAAAAATCTACAATACAAAAAATCTTTTGACAGAGTTCAGCACACATGGAAGCAATTGAATTCAGACAATGACTGGTCAGATTTCCCCAGATTCCTCCAACCAATTTTAATCATCAATCTAAAGAGCAAATTCTTGTTTAGAATCTCTGACATTCCAGCTCAGGGTTGTGAATGGAGAATTTGTCTGAAATCCCTGGTGGTGAAGCTGGGCTCTTGCAAAGTACTGTAGATTTGGAAGACATACGACTGTTTTAAATGCTTTTGTTAATATCTCACTGGGAAAAATGAGAAAAGGCAAGTGTAAGCTGTCCTATAAGCAGTTCTATCTTCAAGGAAATAGATGTGTGTAATTGAAAAATCAATACCCAGTGCCCAGTCAGTTGGTCTTAGATCAAAGTTTAATCCATAAAAACAAGAAAAATGAAAAGGTTGGTACAGAAAGAAAACTTTTCCAAAATTTCCTCACAAACTGTATTTCCTAATGTCTACATCTTCAGTTTTGCACCTTTTTTCCTGTTTCAGTAGGTGACTGGATTATTTCATCACTTTATATTTCATAAATGTTTGAAAAATATTTGGAAGAATGAACAGAGTTATTTCCATGCACAAACTAAAGGTCATTTAAAAACCTATAGCAAATAATTAAAACCCACATAATATTTCTAAAAATAAACTCATGACATACAGTCAATAGAAAGGGAAGCACAAAGAAGTGATGTGCCTTGCAGGTTAAGACCAAGTGCATGGGAAGACAGTTCACCCCTCTGAGAACTCAATCTAGTCTCCACTTAAACATGTTACTTGAACTTGTTACTTGTATGCATGATTTGGGGTTTGCTACTGTGACCACTTTGGCCTCTGCCAAGTGGAACAGGCTGCACTTTGTCTTCTTGTGCTAAACCAGCCTTCCTCGGGCTGTGCCTGAACCTCCTTAGTTAGTGCTCTGCTCCATTGCTGATTTCAAGGAGAAATGTGGACAGAGTGACAGAAATGGTAATTCCCTTGTTAACACAGAATATACTCCCATTCATATTTGCCAGAAATTCCACTGGAGAAGATAGGATTAGTTTTTTTCCCATTTCTTTCAACACTTTCTTCACAAATTAAATCTTTCTACTGCAGCAAAACAAAGAAATAAAACTCTCAGTCCTTCACAGGACAGGTGCACTGAAGATCAGACATCTGGCCAACATATTTCTGTGGCCTCAGTTGTAGTCTATGATAATGAATTTCACTGTCAATCATTACTAAAATATTGCTCTTACACAAATCAATACAAAATACGATAAATTATCCAAAAGGCTGGAGAATTCTTCTAGGGAAGAAAGTGCTGGGGGCAGACAGCATTAAGAGAAGCTGAGAAAGAGAAAAGATAAAAGGAAGAAAGGGAAAAAACCCCAGCCCACCCCACAACAAAAGGCAATATTCCTCACCATGCATCTGACCGTATATGTTGTATGTACATGTTCACTCTACCTAGTAACCCTCCTGTTGAGAATTGTAAATTTATAATATTAATCACAATATAACAAAGGATCTTGTCAAACAGCATTGTCAGTTCCATAAGACCAGGGACTCTGTCCACCACAATCTTTTCTTAACATCACGTTGGTGTCCTCTGACTTTGGGACAATTCTAACCATACACTTCTGGCTATGGACTCTCCCCAGTCCACAGGCCACCATGATGTGCCACACGTTTCTGGATGTATTTCACATCCATTCACAGTCACCCAAAGTAACCAAGAATGCAAAAAATTACTGGTACCTGGAATCCACTTTAACAATTCCTACACACCCAAATGGACACATTGAAAGCAGCAATAGTGCCACTCACATAAACAGAGACTACGTGTGATTTCAGGAGGTACAGCCAGAAATCCCCTGAGAGGCTATAGGCATTTGGAATGCTGTGAGACAGTGAAAGATGGAAGAATCTTGCCTTGCAGAGTAAATACCTCTAAATTAAGTGCTGTTCTCCCTTCTGATTGCATCATAAATTCTCTTTTAACCACACTGGAAATCATCCAGTCTACGTATTACCTTGGGCAAATATTCTCATTGCTCTTTCTCTTTCTCTATATTTTTAACTTCTTTTTTTTTTTTTTTTGCTTGTTTGTTTTTTTGGAGATAGGTTTTTTGTTTGGTTGGTTTTGGTTTGGTTTTTTTTACCTAAATACATAGCTGAGACTACTAATGTTTAGATTTTTTTTTCCCTAGTGGTGAAAGATTTACATTAGAGAAACAAAAAAAGAAATCCAGCAACCATGAAGCCATTACTAAGACACAGGGCTACATTACTGTCTAATATGCAGCTCATGAATAAACGTAAGATTTATTTTAAACAAAAGTACTTTTTAAAATCTGAAGTTTCTTTAGAAATTTATCATTTGTATCATCGATTCCAAACAATATGCATCAGAATACTCGAAGCTGGAAGTGTTTATATGGTTTTGCTGAGAAGATAAATAAGTTTATGGAGCTTTGTATTTTTTAAGACATTGATATAAAAATACTTGTTAAGCTTTCATCAAAAATCAATAAAATGTTTAAAAGTTCTCACAAGTTTTAGAAGGGAAGAGGAAGAATTATTTTGTGACAGGTTAAGCCACACTCCTAGCTAGGATCAAAACTCAGAAAGCTTGACTGTATTTTCTCATTTTTCCAATGCTCTAGCAAATGTTGCCTACAGGATTTTATATTTACAAGTTGGTTTTGACTAAACATCAAATAAGTTCTTGGTCACCTATACTTAAGGAGAACTTTCGTATTTAACTAGATCACAAAGAAGAGGGACTGTTTTCTACAAACTGTATAATATTCTACCAGAATCACTTTTTCCTCAAGAAAAATTCCTTTTAGGTGTATTGAATAGGTGAAAAGAAATGACAAGCTCATCTAGTCTTCAAGATGTAGACTTGTGCTACAGCAATGTGAGGCAAAAGCTGAGGACTTACTGACAGCAGTATAATCTCCCTAACACTGAGATTGCTCTAGTCTGCAGAGAAAGAGGTGGCTGTGGTGCACACAAATGAAGAAACAGTGCATTTGGGAAGATTACAGTGAGTCTGATCTCTCTGTCAGCAAAGGAGTGAGGCTGTTAACTAAATTTCACAGCCTTCAGCCCGAGAAACCATGCATAGGAGGCAAAAAGAAGATAACGTGAAGGATGAGAGAAGAAGCAACTATGTCCTCTGTGATTGCTCTGATTAAAACACAATAGAGAAAATTTCTGTTTCAGTGTGCCCTTGATTCATTTAGTGTATCTCTAGACTCGCATCCCATTTAGTCCAATAGATTTAAAAAGTTGCAAGGAGCTGCTTGCATGAAGTTCATTCAGAAATGTTTCCATCTCATTCAAAAAAAGAACTGGAGAAGACAGAACATCTAAAGGAAATGGAACAACATTTCCATATCTGATAGATCTCTACCCTTTGGGTTACTACATTTCAAAACAAAAGTCAAACTTATTTATTTTTATAAAAAAAAAACATATCAGATGAATCTTCTTCTATCAGGGAGATTTCAACTCCTGTGGACAGACAGCTTCCTTAGTTATCCATTCATTTTATGAATAAAAGTTCACAGGGACGTGATTCACAGAATTATGTTTGTGTTGACCATTTTTATCATCTCGTTCCATGTATCAGCAACAGTGTGGCCAGCAGGACCAGGGCAGTGATCATCCCGCTGTACTGATGAGGCTGCACCCCGAATCCTGTGTTCAGTTTTGGGCCCCTCATGACAAGAAAGACATTGAGGTGCTGGAATGAGTTCAGAGAGGGGCAACAGAACTGGTGAAGGGTCTGGAGCACAAGTCTTATGAGGAGTGGCTACAGGAACTGGGGGTGTTTAGTCCAGGGGGAACCTTTTTGTTCCCTGAAAGGAGGTTGTAGAGAAGTGAGGGTTAGCCTTCTTCTCCCAGGCAATCAGTGATAGGATGAGAGCAAACAGCCTCAAGTTGTGCCAGGTTAGGCTAGATTGGACATTAGGAAAAAATTACTTTGCAAAAAGAGTTGTCGAGCACTGGAACAGGCTGCCCAGGGATGTGGGGGACTCACCATCCCCAGAGGTATTTAAAAGATGTGTAGGTGTGACACTTGGGGACATGATTTAGCACTGGAATGGGCAGTGCTGGGTTAACCCTTGACTTGATGACCTTAAAGGTCTTTTCAAAATTAAATTCTTTTATGATTCTATGTGCTTCAATGCAGCTGTGCTTTGATGTTCCTAATCTTGTTCAGACTATATTCAGGGAAAGGAGGTATGAAATCATCAACCTTTGATTTATACTCTGTTGGACTACTAGAGGGGAGTAGAATGATGCCCATTATAAATATTTTATTTTTTCTGTACCTAACAAATCTATAAAATCTTACACAAATCTCCATGTATGAATAATACAATCCTCTGTTTCTAGCCTTTGGTGGATGTTTTACCCTCTTTCAATGAAAGATCAGAGAGTACATTATTCCTTAATGGAGGTTTCTTCAAATAGTGAATAAAACTGTTTTTTACAATAATGTGAAGAACTATGGGAAGCAAATTGAATGTTTCCCAGCCAGGAAAAGCTATGCAAAAAAAAAATGACCATCATGTCACCCCAACACAAAAATGCTTCGTTATCTGTATTTCCTAAGCACAATGAAAATAATAATAAATAAAATTCTCCTTTTTGTCAAACTGGGAACTACTGCCTGCCATATTCTGACATCAGAACTAGAGTAATTATTTATTTCAGCTGTAATCTCTGTAGGATTCCTTGATAAATGAGCTCATAGGACCATCTGAGTTACAGATACTTGCTCTGCTGAGCCATCAGTATCCCTTGGAAAAACTCTTTGACTCTTAGAAGACATTAAGAAAGTTACTAAGCATGGTCATTATTAACAAAGGTGAACTATGTGGTTCTAAATATTTGAAATTATAGATTTTTTTTCACAGTATAAATGGATTTTTTTTTATAGCTGCAGAAATCAAAAGGACTGATGTTAAGAAAGTAGTAACATTTTGGTTGTCATAATAACTGAGCTCACTAAGTAGAGAAGCCAGAAAAGACTAATTTTTTTTCTCAATGTCCTAAACCTTTAGAGTAGTTTTGTTCAGCAGTCAAGTAACAGTGAATCCAAACCTAAAACAAGAAGGAAAATGAAATAATATAGGGAATACATGTATATGCTAAAGCAAACAGCCTGAGTTCTAACTCAGACAAAACCCCTTTTGATTTCTGATCTCACTGAACTATGGCTAAGATTTTAAAGATTTTATTCTGAGAACCTGTGCAAAGTTATTTTGGAACCAAAGAACAGAAAAACCTGATACTGAGCCTGTTTCATTAAAGAATCATGTGCTGCCTCCACTGAAACAATTCATCACATTATTCAGATGAAGGGTCTTGAATTGAATACTGCCTGGGGGTTTTGTCCTTAGATGAGGTAAATTGTCATGACTATACTGACTTTATTGTCAGAATGCAAATTTACCCTCATAGAAGTTGATTAATTGCCTACAAATCTACTTAATCTTGTACAAAATCTTTGCTCAAAGGATAATGATAATAATAAAAACATTTGAATTCAACAATCACTGATTTCTTGTAATAAAAGGCTGAAAGTATGCCTACAGTTTTCAAATAACTTGTTTTCTTCTGTGACTCCAGTCCCACTGAAAATTAGTCCAAATTCAGCCACTGGACTCCATGCCAACAACATAGTTAGCCAATAATCCCCCTTAAATAATACACAAAGAAAAACTATGCTTGATTTTTTTTTCAATAGACAATTTGCTGGGGCATTAAACTGGGTTATAACACATACCATAAATTGTCCTGCTGCTGCATCTTGTTCTCTCTCTGTTACAGGTGAATATCATTCCTGCCTGTGGCTCTGCTGTGTAGAGCAGAGTGGATTTATGGAAGGGCAGCTTTCCCTGCTCTGATAGTGCCAGCCAGCTTGCACTTTATGCTATGTGACACAGAGCATCTGAGATCTCTACAACAGTTTTTCCCAAACAAGGGAGCCCTGAGGCCCCCCAAATATTGCATTATATGCCCAGGGTTTCAGTTACTCATTACTTTCCCAAGCGGTGATCATGCAGGCTGAATTTAGCCTGTCTCAGGCAGAATTCTAATGGGGGGTTTGTTACTTTTCTTTCTTCTGTAATCTGCTTCTCTCAATAAGTCTTTCTGTGATTGCAGTGGCAGCTAACAATACATAATGACTCAACATGGTACCACACAGATGACTCAACAGATTTGCTAAGGCGACTGCCAGTCCATCAAGGTAATGCACATTGTCCCTTTCATCATCCCACCTAAATAAATATAAATTGCTCACTTCCCTATTTTTCTGTGCCCTGAATTTGCTTCTCTAAGTCCTTCACTCACAACAGAGGATACAGAAAATATTTTTTATTCTGAATTAATTTTGTTGCCAAATACATGTTTACTAATTCAAATCTCAGTATATCCCTCTATATGATCACTCATGCATCATCTCACCTTATTTAATACAGGGGAAATAACTTTTTGAGAAAATAAATGCCAACATTTATCTTCAGAGAAGAAAATCTATCTGGTACAGGTATATTGTATATTCCTACAGGAACTGCAGGTGCATTTAAAATATAAATGCTCTTCAATAAGTTTGACATGAAAGAAAGGGAAATAGCATATTCTTTGATCTTCCCTGGGGAACATCACAAAAGTGAAGTAGTCACTAATGACCAGGAATGATCATGGATGATAACTTTTATTTTCAGCTGATGTAAGACAATGCATACTTTGAGGTTTTATCACTTTCTGAACAACTGTCCGAGGTGGGTGGATTCTCTGACTTTTGAGACTTATGACAGAAAAACACACTTACAGAGTAAAAGTAAACATTAAAGATAAGACTTAAGAAAAAAAAAATAGGGTTAATCTGGTAGCTACCAAAAATGTGACAACAGGGGAAAGGAAAGGTAGTTACACTTAATTTTCAGAGTTTCTAAAGGTATCAGTAGATACTCTACTGAATGAAAAACTAGAAATCAAAGCAAAACTTCACAGTTACTCCCATTACTTCCTTAACTTTAAATTTGTAGTTGGCTAAATTTCAGTGCGATAATTCCTGACCTAAACTTATTGAAAAAATTGCACCTTACTCCTTTACTTTTCTGTACTTTGCTGATTGATTTGAATTATTACTTTTAGTTCATTTACTGACAGATATTTGATACAAACAAAGTGAATTCATATTCTCTTTAGAAAATGACACCTTTGCCATTGCTTTCACTGGGCACAGGTTTTTATGTGTATTTTGAACTCAGCTTCAGTAAGGGAAATAGTACTTTTGAAGTTCCAAGGTTAACATGCCTCTCACCTTTTCATTTATCATCTAACCAGTGAATGGCTTCAATCATAGCAGTGTCTTCCATTTACAAAACATTTTAAATATTTCCTAAATTAGCATTTACAGTGTTCTGCCTGTTATTCTGTTCATTCATAATTGAGGATACTAATACGTGAATTGGCACTATAAAGCATCTGTCAATGAGGAATGTAGATTGCAATTAATTTCTATTTAGTGCTATAAAAAGTTTGGAAGGCATCTTATGCAAATGCATATTTGTATGTGCAGCTGCTAGAACAATAACAAAGGACTCCATTATTATTTTTCCAATCTAATTCGGGAACACCAATATTTATTCTATCAACAAAATTGCAGAATAAGTCAAAGCAGCACAGGTAGATTGAAAACACTGTAGATCAATTACTTTAGCTTCAGAAGGGCATCCGGTTCAATATTGGCTCAATATGTTACTCAAACCAACAATCCACCACATAACCAACTCTGGTAATTGTTGAACTTGCTATAGAACTGGCTCTGTGCTCTATTACCACTTTATTTCATAGAGAAATATGAAAAAGAACAACTTAAGAAAAATCTTTTGTTGTTAATATAAGAAGACACTGACCTCTGTGAGAGAACATGCTGTTGGGTATGGGAGGACAGATGAGGACTGTTTGGTGCTACAGTCTCAGCTCTGCCACTCCCCACTGTCACTCCACTACAAAAGGAACCAGTTCTGTTGCCAACACATGTACATAAGCATTTGCATGAATTAGAATTTATTCACATAAACGTATGTTGAAGGACTGGGTTATGATCTGCCAGTTATTTCTCATAAAGACTTGTTAAGAAAGATCATAAACTATTGGAATTTCACATATCACTTTAGCAATTGAGAAGATGAAAGTTCAATTTAAGCTCATTGCCGAAGGTGTTTTTACAGTCAGTCAGGGAGAAACACTTCTAGAAGCTAAATATATATGCCATCCTGATCTGTAGACTTCACTGGGACAAATCAGTTACTGGAGACATTTACATCTTATCACTGCCTACTGAGGGAGGTTGCATGACTTGCTTAGTCTAGACTGAGAGTAGATGGTTGGTAAGATGAATCCCTCCAAAACGAGCAAACATGGAGGGCTAAAATGCACAGTCTTTTTCTGGTATGTATTAAGAGAAATTTCTACAGATATTAAATAGCAAAAGTTTGCTGCTAAGTTTATCTAAAGATAAAACTGATCATGATTTTATACTGTAAGAAAGCATTTTCAACTGCTTCTAACTTAGTTCACCTTAATGATGCAAGATTCCCATGAATACTTTTGAATTTTCAACCAAGAAACAACTGACAAGGCTAAAATTAAATTTATAAAAATATATCCCATTCTATATATATATAGGTTGGTCAAGATGTTTTTAGTTAATCTCTATTGCCTTCTTTAGGAAAAACTACATAATATTCCACTATGTTGGTTAGCCCTCAGTATGTGTTATTGACTGCTGATGTAAAAATAAGGCTGGATTTGCCCAATTTACAAATCTGTATTTGGCTAACTGGGTAACTTTGAGCTCTTGAGTGTGTAAAAATGTTACTGAATTAATGTACTTTTTTCTGCACCATCAATCAAAACATCAATGACTATTTTAATTACTTAAACTGTAAAACAAAAGAAGTGCTAGTAGTTGTTAGATTTCTTAAGGCAGAACTGATGAACATCTATCTCAGGCATGTAATTGCAATGGTATCTACATCACAGACTTTTGAAAGATGTTCAGTTTTGATTTAAAACTATAACATATGGTGTAGGCTAGTTTGTGCAATTAATTGCCCTTGATTAAACTTTTATGTTTCCATATTAATCTGAATTCCTGCAGCTTCACTCTTCAAACATTAGATTTCATTATAGCTTTTTTCAATGGAGTGTTAACAGTTACTATAAATGTCTCCTTGAGATGCTATGTCGTCTGGTTCATTCAACAGCATTAGTTTTCAATTCCATATATAAAGGTCCTCTTCATGTTTGCAAACTATAGAACTTGAAAATGCAATGCAGTGAAAACTGCCTATTTTTTGAAGAGCCATTGCATTGTATTTTCAAAAAGGGAAGCATCTTACAAATCATAAATGATTCTCTACAGAAGAGTATAAAGTAGTACAATACTAAGACTTCACTTGCCACGGTGTCACTTCTGATCACCCATTAAACATGGAAGAAGAGTCTAATTGTAAATCGGAAAATGCCTAGATGAAATTAAAGGAGTTGTTTATTCTTTATTCTAATGTGAGGGTCAGCCTATGAACAACATCCAACATGTGATGATGGAGTGGCTGTCCAGTTACCAGGGATTCAAGTCATCTACCTCTGTATTTAACTCAGCCTGGTTTATATCTTCCATTGTCATATATACTTGCTTATGAAGGCTATTTTCAATTATTTTGTCTATAAATTTGTATGGTTTTTTTATCTTTTAATTTCAGATTTTGTTGTTGCTGATCTTTTGAAATACAGCTGATATAATAACCCATTCTGAAAGTCTGGCCTGGGTTGGTGGCTGAGCCTAGAAAATAGGTAAATCTCTAAATAGAATATTATACAGAGATGTTTCATGAAGCACAGCATTTATTTCATTTTGAAGCAATGGGACACTAAGCCTTATCAGTACACTTGAATTAATTGATGTAAGCCAGGTTGAATTAAGAATAAAAATAAAACTGTTCCTGTTTTATGGTCAACATGTCTAGTGATCCTCCACACACACAGCTGCTAGCTCTGACCTGATGGTTTCCTTTTATATATGAACTTACTTGACAGCTATGAATGCCAACGCCTGCAGCAGTGAGGTCTCCTCTTTAATTAGTTGGGGGTTTTATTGTCACGAAAACTTACAACAGTAGGCTTTGCCGTTTTTCATTAGATTTGACAAAACAACTGTATCATTACTAGTATTTCACTTGCTGTGGATGAAGAAATTGTTATTTTAACTACAGGTTCAAGATGGGCAGAGACAGTGCTTGTAAGTGCACCTTCCAGTCCTTCCTGACCTTCAGGCACATAAAACTTCACAGCAAGCAGCAAGGAAAGCAGCAACCAGCAAATGGCTAAAAGCCCAGAAAGTTAGAAAAAAAGCCCCAAAATTGGCATAGGGCAGCTGATACATTTTCCAGACATTAAATGATTTGTTGTTTGATTTTATGTTTATCTCTGAATGAGACAAATCTGTTAGGGGTATGGCATTACCAAAAGCAACCTGAGTGAGAGTGCCATCTCTGTTACTGGAAATACTGTTTTCCATGTGTGAAAATACTCTGGTAATAGATGCTAGCAATAGGAAAGTATTTTTATTCATAATAGGAGAGCTGTGAAAGTGTATAATATTGAAGAAACCTAAAAATATCAAGTTTTTCCCTATGGCCTTGTAATTTCCCCTAATTTAAGGTAAAAAATGGTCAGACTTCTTTTAGAATGAAATGTGTCTGTAGTGCACAATGGAGTGTTGCTCCAATAAGATCAAACCCACCACACTTTGACATCCACAAAGTGCCATGGTGCTGGAAAGTTTTTACAAATTTTCCTTGGGTGTAACACCATGCTGATACAAGTGCTTTGTTTCCTTTTCCCAGAACCAGCTGTATTGAAACTCTGTTGAAGTCTCTGGACTGTTCACATTTCTGCAGTGTCTGCAGATGAGATTCCACAAGCAGCAGTGACCTGGCAGTGACTGCTAGACTCTGAAGATAACAGTGAAAACCTGACACAGTTTTCAGGTTTGTTGTTTTTCCCTTTAAAAACTGGAATATATTAAATATTAAACATAAGTGTTTGCCAAGATATTTCCAGGTAAATGCTAAAACTGGTCAAAATTTAAAGCAAAAATCCAGAAAAAAAAGAAAGGCAAAACATTAAATATTTCTGCTTTCTGTTCCTATTTCTTGGCAAGCCAGACACAAGTATTATACATCACACTTTAATATCCTAGTAAAGCGATAAAGACTAGAAAATTACCATGTGTTCTTCTCTAACAGGTCATTGCTGCCAGACATGAGTTTGTACACCCAGTCATAAACCCAAGGGTTTATACACCCTTGCAGGCTGTTTGAGCTCTGCTTGTCTACAGAGTCCATTCTTTCCCATAGCAGAAGAGAGAAGGCCATTCAGCGAAGGAACCTGTGCAGCTTCTCTGCCTGGCCTTGGTGGCATGACATCACTGCAAAGGACACATTTTTTCAGAAGTATGTGATCCAGCTATTTCCCAAACATCTGTAAGCCCAAAGATGTTGCATGTAAATATGCCAGTGACTATGATGTAAAGCACAAGGCAAACCCTTTCAGCCCCAGCTGAGTCCCTGTAACTGATTGGAATGGTAAGTTTGACATTCTGTAAACGTGCCAGCAGCACGGACTCTCATCTAAATTTACCACGAGTTTTGCTTAAGGGCTGGTTTTCTATGTGCTTTATGCTAAACAAAGCCTTATATTATCATAGTTCATAAATATTTAAAGCAGAAACAATCTGAATTTTTGGTTCTCATTGTTTGTTCAAAAGTACATTGAGAAATAGCATATGAGATTGAGACAGAGATGAAAAAGGGCATGGAAAAATTGTGTGAACTGAAGGGTGACAAATAACATATCCATTTATTGTCTAGGAAATGTTAGCACCAATAAAATCTACTCTTTCAATTCCAGTAGGAGAGTAGTGACACAGATGTTGGTTGGCATATGTGGCACAGAAATGCTCTGCTGTACTCCTTCAATTCAAAAGAATTATCAGAGAAACATATCCTTCTTCATGTTTTACAGGAGGATAAGCAGAAGTGAAGTGACTTAGGCATGGTTATAATATGTTAGACCAGACTCAGGATTATTATCTGAGATTTGAAGTACAAGAGTGGTACCAATGCCAGGGAAGCCTTCCTCTTTTTCACAAAAGAAATAATGGTGAACTGCCAAAGAACATAAGAGAGAAGATCACAGTAACAGTTTTTCCTCTGTTGCATGAGCACTTGATATTGAAAATATAATAATAATAAAACCACTTCGAAACGGGAATATTTTCTGAAAAAAAAATCATCATAAATAAAACCCCACTCTATGTAGGTGCAGCCTCACCTCAAATTCTGTGTGCAGTTTTGGGTGCCAAGATATAAAAAAGACATATAGCTATTAGAGAGCATGCAGACGAAGGCTACAGAGATGGTGATGGGCCTAGATGGGAAGCCATAAGAAGAGAAGCTGAGGTCACTGAGGGGAGACCTCATTGCAGTCTAAAACTTCCCTGTGAGGGGAAGCAGAGAGGCAGGCACTGATCTGTTCTCCGTGTTGACCAGTGACAAGTCCTGAGTAAATGGCCTGAAGCCATGTCAGGGGAGGTTTAGGTTGGATATTAGGAACAGCTTCTTCACCCAGAGGGTGGTTGGGTGCTGTAACAGGCTCCCCAGGGCAGGTCAAAGCACCAAGCCTGAGAGAGTTCAAGAACCATTTGGACAATACTCTCAGGCACATGGTGTATTTCTTGGGGTTGTTCTGTGCAGCATCAGGAGTTGAATTTCAATGATCCTTGTGGGTCCCTTCCAACTCAGGATATTCTATGACTATGTAGTTTTACTGGAGTGTGTTGGTATTCTCCAGAGTTAGCATAAATCTTCTGTAAAGAAAGCCAAAAAAATGTGCAGCAGGTGAACAAGAAGAAAAAGTTCCTTTGCTGTCTCAACAGTAATCTCAGAAACCCTCCAGTACTGACGATTCTGCACAAAATTTAGGTTGATGATTGATGAGAGTAAAGCTACCTGAGTGAGCAGAGGAGATGACAGTGGGCTAGCACAATGAGAAGTCCAACAAACACTAAGTCATATTAAAAAAGAAATGCCAAGGAATACACTAAGAGCAATTCTACAGGCACACTAGAAATTAGAAGACATGGAAAACTACCTTGATTCATTGGGGTGGAAATACAACAGTGCAGGTAATCCATATAGGGTCCTCTATATTTTAGTGTTTTCAATGACTTAAACTGTGCTACATTGAATTATATTTCATACACATGATCATTTGGATCCATTTGCTTGAATAATGTCCTGGCTTAGATGATAGATTTTCTTTTTAACGAGGAGTGGCATCAGAGTCATGTTGTTCTGCAAAATTATGGTAATGCAAGTAGACCACTGATGTCCTTTCCTGGTAGAATTTATTCTCTTACTTAGAGTACAGTACTGAAGTATGAAATGATGTAAAAGTATAGAAGAGATATGAGGTCTGTTTCTATCTCTGCCACAGTGTTTTTGCACCACCCAGGGAAGTTGCACATTATAACTAACTCTCAGCATATCATTCAAATTATGGTATTTTCAGTTCCTGTGAATGAAATAGGACATTGAAACATCTGAAGCTGAATTTGTAGTGTGTAGACTCCTAGGCATTCAGTTCTGCATGTCTAATCTGCCCCATTGGAAAATGGGAGATGTTACTTTTCCAAAGGCAATAAGGGATTAAATGCTTTAACACTAAGGAACAGGAAAGGCAACAACTTTTCTTTTTTTTTCTAATACTCATGCTTCCAGAAGATTAACATATCTAGTGTTTTCTATATAAAATGCAGAATGTTATATATCTTGCATGTATTGATCATTAGTTATTATAATCTGAAAAAAATGTGCATTGAAGTAAACATAATTCAAAGATCCCTGCTATGAAAAAGTCTAGTACTTGCCTTGTTCACATTCTCCAGAATTAATATCTCTAAAATGTATTACTCTATGTGGTAGTAAAGACATTCCTAACTGTCCTATTTAGAATCAGAATCTTTCATGAAAAATGTAAGATAAAAATTCATGAGTCTGATTCCATGGCTACTTATCTACAGTTAAATTACTCCTCTTCCAGAGTCTATTTTGGCCTTTTTTCTAGAAAGGAATTTAAACAGGAACACTTGTGCAACAACACAGAAAATCTTGGACAGCTATAGTTAATGTAAAAGGATCTGGAACTTAAAATGGGAATTCATATTTAAACACTCTAAATATAATAATACCTACAGCAGTATCTCTTTAGCTAATGTTTTGCCAGGATGGCCAATTTTTGCTAACCTTTATACTTTCAAGGTGTGAGATTGAAAAGTAACAGCTATCCACTGGAAAGACTGTGTATGACTTTCGTTATAGCTTGCACTTGATTCCATTAGTGTGTTACAACTTTGGAGCCTTGTAACTCAAAATAAGGACAGAGGAAGTCTAGAAAGTAAATTTGATATTAACCAAAGAGCTGGGGAGTTTTTCATAGATTTTTTTAAAGGGCAAAAGTTGCTAGGTACTCAAAATCATAATTGAAAAAAAATAATTTAAATCTGATAATTTACTTTGAAATCAATACTAGTTAGCATAATTATTTCACAGCTTCATTGATTCCACACTCTGCTTCATATGAATTTGTCAGGTGAATGTAGTTCTCTCGGCTACCATTTGTGCTAGTCATTCAATTAGCACACACTGTTTCACATGCTGTTTTTCTCAGTTCCAGTACATGCTTTCAACTCCAATTTCACGTTTGAGAGTTTTTAGCAGCGTTGCTGGAGCTCTGTATAAAATATTTAATCACTGAGAGTATCAAAATAAAGTTGATTCTTTGTTGGGCAGTTATTAGCATTAATGCTCCTGAGCTACAAGGAGATGCTATGGGACGTATTTTCACAGTGAGCTACATGGCATTTTAATCTTGCAGTCGTACTGAGTATAATTGGAGACAGGTGGCTAAAGCTCCACATTCTACCTCAAAAACATTATGTTCTCTCCATTCTGATATGCCTAACAAAGCCTTAAATTCATCCTGTTGTATTTTGCCAGCTGAACTTTGCAAAATGGAAGATGTCATAGAGTGTAAAGCTATGTATTCATTTAGCTAAGCCCACATGGATTTCAGGTAGTTTAAGCTCATACAATTCATGGTTACAGTATTAGGTATCATAGATTTTATGCCAGAAAACCACAATGGCCATCTATTCTGACCCCAGCTTTTTCCTGACCGCAGCATTTCTGACATTTTTTGCAGTGGAGAGATGATTACTTTATCTTGCAGAAGAAAAGATTACTCTGGGGAGGATGATATTTTGCTTAGAAACTTGATTTCTATTTTAAAAAGTGGATAATTTAAAATGAAGCATGTATAAGATGATACATAAGAGGAATATGACACTTCAAATCTCCAGGATTTTAAACAGCAAGAGAAATAAAATTTTAGACAGATTACTATATAGCCAAAATCTGCATGATTTTGCACTGATAATGATTTTGCACTGATAATGATTTTGCATTGATTTGTCAGGTGCAACGTTATGACATTATGTCTTTAACACTTGTCCCTGACAGACAGCATGGGTTACTGATCTGATCCAAGAAGGTGATTCTTATGTCCTTAACTAAAAAATGCCTTAAAATCAGACATCTGGATGAAGAGGGCTTCCTGTCCTGTGGAACAGTATCAAGAAATATCTTGGTGCAACATTTGCTAATCTTTGGATTCTGAAATTTTTAAAATTACTTGACAGGGGAGATCATATCCTGTACATTATTGTTAGACTTATGCAATCTGCTTCTCATAGAAGCAATCAGAGAGGTATAAAGTCAGACTTAAATAATTCAGTCGTGAAAAATTGCATGCATTTGAAACTCCAGCATATTCATTTTCAAAGACCTGCTCTCAGTAACCTAGATGCCTGGACTAGACCCATCTAGCAACTAGGCATTTATTTACCCAAGTCTGCTGAGATCTCTTCCACCTGTTCTAGAAAACTTACATATGATTTAGTTGGCTGAAAAATGCACTGCAGAGATCTAATTTTAAAGCAACATAAATACACTGTTCCCAAATTTTATATCATAAACTATGATTTAAAGCACTTATCCTGAAGAAAAAGAGACAGGTTGGATTCCCTTTTCAGCCTTGAAGGGATTCAAACTCAGAATACTTCCATAATTGGTAACAATCCTAACCAAAAGTCTAATATTTGGGTCAGGTAGGGAGAACCATTACAGCCCAAATCTTATGAAGAAGGTCTGCAGCAAGGTTCAGGCTGTGCTTGGGGTTCCCTGTCCAGGCTCTCAAAGCTCTATGATATGAGAAGAAGGCAAGGCTGTACTCCAGAGCAGTTCACAGCTGTCCTATTGCAATCTAATGTCCCACTATGCAGAAACACTTAATTTTTTTCCTCTGTCACATATGAATATTTTGTTTTGCTGTACAGCTGACCATCTTTAGTGGGAGTGAAGAAGGATAATCCTCTCTGGTTTTTCACTCCGGAATAAGGGAAGTCAACCCTTTAATAGACACAGAGTTGTGCCTTTGACTTTTTTTCAGGGCTAGCAATGGTATTGCTCACCAGTTTTCTTTTCAAGCAAATGATCCAAGAAATAATTAATATATCTTCAAATAAGATAGCTGATAGCCAACACTTCTTAAAAAAAGCAAGGACTTTCTAGGCGTTATGCCTCATTACTACATGATAGAAGATAAGAGATTTTTATCCCCAGTTACCATGTTTTTTTAATGTCTGGAATGTCTTGAACAGTATTTTTAAGGTACCTCAGCTTCTTGGAAAGGAAGCATGTTGTCTCCATCTATAATGAACACAAAATATGCTGCTGAAATTCTACCAGGGTCTGTGATACAACTGTGACCCATCTAAACTCACGTGCTTTTTAAACAATGCTTGGTCACTGCTCAGGGGTGAGGAGGGAATGAAGAGCATCCAAAAGAAAGCAGACTGGATGCAGTTATCCATTTTTTGGTAAGGAGGGAGCAAGCATAGCTAAACACATGCCTGAAATAAAAGCCACTCTGTGCCAGTGAGATGGATAGAGGTGGAACCTGTCCTGTTTTCCTGCTATAGAATTGCAGATGGGTCCCCACTTCTGAGCAATAGTTTTCTTACAACTTGGCCAAGATTCAGAATTTTGGGTATGCAGTTTTTATTAGTCTATGTCCTTTGGTACATCTAGCACAAGTTCAGTCCAGTGAACAGCTCTGTTCCACAAGTGAGAGTGACCTTGCAAGGTGACTGTAAGGCCTTGTGCCTTTGTATATCATGTCAACTTTGCTGTTGACAAAAATCCTTGCTCAAGTCCTTTTATGTTGAGAAATGATGATTAGCACCAATTATCTGAAATTGGTGGATTTATGTACTGATTAAAGCACTGCTCAATATATCTCTAATGAAAGCCTGCTTCAGTAAATTCACTAGAGCAATCTTTTCAAGCTTTCTAAGGATTGACAATGAAAAAACCAACCAAACAAAAGTCAATTAGTTTTAACTGTCACTGGAAGTTCTTTTATCTAAAAACTTGTTTGCTGTCAGCAAGTAATCTATGAAGTAATAAACAGATAGTTCTTTACTAAATTTATTTCCAGGCTGTTTATGTATGCTCAATTTATCCATTCCATTGATGCCTTAATAAGGACTCAACTTCTTCATAAAATATACACACAAATAATTTCTAAGGAAGACATAAGATTTTTTGACTTCAGAGAGGTCAAAATTGAGCCAAAGCACCTGATAATGTTTTCTTTTTTATTGAAAAATGCACAACACGCACACACACACACACACACGCACACACACACACACACACACATATATATTTAGTTTGGAAATTAAAGCAAACAATTAAGACTTGCTTTGATGTGAGAAAGATATGCATTTTATCTCCTAGACAAACTGAACATGATCTTAACAGTCTTAGAAGCTCTAGAACAGACAGAGGAGCAATTCATAGCTAATCTGCCAGTCATGAAGCACTTCACACAGAGAGGCTAGAAGGCCTGGCTACATGTTCCTATGCTCCTGTCCATATGGAGTGGGCAGTGCTGTCCTGCACTTGGCAAACCCAACAGACTGTGAGGTGGATCACACAGTTAATGAAGACTGAGATCTCCTTTTAAAAACAGATATTCCTTCAACTGATTTGCAATGCTTAATTTGGATAGTGTATTTTGACTTTACCATTTTGAATAAAAAATTTACATTACTGATATATATAAAGAGTAGATTTTATATAAAAATATGGTGCCATTTTTTCATCTAAAAAAGCCCACAAACATGGATTTCAAAGCTAAAGAAGAGAGGAAAATTTGTGCTTTTTTCTTCTTGTCAAATGTTGAAGTAAATGTATTTCATCAAAACATATTCCCATTTGAAATCTAGCAGTAATGTACTTTGATTAAAGAAATACTGCACCAAACAAATGCTCATTTAGATCTCAGCATCTAGCACATTTAAATGTTCAGATCTAGTTGAAGCTGTAGTTGTATAAACTGTCCCTTTCCCTTTAATTGCATCAGTCATAAAATAAGCACAGATAGTTATGTCCATTAAGAATAGAAGGTTTATAGAAAGCTGATTTTTCTTCATCTTGTCTATTTTGTACCTCTTAAAGACCAGGAATTATTTATTCTTTCATTTTGGAAAAATAAAGGGACAGTTGTCACCTCAAAGCTTATGTTTAACTTAGGAACACTTCCTCCCAGTACAGATGCACAGCAGCAAATACAGTGAAAATACTCTCCTCTCTCTGAACTTTATTGAATTATGTTTCAAAATTCTAAAAACAGAGGTTGTGTTCATCCTAATTGTTCATGGGAGAATTTGAAATTAAAAAATAATCCTTTTGTAAACCTGGGTCCTAAATTCTTATTCTCCCATATGAATGTATGGAAGCTCCAACTAATAAAACACAAGAATAGTCTTGACCACTCTCTCTATAATGGCTTGAGTTCTTTCATAGAGGTTCTTAAGAAATTCACTTACCATGGATCTACATATTCTAATTTTATAGTACTATAGGAAGCATAAGATAGCATTACCACCCCCTCGCCCCCCCAATATTAATAATGTATGGAGAACTTATTGAATTGGCTAACAGAATTCAGAGCTCATGATTTCCAGATATGGGTTTTAAATCATGTATGAGTTCTCATTCAATAAGCTTCAAGTTCCTGTTCAGCTTTGATAAATAAACCATTAGCCCAACATAATTTTGGGATCTTAATAGTCTTTATACCTGGCTGTGTGAACAATCTCTTCTGCACAAATGTTCCTGATACCCGTGCTATTCACGAGACATGGCAGCTAACATTGTTAGGAATGGCCCTATCTAAAGAAACTTTATTATGTTTATACTTATTAGAAATTTGCAGCCAGTGATGCTATCTCAAGACATTTAATTAGGTTTACTTTCATTAGAATCACAAAGTTAGCTCTTCTCCAGTTACTAACAATTTAGAACTTTTATTACTATTTTTCATCTAGAGGTCTGCCTCATCGAGGTCAAAGCCCTTGCAGAGTCACACTGTTTATCCAGTTCCCCAGAGGTGTCACTAGATGAACATTTGGATAAGTTCTGTAGTCCAGAAGGAACCAGGGCCAATTTTTGAACTCCTGAGATTTTCTCATAAATGCAAACAGTACTGTTCTAAAGCTAATGTTGCTTAGTTGTGAATAGCTTATATAGAAAATATTTTAAACTTTAATGCTGTTAACAAATAAACAGAACATGATACTGCACACAGTGTTACACATCCTTGCAAATTTCTTCTTGATTGCTGATTATTTTTTATGGTGTTACATAATTGTACTTCAGAACACAACTTTCACTTACAAGTCTGAAACTCTGTGATTCTGTAACAAGTTCAGCATGTGCAACCTCTTCAGTAATCCCCTTCTCCCTCCCATTTGTGATTGGACAGCACCTGGACTGGGCACAGAAACTGTTCAGAGGAATACCTCTATCAGAGTTATGTAACCCATTAACATTCCTCAGGATATCAGTGATTATTCTGTCCTCATTTTGGGGACTGCTATGCTGACTAGAACAGTAGCAGTAGTAATTATTAACGATGCACTTTAATTTGCAGCAACTAAGAAACAAAAGTAGAAAAGTAGAAAGAGGAAAGATTAAAATAAATAAGAAAGTTTTAAAAATCTGTCAAAATTTTAACTTCCTATGTTCCGACTGTCTTCAGCCAGAACTAGCATTGTCTCAGCTAAATATTGGGAATAAACTCCAGAAGCATGTATTCCTATCTTAGGAGGATGTGATAGAAAATCTAGTTGTCATAGCCAAAACCCTAGTGATCCAAAATAGAGATTATGGGGTTTTTTTCAGCTCTTTGGTTTATAGTAAAACCTTTTTCTTTGCCAAGTACCAACATTCCTGATATCAGAATTATTGTCTATCTAGTGCCTATTAATAAGAATGACTAAATAATAATATTACTAAAAGGGATTACATCTTACACCTTTCAGGGAATAGAAGCCCCAGTTGTTTCTGATGGAACAGGAGTTTCTCTACTAAAATACCTAAGAAGTTCTACAGAACAAGTAAGAAAAAATGAGCTTAATATCGAGTAAACACCTAGAGTTGAGGGACTGGAGGAGGTAGTTTAAGCTCAAGGTGCAATAAAAGACAATACATAGTATCACCACCTTTCTCTATATTCAAAATTTCTAAGGAAGTCTTTCTGTCCTATGTATTAGATACAGAATAAAAGTACTGACAAAGATAAAGCCCTCACTGAAAGTAATCAATTTATCCAGAAAAAGCTGCAGCTGGGTCCTTCAGTCATGACACACACTGGAACTTGTGACAATCTGTTATCATGGGAGGAACATCCTCACTCTGGACAAAGAATTAAATGAAAATTAAAAGTTAAAGCTTTAGATTAATTATTAAATGTCCAATAATAGAATTATTTGGGGTATGTCTACTGCAATAGAACACCAGAACTCACACTGAATACTACTTAAGGTGAATTATTCAACAGACTTTACTCAAGTGCATAGTCAGAAGGTCGACTGATGGCAAAGAGTTCACAGATTGTTTAGGCTGAGTTCCCAAAAACTGGGATATTTACACAAAACTCAGGAAAAATTATAGCCTGTATGTTTAGTTTAAAAGCTATAAATTTAGTGTCATAATCTGTTTAGATAGTCTTTTTCATTAGGATTTGAGCCATTCTCTTTGAGATGCAACAAATGCAGAAACTTCCTAAAAAGACAATGTATTTTGGACATCAAAGAAAGTTAGAGCTCCACTGAAGGAAAAATAGGGAAAGTAAATTGATCAGAACTAGTTCTACAGTCTCTGAGCAAAGCACAATTTACCCTAAATTATCCCAAAAGAATTTCAAAATAGTAAGAAACAATTCTGATAAGACTTCAATACAATCTGCATTCTTTAGGCATTAAGTTGTAATTTTTTTTTAATTAAAGCAATGTGTTTTCTTAACTATATTTCAACTAACTCTTTTAAAAAGTGTAGCTCTTGCCTGGTGAGACAAATTATTTGGTGTAAGTGTACATTGCCCATGCTAATAAAAATTTAAGTGTTAAAAAAAGAATAAATTATTAGTAAAATCTAAAGCAAAGTGGAAAAAAGATATTCCCTCACTAACAAAAATGTGAATGTGTGTGTAGTAATGTAATTTACTTCCAAAAAATATAATTCAGCACATGCACAACTACGTTTGAGCTTCATTTTTCATTTATATAAAGGAGTAGTGCTAAAACAGTATATCACAGAATCACAGAATATGCTGAGTTGGAAGGATCCACAAGAGGACCATCCACAAGAGTCACACCATTTGCCTGAGAGCATCATCCAAATGCTTCTTGAACTCTCTCAGGCTTGGTGCTGTGACCACTGCCCTGGGGAGCCTGTTATACGAAGGGGTAAATCTAAAGCAAAGAACTGACAACAAATTAGATTTTCATTGCCTGCATTCTGAGGCAGTTACAGGGTTCCCCTGCTGGGCTCTTCATTCACACAACAGGAAAAACCTACCCCAAACCAAAGAATCATCATAAGTTCTGACTCAAACTGCAAAAATACAGATCACCGGCACCTGCTCATGCAGGAATTTTTACTGAAATAGCAACTGCTTGAATCAGCTGCCTTGGAACTCCCACCTTGCCCAGGACCCCGTGTAAGTCACTGCCCCAGTGATGCCACAGCAGGGCTGGTTTTCAGCTCCCCCAGCCCAGCCCTGCCTGGCCAGAGGTCCCACTGAGTCAGGCCCAACCTCGTCCCATGCCCAGGGAGGTGCCTGATGCCCAGGGCTGGTGCTGTCACCAGCACCGTGCTCCTGGCTGGGCTGGAGGAGCCCTCCTGGCTCCTCGTGGCATGCACTGCTGGCGCTGACTGTGACATTTACCACACACAGTATAGACACAGGGATGTGGTGGCAGGACCAAAGTGTTGCCACAGCGAATAAATACCCTCCCATTCACCCTCCCTCCCCCATTTTTGCTGCCTATCACTACTTGAAACATTGCTGCAGCCGGCGCAGCACCAGTGCTGTGTTGTTGACATATGTTCAATCTGCTCTTAATACACTGATCATTTTTAACACCGACAGCTTCTGAGTATGATCACATCACCCTATCCCAGACACGTCCACTCATGGAAGTCAGAACAGCCTGTTCCAAAGAGTGAGAAATATTGAAATCCCACATCTTGTCACCTGGAGAGGCAAGCTCCTGAGGAGAGCTGTGAAAAGGTCTGTGCTTACATGAGAGCCAGAGGTTGGTGCAAAGGGTGGAGAAAGTAGCTCAAAGCCAATCCCTTCTAAAAATAAGATGTAGTTTTAGAAAATACCGCTTAGCAACAAGGTGTCATCTTGCAGGCTGTGGCTGGCTGTGCATTTACTTCTTTGTTAAACCTATATCCAGTTTTAAGATAAAATGAATCTCTTCAGATGTTTTCCAAGTGTAAAACAGAAAAATCTGAAAAATATGGTAGTTCAAAAGTGTTAGGAAGATCATGGAGCACTAGCAAACAAGAATTAGGGCAAAGTTAGATCTGCCAATAGAGTGAATACAGCCTGACTAAAGATGGAAATAATAAGAAAGATTTTCAATTATCATTAATAAGACAGATCAAATAAACTTTTTGTGTGACTGAAATTAAATTTGTTTCCAGAGAGGCATCTGATACCAGGAGAAATCAGTGAGTGAAAACCCTCATGGCAGTTTTCTTCACTCATTTGAGCAGAACACAGCAGCTGTGTTATCAAATTTATCATCTGGCAACCTGTAATATATTCAGATTTTTGAAGTAAGTGTGCATCTCTCCATTAAATTAAATTAAATGTTTGCTTGAGAGTAAATTCATGAAGATAGCAATTACTGGTCAGTGGATGAGATAATTAAAGGTATTTTTACTTTCCGTATTTATGTTTGAAAGAAGAAAGTATTTTATACATCATACATGCAGCAGAGGACATAATTTTGGGCTTTAATTTAATGAGAAGAGAAACAACCTTTAGCTTTACATGCCTCGAGTAGAAAGTGGATGGTAACTGATTAATTCATACAGTTTTAGTTAGCTGCAGAAAACTGCGTAGTGCAAGACTGCTGATCATACTTGTAGTGACACAGGTTTAGAGGTGGCTACTCCTCTGAAGAGAAAACTCCTTGGGTTGCAAATATGCCACCATCCGAAGTTGTGAACTCTAGCCTTTTCTTGCTAATTGCTGTTGCCCTCTCCTCCTCCTCACTGCCCTCATTGGCTTCTGTTGCCACCTCTGCTGACCTGAGAGCTGAATTGTTTTTATCAGCATGACTTTAAGTGCTTCTGTTGGAATAGGCTTGAAAAATAAACAGGTCTTTGCTACCTCAGCTGATTTTGACTGCAGCAGTGGAGGAACCACTCATATGATTGTGAGGAGGTGACTTCCACAGGGTCTGGGTGAAGGCAATAACTTGTCAAGCTGCTGGGAGTAATTGGGGAATTCCCTTCACAGGCATTTTCTTGGGCTCCCTCCTCAAAGGCTGAAAGTCTCTTGTCTGAAGCAAGGTTCAGACACACCAGCACACGAGAGCTTTTATTTTCCCTTTTTTTTTTTTTTTTTTTTTTAAACAGAGGTGGGGAATGTAAAAAATAGTTCGGTTTGACCTAGAAATTTCCAGAAAAATATATTTGATCATTGCATATTACCTATGTGAAAACATTCAACATCCACCAGCTCTGCTTTTGTAAATCAGGATTATTTTCTATAGATAATGTGGATGTTTTCATAACTAAATCCTGAAAAATACTATAAAGCTGACACTAAGCATAATGCTATAGTCTCAGAGGTCTTTTACATGAGATTTCCTGTTAACCATAAACTCCATCCTAAAATCCACAGGTAACCTATATATTAATTTTTACTAAAGAATTGATTCTGAGAATATACAAAATTTTTTCTTTTACATCATCATAAAAGATGATACAGAATTATCAGGAAGGAATAAGTAGAACAATATTCAGCTGCTTGTTTACTAATAACCAGTAACTTGAGTGATGTGACTCTTTAGGATTTAACAAGCTGCAATAGAAAAAATTACAGTTATGGAAGTGCATATTTATTTCTTCCACATAAATAAAACAGGACTGATTTAATCCCTGCTACCCTGAAACTTCTCTGTCTTGGGGAAAACTACAAACAGTTCAAACATAGGAAAAAGGACAAACATGAATCAGATTAACAGACTTTATGTATTGTAGGCAAAGAGAGAAAGAGGAAAGAAACAGAATAAGTCCTCATAATCTTCTTTTAATGTAGTAGTATGTGTTATGAAATATAGGAGTGACAAGAAAAATACAGAAGAAAGCAGTGTGGGAGGAGGATTTCTTAAATGGCTGATTGATAGAGGTGTTTTCCAGTGCAAATCCTCTCACTTTGATCATGCTGGAGTCTATAGGTATCCTAAATGCATTCTGTTCTGTAAATAATTTCCTGATCCACATCACTTTCATACCTTCCATAAAGTACATTTAATGTAGAAAAAAAGTAGCCTGAAACATGCGACCCTTAATCTGATGAACTTCAATATGTATTCAGGCCTCTGACTCAAATCACATCCTTCATTGGTTTCCTGGTTAGGGATATTACCTGAAGGAGTCCTGGTGAGCCTTTTTCTTTCTCAATCAAGCATACATGGCAGTGTCTGTCTCCTCGTTTCCCCAAACAGTGCATCAGTACATTCCTCTGGGCTGTTATGCTGTTGGAAAAGCACTCCTGTCTGCCCAAGGACCCTCCACATTAATGGGGAATCGAAGGGAATCACACAGGAACACACAGGGTCATTTACACAAGACGTTTTGCCAGGGAGTCATAGGGGAGGGCAATTATGAGCCAAATGAAGGCCCTATAGTGTGGATATCTTCAGCCAGCTGAGAAAGGAGAGATAATTATCTCAGGGTCAGGAATCACCTTATAAAGAGGAATTTCTCTTATGGGGTCATCAATACTGCAGTGTTGCAAATTATATGGTATGAGTCCAGGAATGAGTTGCTTCTCATCTGAGGTGTCTGCTAGGTTGATGAACACATCAGAAATATCTGTTTCTCTTCACTTAATTTAAAGGTAAACCTGTTTGGACTTCAATATTCAATAGCAGATGTTTATTTATTGAAAAGACTTTTAATGCTTTATGGGTTAGCTGGTGATTTGAAGACTCAAAATGGTAACTAAAGCCGAGTTAAACATTGCAGTCAGTTTTTAGTCATTGTAAAGTCAAGTCTGTTTTGCCTATGATGCTCACTGCTGAGTGATCTCTACCCAGGAGCCTTTGTTATATTTTCTCTCCACTACCCAGCTGAGGAGGGCAATGAAAGAGCAGCTTTGGTGGGCAGCTGGCATTCAGACAGGTTTAGTCCATCACAAACACTAAAAGTGACCCAGTAATGCTGGACCACTGATTGGAGTGATTTATCAGTCAGCACTGTCTTCCTTACTCTTTGCTCTCAAGTATGCACAAGCACTTTACCTTAGAAACAAAATGGGGTCCAGCTTTCAAGTGTAGTACCTGGCAGGGGGAGTGGGGAGGAGGAAGGAGAAAAGGGACAGGGACATTTAAAGTCATTGTATTTTTTTTCATATTTAAAGCACCCTCAAGTTGCAAAGATTAATTTTGAAATTGTCAAAGTTTTTGTTTTTCCAAAGGCAAAATGGAACATTAAAATGCACATTTAGAATAAATGAACCAAATAGCCTGCAGACCCACTCTGGACTTTATAAATGATTAGTTTTCCTGGTGTTCGAAGCAGTGACGTCCAGTTTATTGAAATGCTAATGAAATTTTGATTATAATATAAAATATCATTTTTCCTCTATAACATTATTAATGCCATTTTAGAGACTAATGTTGCAACCAGAATGCTTCATTTTTCATTAATCATCCAGTTCAGTGCTGAATTTACATATAAATCTCCTCCTGTATCTAGTTTATGTCTCATTGCTCCACCAAGTTTAAATTGTATCTAAAATTTTATGACAGCAGAAGTGTATTACTGCAATTAAAATATCAATAAAACAACCTATAGCACCAGTTTCACTATTGTTTATACCATGCTGGAAAATGCAAGGACTGATGTGAGCATGGGCCCTTTTATGATTTAACTGTGCACAGGGAGAATTCAGGCACAGTGTTTGAACAGAAAGATTTGATGACATTAATAAACACAACTAGAAAAAAAGCAAAATGAGTACTGAATCCCATTAATCATGAAATTAATTTTAACAGTACCCTTTTTCCCCTTTCCTGTCACTGGTAGGCCATGTAATGAATATTAGTTTTGTTGCCATGTCTGTATTGCCTCTAGTTCTGCAGTCACCATCAGCATCTAAGTCGTTCTTTAAGAAACTTAACTACTGTTTGCAAGATATTTTTCTCTCATACTCTCTCCAGGATAAGGAAATGTGGATGCAAGTGTGCTTTATTCCAGAAAATTGAACTTTTCATCAAAGGAAAATGACATTCTTCCCTGTGCTGGGTACTTAATTCAGATGCAGATTGCAGCTTTCAGAATTATTACCTGCCATAAATCCTATTGTAGAGTTGGCAATTTCAATACAGGTTGATAAAGGTTTTAGCTGTCTTGCATATCCTCAGAGTGGGCTTGGGGAAAAAAAAACAAAAACATTTTGCTAGATTTGTTTCAGTGTTTTCTTCTGTCTAGAGAGGTCTGACTTTTAGATTCCTTGACTCTTACTTTTCTTCTAACTGTATCTTATTGTAGTAAAATTGCTTGTAACCCCAAATCTACGTGGGAGATGAGAAGAACTGTATGAGTCATGATTGGTTGCCAAGACTCTTGCATGTCAACATAATGATTCACCAATATCCTTGACTTCTTGTTCTGTGGGTGGAGTGCCTTTTAGCAGCTATTGATACTTGATTTTTCCCCACACCCACCTTCTTGATCAACAACTAATTTGAGAAATACATGGATACAACTAAATATCCTGATGAGTTCAATATGTTCTAGATTTAGTAAAGCTCACTATCATTTCAGTAAAACGTGAGTAGTGAAGCACAAGGACTATGTTTACAGAAGGTAAAGCAGTTTTGCAATATCCAGTCTATCCACAATGTATCTCAGATTCTGAATTTAAGAATTACCTGTATATATTAATGGATAATTATAATCCAAATATTACTCATTTTGTCTGTGGGATGCATTGGGAAGGTAAAGAATATTTGATGGAGTGATATTCTTTGTCTGTCTTCCAAGTCAGAAACTTACAAGGTTTTTGTAATAGTAACAAATTAAGAGCATATGTTTTCTAATTGCATAAAGTCTAGTATTCTACCTTTTAAACTCCTGCTGGATAGGAGTCTTTACCTAAACCTGGCAACTTACGATTCATGATAATGCAAAATTCTAACAGGATTGGTATTTTAGCAACAGAAAGAGTAATTTTTGGTTAACTTTAACATAATTTTTTGTTTGTTTGTTTCTGTTCAAAGATTTTCTTCATGAATCTAAATGCTTCATAAAAGTTTGGTCCCACTGTTACACCAAACTTTTTCTTCTAGAGCTCTCAAGGTTCTGATTTAGGTTGATGCAAAAGTATTGAAACTCCCACTGGTCTGAGAGAATAAAAAGTCATTTTGATGCTAACAACTGTAGGATATTATTTATGTTGCTGTTATCTGGGAGAAAGAGCATATTTCCAAGGTTAAATGCTGAAGCATGGAGTTATTGCAGAGAGCACTACTAACTTTATTTTTAAATGTAGATCTTTCTTCTGTGCAGGGTGAATTACTGTGCAGCTTTTAATCTTCATTTATTCAAAATGCCTTGAATGTAAGTGGGCGTTCTCTGGTATTTTTCCTTTCTATTCTTCATTCTTATGTTTCGCTGTGCTGTATTTTCAATAGTGACTTCAGTCTTGCTTACAGAAGCTTTTATTCAGCAACTGCATTTCACAGGATTTCATGGGTATCTGCAACTGGGCACAGAAATGTTTGTCTTGGCAACTCAAACAGCCAGGGAATGCATGGGAATGAAGAAAAAGGAAGCCTGCCCTGGTTCATCATATAGTGATGGACCTGCTTTATACTTCCAGCATAGCCTTGCTTTGTGCTCCATGAGCAGGGATTGGGGTATGGAAGGAATTGTGCCCTACTTACTCCATCAGATTTTACTGCCTCTCTGTTCTGTGACTGTACTCGGACAGCAAGCCTATAGCCTCCTACTGGTATTTTCTGCACATAAACAAAATTCCTGATTCTTTGTAACACGCATGTGATTTCTGTTCCACCTTGCTGAGTCCTGCCCTAAGACACTATCCTAAGTACCATATGAAATACTGAAGTTTTCCCCATGCTAATTTGATCTTAGACAATATGCAGCTGTGCCTTTTGAATTAACCTCTATAATTTTGCTACCCTAACACCTACATCAGTATTGAAACCAGAGAAGAAAACTGCAGATCAAGACAAATTGGGATAAAAAATTTGATAAATGAATAAAGGAGGGAGGCCTGATAACATAATTTTTAAGAGTTTCAGAATCCTTATTTTATGAAGTGGGAAATGGCGATGAAAGAATCTGTTGGGGTATTGAAATTTGAGAGGAAAAAAGTCTAGCAGATGTTTAATAACCCATCCTAAAATCTACTAACTCAGACTGATGAAGGGTGTATCTCCAGCTTTTCAGGAGATACATTAAAAGTCAGACAGAGAAAATGAATTCTGGCAAGAAAAAATAAGTAACATGGGGTCTTTAATTTTGAGGGGTGAGGTAGAAGGAATTCACACTAAACTCAGCAGCTCCTCCCAGACGACTGAAAGGCATGTGAGTAGATAAATTTCTTTGCGTGGCTCCTTCTAACATGCTAAGTATGTACACTGCAGAGCTTTACAAAGTTTGTCTTTCAATTAAAACTCAAATTGTAGACTGTCAGCATCACATCACTTTCTGACATATTGCTGCAACTGTTCTTAATTGATAGATATCCGCCAGTAAGTTAATTCAGAGAGCACTTTCCACAATGTCACTAGCAAGCATGTCAGTGTTCTGTCAACAGTGTAACTGCAGGAATGACACACACTTGTTAATTCTGGCAGCACTGCACGTACTGGGAATATCTGAAACATATCATATCATCCCATCTGGTCTCCCCAGTTAAGCAGAGATGGTATAAGACAATGCTTTAATGACAGACTTTTATAAAGAATTTAGAGCCTTCAACTCAGTGGTGTGAGCTGCTCAGATATTCTTTTTTTGGAGGCAGTAACAGATGTGCAATGAAATAGCAGGGTTTATTCTGCCTGGTCAATCTGTGCATAAAATATCCCTCTGCAATCTTGTTTCAGAGATGCAATGATGGAAACACCCTCATTATTTTAATCCCCACCCACTCTGCAGCATGAAAAAGCATCGTGATTTTAAAAATGAAATGGAAAACCATCACAAGAAATATCTGCAGGGGAAAACATTCTCTTACAGAGGCTGCCTCTCAGGACCTTTGCTCTGCAACAGCTTGTGCTTCTCATCTGAGTAACCAACACACAATCACATTCTGGGTGACCAGTAGACCCAGGTGACCATCTTCTCATTGCTTCAATGCCTGTTCACTGCCAACACTTGACAATGAAATGTACTGATTCGCTAACTTTTTAATTAGTCTTCTCGTAAACGGAAAGGAATATTGCCTTCAGTTTGAGGTGAGTTACCTCAGTGCATTTCCTTGCCAGGAGGATTTAAATGTACTTAAGACTGAGCCAGTGGAACTGAGGCTGCACACCACCTTGTGGAAGCAGACTAATAATATATGGTATTTAGTCATATACTGTAAATAATGGTATGGTTATAAGAATCCTCTCTCTGAGAGGGTCCCTCTCATCCCGGTGTGATAGAAAGGAGTCTGGTGTGGGTCTGTGTTCTGATGGACCCACAGTGAGGTTGAACATGTATTCCCAGCTGGTGCATGTGCACACACTCACACACGTGGGCAAACACACTGACCAGCACAGAGAGAGGTTGGTGCCTGTTTCAGCACCCACGTGAACACCCAGAGCACTCACAGTGATATGAACATCAGAGATGGCCTCGTACTGTTCCTCCTCCCAGGGCGGTTGGAGTTGGAGTCAGGATATTTACACAGCCTCACTCTAGGCTCACAAACACACATATGTGAATTTCTGGAATCCTAACACTGACTTTAAATCCATCCCGTATCTGTGGCCCTTCCCTACCCACTGCCTACAGCACAGATCTCTTCCTACTTAGCGCTGGTCTAATCTGAAGTTCACAGTTTTTACCCACAGGCTCAGGAAGTGACCCAAACAGAAAATAGTTAGAATGTATGTAATAAGAAGTTATGACAAAATGTAGTAATTGATCATATGATTTGCCAGGCTTTTGCCTATTTTTCTTTTTTATTCCATTTTTTTCTCTCTGACATAACTTGAGTTCTACCTTGCCTTATTTTTGTCCCTTCCTCTAAATGTTTTGCACGTTCCTACAGTCCCCCTGAAGACACCCCAAAGTTTTATATCACCTTCAAATTTTCTCTGCTGCACCTCAAAATCCTCTTCTGCCTGCATCAAAATAAGCACTGTACTCCTTTGGAAAATAGTCTCCTTTAGCTTGTATGGTGTTCCAGGAAGAGAAATTCAAACTTTCCTTGAATCATCTGGACAGGTGGAACAATGGTCTAATTATTCTTCTTTGACAACCTTAAGAGTATCTGATTTGGTGTGCTCCATATTCACTGATCAGGTGATTTTGGCTGTCTTGGACTTTCTTAGTTCCTTGGATGCTGGCTGAGTCTTTGTTTTCAATGTATACAGCTTTTAACACATAACCTAATGAAACAAGGTGGTCTCATCTGTCATCACAAAAATACATTTAAATATACAAAATATATATCTCATATTCTTACAAGGAACAGAAATAAACTATTATCAACATGAGGAGCAATCTGTTAGACAATTTTCATGCATAATTTTCTGGGAACTCTTTGTCTGAAAATCTTGAAGAAGTTTTGAAGATCTCATCAAGGTGAAAGTGTTTGTCAGTATGAAAAGATATTCTGGTAGTAATTACTTTTATCCCTGACCACTTCAAGATCTTCAGAATTAGCATTTACAAAACTCATGTATTTTCAATTTTGAGTGTAATTTATATTACTTTTATTTATCATAGCAATCTCCTATATGAATACGTTCTTTTTATAGTTACAGTGAACATAAAATCCATTTGTCTATCTAAAATACTTACATCTCCTCTGCATCAAAGAATGTAGAATGATAGAATCAAAATTAATTGCTTCAAAAATATTACAAAAAATAAAATTTTTCATGCCATTTCTAAAATTTTTTGTGAGTCAGATTAAGTACAGTAAAAATACAAGACTGTGACTGCACAATTTCATTGTGAAAAGGGTAGACTATGAATTTAGGCAATCAAGCAGAAGATAGCAGTACAAATGCCTGCCATATATCAAAATACTCTTCTCATGACTGCCGTACTTCCTCTTGAAGCTCTTTTTCCCTTACACCGCAGTTATACAGTAACAGCAAACTTTGGTTACAATGGAAAGGCAGTCCTATTTTGTCTTGCAAGCCTGACAAATCAATCAACTTGTTTTTAAGAGAATTTTAGTTCAAAAATCCTTCAACACCTGTGGCTTTTTTTTTTTTTTTTAATTTATACAATGTTTCAGGATTCAGAGACACAAAAAAAAGAATGCATTGCAATCCCCAGTGAATAACTGATGTGCCCACATGCATTTAGGTCAATGAAAGCTTCGTAGAATTTATTCTAGCATAAAAGATGTTGATTAAATTTAGCTGAATCATCACTTCATTAGGTATTCCTTTTTA
Organism: Sclerurus mexicanus; assembly: GCA_013396755.1. Classification (NCBI taxonomy): domain Eukaryota; kingdom Metazoa; phylum Chordata; class Aves; order Passeriformes; family Furnariidae; genus Sclerurus; species Sclerurus mexicanus. The sequence continues at coordinate 981,950 of VWZF01005579.1, forward strand.
ATCCCACATCACATATAAATGAACACAGGAATTTTAAAAGTGATTTTCTTCTTTTCATAGACATATCTTTTGAATTTCATGCTTAATATTTTTCTTTGACACAACTGTTGTGGCTTCCATTGGATAAGTAGAGTCTTTAGAGGCCTGGGGGGGAAAAAGGGATTATAGCAATATTCTTAAAAAGAAAATATTTTGTCTTCAAGGTGATACATTTATGTTCATTGTCAGACTTTAGTGGCAGGATTCAGTTCAAAATTAAAATATCCAAATTTAGTTCTGTATCTATAAGTCTCTGCAGATGTGCCAGATATCTAAATCCCCACGAAGTCAATGGATATATAATTGCTACAATCAGTGTAACTTAGAACTCTCTTAGAAGTTGCCCATGAAATAAATATCTGGGTCTTTGACTCAATTGCCCACATACAGGTGCTTACATCTGTGTGATACTCTCTGGAACAACCAAGATATCCTTGTGAGGCTGGTGAATTTAGTACCCAACACTTGTATCCTTTGGGTTCAGGAACTGACAGACAGGATGCCTTAGAATGCTAACAAAGCCTCAGAACTCTTTTGACTGCAGTGCTTATTATGTCTGTAGACACACAATGTGTGGAGACATGTATTTAGCTCTCCGATCTGAATTGAATCCTTTACTGATTACAGAGTGCAATGCAGACTGTTCTTCCAACAGGATTTTCTATAGAGTTTTCTGGTCATAATGCATCCATTTATTTTTGGTATCTTGAATTGTATACAAATAATGGAATTGAATATAGATAGGGCTCACCATCAAATCAGGTTTTGTGAAACTAGACTCACAAAGTTATCTTGAATTTTTCAGCTGCCATTTTAGAATCTATAATTTATATTAAAAAAATCATTTTAAGCTACCATTTAATTCTAGAAGGAGCAGAAAGTCTCTAGTTTCCAAAATATTACATGGACGCAACATAAACACTTTGCTTTTGATGGTGTGCATCAGCTTTATGCCTACCTCTTCAAAATTGCAAACATCTTGTACATTTTGGGCAGTATTTTGGGGCCAAATATTTGGGATGTATATTTTCTGCCCAAATCTGCTGACAGACTTGGCACAGAAAGGTTCTCAGAACTTCCATAGTTAAGAGGCTCTACACATGTGACCGAAATAAAGGTGATTTGTTTTGTCCAATATACCCAGTGGTTAAAAGAATATCAGAGGTCCTGCTTCATTCCTGTCTTGAGCCTACTGGGAGTCAACCCCCCATCTCATGTTTCAGAAAGATAACAAACCACTGTTTCCTCTCGCAACATCATAGAAGATACTTAAAACTCAGGACTTATGTTGCTAACTATCTATTGAATTGTGTTGAGGTCATCCCCTATTTTTTCTGGATAGTGGCTCTTAGATGACTCTCCCCTAAGAGGCTCTGTGAATTAGTGATGTTTTGCAGTAGTTATTATTGCACAGCATGAATATATTTTCTTGCATCTGCCCTTAGTTTTGTTTTGTAGACAGATAACTTGCATAGCTCATTTTGGTTTAGTATTATGTCCCATAAATTAAGCACTGAAGAAGCCATTTAGCACCATATTGCCTGCCCAGAGCAGTGCATGATTCCCTATTGAGCTCTTAACAGTATGTTTCCAGCTGTTAACTGTATGTTCTTTTGTTATACTTGTAAAATCCATTCATTCCAATATGCCCAACTATCCTTTCATGCAAAATATTCTGAATAGTGTTTACATATCTAGAACTGAAAAATTAAAGACAAATACTCTTTCTAATTTAAAGCCTCATGCTAGTTAAGAAAAAAACTTCTAATGAACTACATATACTTCTTTGCATATCTAGGAAATAAGCCTGTAGTTTTATATAAAGGATGAACAAGAATATGATTAGTGGGGTTTTCCTAAGAGTATTAGCTTTTCTTTCCAAATGAAACTAGTTTTAATTCTTCACAGATCAATGACTGACATAGCATGAGTTTAGTCTGTAATCCTTTTTAATATTTTTTTCCCCCACACAGCCCAAAACATGTTAAAATTACACTAAAAAAATTATGAACAAGCAATTCCTGTATTCAGAAGTTTCTCAAGCCAAAATGAAGTTTTTGTCTATGTTGTAATGTAGAAAAGAGAGAAAGAGTTTAAATCACTTAGTGCATGAATGACATATTGGTGACCTTTGCAATATACTAATGGTTTCCCATTTATTAAACCAAGACTAAATTACCAAAATACTCTCAAACAAATCTGAAGGGGATTAGTGTTACATGAAAACTGTTTCTAATTTTCTTTAATCAGCATGAGAGAAACAGACAAATTGCTCCATTTGAGGAAATATATTCAATGACTGGTAAAACTCTAGAAGACAGCATGTTGACTGATAGGAGGGAGGGAAAACATTGGTTATCTATTTTTTGCAGTCATCACTCCCATAATACTTCCTAATATGCAGAAGGCAAGAGAATAATGTCTTTGACTGCTCCTTGTCACAAATATATGTAGAAAGAGAATCTAGAGTTCCACATGGCTCCTGACTTGTCATGAATATATATTGCAAATACAGATGTATTTGTAAGGGGACACAGAGATTGAAATTATTCCTGTTAGAGCTATGAGAGGTGAAACACTTCAAAGATGACAGCTCATTTAGATCCACCCAAATGCAGTCTGAAGGGCTGGACTGATATCACAGAAAATGTCAAAAGAGAGCTTGATTCAGCTTCCACTGATAAATGTCTGGATGCCTGGTATATATTGGGTCTTCACTGCAGCTGGGTTTGGCTCTGCTAAGGAAAAACAAATACAGACAAATCATAGATGAAATTAAAAAAAAACCCAAACAAACAACAAACACCCCTTGCCTACATTAACACTATGAAATAAAGACATCCTGGAATAATTTCTGTTGGAAAAGACCTTTAAGATCAGTGAGTCCATCTGTTTACCTATCCCTGCCAAGTCTACCATGAAACCATGACCCCAGGTGCCACAAAGAGCCATAGAGTCATTAAGGTTGGAAAATATCTTTGAGATAATAAAGTCAAATGATCAACCCATCATCATCATCATGTTCAACAGTTAACCATGTCCCTAAGTGCCGTATTAACACCTTTTTTAACGCTTCCAAGTATGGTGACTCAACCACTTCCCTGGGCAGTCTATTCCACGGCTTGACCACCCTTGTGATGAAAAAATAATGCCTAATAACTAATCTAAACCTCCCCTGGTGCAGCTTGAGGCCATGTCCTCTCATCCTGTCATGTGTTACCTGGGAGAAGAGACTGATCTCTACCTCGCTACAATCTCCTTTCAGGTAGTTACAGAGAGCGATAGGGTCTCTCCTGAGCCTCTTTTCTCCTGGCTAAACACCCCCAGCCCCCTCAGCTACTCATCACTAGAGCTGGGCTCCAGACCCTTCACCAGCTCCATATCCCCTGTCTTGACACTCTCCAGCACCTCAATGTTTTTACTGTTGCTAGGGGCCCAAAACTGAACACGAGATTTGAGTGGAGACGTCAGTCCTGGTCCTTGCTGGCCACAGTGTTGCTGATACAGGTCAGGATGTCATTTGCTTTCTTGGCCACCTGGGCATACTGCTGGCTCATATTCAGCCACTGTTGACCAGCACCCCCAGGTCCTTTTCTGCCAGGCCACTTTCCAGACTCTCTGCCCCCAGCTTGTAGTGCTGCAGGGAGTTGTTATGACCCAAGTGCAGGACCTGGCACTTTGCCTTGTTGAACCTTATACAACTGGCCTCGGCCCATCAATCCAGCCTGTCCAGGTCCCTCTGCAGAGCCTTTCTACCCTCCAGGAGACCAACACTCCCACCCAACTTGGTGTCATCTGAAAACTGAGGGTGCACTCGATCACCTCATCCAGATCATTGATAAAGATATTAAACAGGACTGGCCCCCATACTGAGCCCTGTGGAACAGCACTAGCGGCCAGTCAACAACTGGATTTAACACCATTCACCAGCTCTCTTTGGACATAGCCATTTAGCCAGTATTTTGCATACATCCAAGCCATGAACAACCAGTTTCTCCAGGAATATGCTGTAGCAAAGGTGTCAAAGACTTTACTATTAATCCAGGTAGGCAAAATCCACAGCCTTTCCCTCATACACTAAGTGGGTTCCTTTGTCATAGAAAGAGATCAAGTCGGTCATGCAGGACCTGTTTTACTGGCCTTCTTCTTGATTCTTATCCTCACACACAACTCTATTCTTCACCATCATTTAGATTTAGATGTTCAAAATACTCCCTAGGTCTCTCCCACAATACCTCTCTCCCTGCCTACCTGTTCTGAAGAGTTTATCTCTGTTGCAGCACTCTGGCTGTGTGAGTTAAGATCTATTTTTGCATCATTAGGGAATTTAGTTGCCTGAAGATAGGTATTCAGCAAAATGTAACCTCCTAGAGTCCTGGAGGATTTCCTCCAAGACCTTCTTGTCTCACAGAAGTGGTGCATACATCCATTAGATGTCTATTTTTAAACAAATCAAATTAACCCCAAGTGTAAGATTAATTTAATGTGGCTCTGGACATTTAAATGTTAGAAAACTGATATAATCTGGTCACCTAGACAGTAACTGGTGGAGAAACAGGGAAATCAGATGGGAGACTCATACCCTATGTATTTTAGAAGGTGAGGAGTACTCCTTTCTTCAAGGACTATTGAGGGAACTAAAATCCCTAAATGAAACAAAATTTAGATAGCTAAGTTTAGGTGAGATTAATCATTCATTGAGAGATTGATGAGTAGTCTAATCTAATCTAAGATATTCTAATATAATATATTTTAATAAATTTCTCATATTCCCTGGTGGTCTAGTGGTTAGGATTCGGCACTCTCACTGCCGCGGCCCGGGTTCAATTCCCGGTCAGGGAAACAGCTGTTTGTGGAGACCAATGTGTGGGGCATGAGGAACATGCAATGGAATGTCTAATATTGCACCTCTGTCTCATAACTGTAGTCCCCTCTTGCCGAGATTTACAGTGCACCGTCTTTGTATCCATTTGTTGGACACCAGATCAGTAATTATTGCCTCAGAACCACCTTGTGGGGGGTGCAGGTACCTGCGGAGGGGGAGGAAATGGGTCAAACTTCAAGGAGGTGTGTGGAGTGGCATCATATCCCTCATGGCAGGGCCTGGAGCCCACATTGGGGAAACCCTGGAGTGGCTGTCAGTTACAAACAGCCCAGGAAAACTATAACACCCCACCTGGAGCCCCTGACCCAGCTCGAATTGGCAGGGACAGTGAGAACACTGACCTCATCCTGGCCTGGGTATGATCTGTCTGCCTCTCCTCTCTTCTTGCTCCCTCTGCTTCTCTTTGCTTTCTCCCTTCTTGATGCTTTGAGCGGCTTGGAGCTGAAGGGATTGGATTTTGACTTAGGTGTTGTAGATTGATTGGATCTTGACTTAAGTATTATTGATTAATATGTGCTGGGTTGGTATTGTGGTGGAACATTTTGTCTAGCTTGTGTAGTGCCCTTTTTTAAACTTTGCCAAGTTCCCTTATTTTCTCCCCTAAATTAATAAAGATACCTTCTGGGAAGAAGTCCACGGCTTATTCTCTTAATGCTATCTTGAGGTATTAAAGAACCCTACATATATATATATATATATATGAAAGTAAGGCTTCTAGCTAAGCCAGTGAGCCCACATTCTTGTTAACTACTATCCCCTGTAGATAGATATCCCCTGTAGACAGATAGATATTCTCCCATTCTATGGGCTTCCACCACTCCTCCAGATGTGTTTAAGACTTGGACCCCATCTGTCAAGATGTGTGATCAGCACAAGAGAAGGAGCATGTTCAAGTGTCAGGTGCAAACGCCAGCTTGGCTTGGATCCACTTGCCCAGTTCCTTGCAAAGCTCACTGCATCCATTTAGGCTGTTCCTACTACATTATTTTCTACAACATGGCATTTCTAATAGGCATATTTGGATTTTTATTTGTTTGTTTGTTTTATTTTATTTGAAACTTATCATGCTTGTTGCTTGGAGATAGCTAGTCTTTCTTTTTAGGAGTTTGTCTATATATTAAATATAGCAAATAAGGGAGGGTATACACTGTCCAAAAATCTTTGGACTTTGCACTGTCACTCCAAATTCCATAGTTCTTCTACTTCTGTAAGTCAATCTAACGCTAGTTTCAACAACAAGAGTAGCACTTAACATTACTGCTCATTTCAAGCCAATGTACAGTTTTTTTGGAAAACCTTTGTATACCATTAATGGAATAACAAATATAACATGTGAGCTCTCTGCTGTCCTTTACATTAATAAAAAAATCTGTACTTCCCTCTCTAACCTTCCATAAAATATTCTGATGAGCAGCAACAAACCATGAAAGTAAGTACAGGCTAGCAATTTATTATTAAACTTCCTATAGGATTCAAAATACATAATCTTCCTTCTCTGAAACGTCACACTTTTAATTTTTGTTTCTTGTCTTTGGATTATTCCATTGTAGACAATAATCTGCCATGAATTCTCTGGTACTATCAGTAAAGCTTATTGCATTATGATATGTATTTTACTTCAGCAGTTAGACAGTTAAAACCACTGTAATTCCTACTTTCTCTTCCTTTCAAGCATTGTTTGAGAAGTGGTGTAGACAGTCATATTTAGTCACTTTAGAAGTTTGTTACACTTTATTGATAGCAGGTTAATCCAAATTCTGACTAACATTTGTAGTTATCTTTGTAGTGCATAATTCTATGCAGATAAAAAGATTTTGGAAGCAATGGGAATATGATCCTGAAAAAAATACCCATTCTATGCATTAATCATCGGTATAAGTGTATTCTCCTATTCCCTTTGATGGTAATGATATTTTGCTTTACCTTCTATGAAGGTTTTGATGTTTCAGTTACATTAACTTTTTAGACTGCATCTTTTGCTTCATTTATTTGGTGATTCCACTTCCTCTCAGCATTATATATGTGCTTTGTACACTAAGCTTGAGAGATCCATTTTTTGTCTTCTTCATAATTTTCCACATCTGAATTATGTTTTCCAGAAGTCTCATATTCTGCAGGCTTTCAATATTTTTCCTTCTCTTTAGTACTTGCCTTTTGAATTGGTAAGCTTACACTTCTTTTCTTCCTAACATAATAATTTTGCTTTTTTGTCCTGGAGCATGCTTCATGTAACTATGCATCCTTTGATTGTCAAATCCATCTTCTCCCATCTCAGTAAGTTCATTCTTTTCTGCCTTTCCCTTGGATTGTCCATTTTACATCTTGATGAGCACATTTGTAGGAGTCCTTGCTGGAATGGCTATCCAATTTTTATTATATAAATAAGCATTTTATAAAACTGTCATGTGTGAAGAAGTTAATGATTGTATTTTATGGAATCTACTTATTATTCAAAGCTTATTCATACACATTAGGTTTGTAAGAAATTAAATGTGATGACTAGGCCATTTCTCTAGTACATTATAACAAACAAGGCATATAAAATGTTTTTTAAAAGCAGCAGTCTATTTCAACTCTCTCTGTAAGTTGGCTTCCTTTCTTTTTAATGCTTGAATGTAAAATTTGAAGCTATCCTTTGCTTTGTCCATGTTTTCTACACTATGATAACAGTGCAATGTTCATTTAATAAGAACTTGCAGAGTTCATAAAGAAACTACAAAATGCTTCATTAAGATCAAATACCTAAAGGTAAACCAGCTGTTAAAAATGGCCCTGGAGCTATCCCAAAAAGTGGAAGATTGAAAGAGATCAAGGCCATTATGACACTCTGTGGTTCACTACTCAAGACATTCTACCAACAGTTTGAGAACCTAATAAAATGAATATGAAGTCATATGGTCAAGGTGCAAATTTCTTATAGCTCACCTGGTACCTGAACCACTTTGTGGAGCCAAAATATTTAAACTCTGCTTAAAAGTAGCTCCTTTACTGTAGATGCTTATAAAGATATCCAATTTATTGTAGTGTGCTGGTATTCTGTGATTATAACTATTTAGACTACTGAAATAAAGCAAAAATTAAGTTTCTATCTAAGCTTTACATACTTATTCTGTTCTATTACTGTTATATTACAAGTACTTGTTAGCGCATGAAATTTTTCTAATTAATAGATGTCTTACCATCCTAAACAGCTTAGTGAAAGTTGAGTTGCAACAAACCACTATACTTTTCCCAAGTCCTTATACTGCAATTAGATACCTATCTGAGGTGAAGCATTCAGGAAATGTGTCACTGATGTCACAAGAAATGCAAAGGCATTTCAGTCCATGCTGCTTTCAACAATAAGCACTGACTGAAGGACAGACCAGTGACAAAGGAGCTTTATGGACCCCCTGCTTACTCTGAGGGGTAAAATATGGCCTAAAAGATCCTTAGCTCTGTGTGGTACTGATGTTCTCTGTGAACAATAAGCTATTTTTTTCCTGAAATTTACATATTTCTCAAATACCCAAGCTCTTACATGTGTATTTGTACCCAAGTGTAAGAAAAGCTAGCATATGACAGTCAAGGTGACACCATGTGACACTCAGGGCATGCCTTTTAGAATAAAACACCCAATAATTGATCAATGTGTGTGCCACAATAGTAGCATGCACACTGTGGGACATATTTGCCTAAATCTTAATAGAAAGAAGCATATTAATGAAAGTTAAATTCATGCTGCCAGAAGATTCAAACTGTCAGGAAAAAAGATAAAAATATTGATCAGATGATGCAGCATTTTATGGGAAATGATTCACATACAGAGATTTTCATATTGGTGTGTCTGATGCTTCTAGTCATTTGCCTCCATTTTTATTTCATGTCATTAAAAAAACAATGGAAAAACGTTGCAGTTAGTCCTGCTAAAACCCTACTTTTTATTGCGTGACAAAACCTGTTTGAGAATTCATAAAAACCTGTCAGATTTCTTATGCACATTAAACATTATTTTTCATCCTTTACTGCTAATTTGAAGGAGAAACAGCATGCATATATCTAAAGTTATTGGGGCAAAACATTAAGTGACTATAACAGCAAGTGCCTGCATTTCACCATTACTGCTTAAACACTAAAATTTCACAACAGTAATATTCATAAAATGGTTTCTTTGAGACTGAAAACAATTGTAGATTTGGCAAACGAAATACGTTGCTAAAATAAGTTAACCTTAATAAGAGAGCTTTTGGCTTGTAGTAGTTCTGTTTCCAAAGGTGTTGTGAAGCTGGAATAACTGGGTTTTGCTCAGTAAGCACTGGTCACTGTGCAGCATTTTCCTTCTATGGAATGTCTGACATGGTTACCTTTTTTTAAGGTATCCTTTGCTGGCTCCCCTTACACAGAACTCATTTATTTCAACCAGTTATTGTCTCCCTGTCATCTATTTAATATAATATTAAAAAGAATAATTGTGCTTTAACATGTTCTCATAAATTAGTGGGTTTCTCCTATATCTCTTCAAGCAAGTGGAAATCCTGTCCACTATACAAGGCTTTTTTCAAGGGTATAAGCAACTCTAAACTGTCACAATATATAACATTGTCAAGTCTCCTTTTCAGATTTCTTTTTGTTTGTCATCAGTTCTTTATCTCAATATTTTCTGTATGTTTCTGTGTTTGCATACCTGACTGATATAGAATTCCAACAAGCAGCTAGGTAGACTCAGATAAATGGATTCAAATAAATCAAAGTTATTACAAATTCTCATTAATTTACAGTTCTTGAAGTCAAACAAAAATGAGTTAATAATGTGTAAGTATGATAATTTCACAACTATAATATTAATAAAATTTATCTTGATTAAAAAAATTGAAAACTTGAGAACTAAAATAAGTGATTAAGAAGATGTTGTAATGAAATCATTGTAAATATAAGGAAAAATACTTATAAATATATTTTTGTTAAAAGACGTTAAAAAAAATGTTGCAGCCTTATTTTACACTGTTATAATATACCTAGTTCCAGCTTCCTCAGGTGGTGCTCAGATTGAATGCAGAAATAAAATACTGCAAGATGACATTTAAAGAGACTTCAAGTGCACTTTACAGCTTAGACAAATCAGATTTTTCCAGGATGCTTTAAACTCAATAGTCAAACTAGGAATAAAAAGTTACTATTTTTGTTTCAAAAGAAAAAAAATAATTCTATGACTTTATTTATGTTATTTGTCAATTTTTCCTTCATGAGAAAAAGAAATTTTTTACTATCTTGAAACTTCAAATGAAAGGTTAATTTTACCTGAAATAGAAAATTTGACTTCCTGGGAGATGTACAAAAATGTCATTGTCTGAATCCTTTATAAGTATATATATAAGTATAAAACCATCCCATTAAATCAGATACATTTTTATTTGTAACAAAAAATTGTGTTTAGGCTGCAAAATACATGCTAGAATCCAAAAGCAAGGATTTCCAGTTTCTCTTTAAGCAAAATTTGGTTATAAAAACTATAATATTGAGTTAACTCATATAGTTATCTGCCAAAATAAAAAAAAAACAAAAAAAAACCAACCCAAAGAAACAAACAGAAAATGATTGCATGCAGATATCTGAATTATGGTTGACTTAATTAATGAAACATTTAAAAAATCAAATAATGAAAATATTTATTTTGTTTTTTAAGTCCTAGTCAGAATGTTGAGTACATATTTAATCACATTCTATTTTTTTAATAATATCAGTAAAAAAAATGACTGACCTGTGGTGTTGCACTGATAATAAAATCAAGTGACAAAGTGTGAGTTTTCTATCTCAAACTTATCTAAGATGTACTGACTAGTGTAATATAAATCAAAAGTTAATAAGATTTCATCTCTTTTCAGATATGACAGATGAGACCCAGTTTAAATTTCTTCAACTTTTCAGGCAGTTTGAGACATACTTTTAAATTCTTTCTCCCTGAGATGGGGAATCTAAATTTGGACTTAATTCCACACTTTTTTGTTGGGTAAAAGTTTTGTTGTTTCACTCATTGTTTGTACCTAACATTTAACATAAATTTACCAAGACTGATAATTAACTCAAAGTAGATCAGCTGTAAGAGCACTATGAGCCTCTATGGTACTTTGAAAGCTTTGCAATTAGTAGACATTAATTTCTTCTGTAAGGCTTTATTCAAAGCTTTATCAAAAGTAACATAAAAGTTCACACGAATTTCAGCGAAAGCTGAGGAATGCTCACAAAAAGATCTAGATGAGGAGCAAGAGTACACTTAACATTAGATATATGAATAGTGACATTAAAGGCAGAGGAAATTATTCTCATTCTTCAAACAAGTATATGCTTGAAGAACCAGCCTTTACATTTGTTTAATCTTCTCTAGGACTTTGAGAAGCAAATAAAATGAAGTCATTCTGAAACAAGGTATTGATAGAATGAACCTGGAGGAACATACAGATGCACATCATTAAAAACTGTCACACCTCGTAAAATACATGGGGTAATTCACTGCAAACTTCCTACTGAAAGAGACTGAGAACAACTTCTCAGAGCAGCTCTGCAGCAAGTAAGTTACATCAATCTTTCTGTCAGGCTTGTTCAGCCAAACCAATATAACAGCACACACGGAAGTAACTCCAGAAAACAAGCAGTTCATTCATTCATTCATTCACAGTGTCTCCAGCCCTGACAGTTCATTGCTGTCTTCTAGAGTTGCACTTTTGTGCCTTTATCATTTTTCCACAACAAATGACAGGGTGTACAGGTACCACAAAAGATTTAGCACAACAGTTCCTGTCCCTTTGTGTTGGGATGCCTTTCTCGACAGCACATATTTGTGACAAATAACACTCAGTGTCTTAGGATGTACTTGTAGTGCAATATTAAATTTTCACTTCTGGAAAAAAATATGCTGTAAATAATATGCACATATACTAACATTGTAAGTGACTGCCAGGCAAAAGGTGCTCTGCAACACCCTTTATTTATAAAAAATAAAAACAATTAAAAAATGGTTTCTTCCAGTTGAATTATTTGCACAGTGTTTATTATTTGCCTGAAATATGAATAAACATGTTACAAGCTGAAGAGTGGGAGGAGAGAAAGAATAAAACAGCTATATAACAACCTACTGGAAACTTCTTCAGATTACTCCTTGCATCTGTTTGTGCAATTCTGCATGTGCTCAACCTTATTAGGTGAATATATGTTCTTAAAGATGTTAGTACGGTGTATCTGTAATAACAAGGTACAGGCCCATGATGCCCTGAGTACTCATACTCATGATCAAGGAATCAAGTGGCTAGAGGAGGCCAAGGCTCTTCTTGTTAGCCAGAAAAAAAGAAAATGCAACTCCAAGGAGCACAATAGCTCAATAATTGATGACACTGAGCAGGCACCTGTATCTGCTAGATCATCTTCACCCTTTTTAGCCGAGAGTGACTGAATGAGAACAGAATACAGAGCTGGAAAAATCCCAAGGACATTTGACAACACTGGATTTGCCTTCTATGAAGATCATGCACATGGGCAATTAGCATGACTAAACCAATTCTCAGTAACTGAGAAGAGATGGTGATAATGACCTGAGATGTGACATTTATTAATGAAAAAATAGATGCTTGTACTATTGAAAAACAACAGTATCTACTTAAACCAGGCTGTTTTCCAACAAAATCTATAGCCTTAATATGCAGTATTGCCACCGTGTCTCTGACCAACTGAAACCAAAAGGACCAGGACCTGAACCACAACTCTGAAGTGTTTTTTTATTTCAAAACATAAGTAAAATACATACATATATACACCACATGATATGCATTTCCCTGTATTGCTTCCTCAAATTTTTCCTGATTCAGAATGATCAGAAGCTCTATCAATAAAGCAAAAAGTCTGATGAGTAGTCTAATTCTCCAGTGGAATACCAAAATGAGGTGATTTATCACTTGCCGATTTCCACCAGAAACTTCAAGACAGTATAAAATGTTTCATGTTTCTGAATTTGCCACCTCCAGTCTAGCAAAGGGAGACAAGGAAAAAAAAAACAGAGATCAACAAGAGGCCTCACAATTATGATGTCTTTCTATAGGGAGAATTATCTTAATGCCCTCTCCACTACCAGCACACACAAATGATTAATATAACTACATTGTCTCTCTGGTCCTTCACAATTTCGTAATCTTATTTGGGCAGAGTAGGAATTCACACATCATCCTGATATCAGTAAAATGCAAATGAAGGCATGATTAAACATCAGAGATCAGATGTAGAAGACCACATGCTTATACAAACCCACATGAAATCACACCGGATAGAAAGAGTAGGATTTACCCATTCTGTGATTGCCAAAGGGATATGAAGATAAATGTTACTTAGAAATCACAAGAGAGCAAACCAACAGCTGAAATATACGACCATCCAAACCAGTCAGGATCAGCTCCTACCTCTTGTTCTCGTCTTAACCATCTCTTTTTCCCTGAGCTTTATAGATGCAATATGGGAGGTGAGTGGGCTTGTGTGTGTGGAGAGTTAAAGCCATTACTTTTCTGGGAATACATAGTCATATATTTTTGTTTGTTGCTAAATAGTCTCACAGAGCAGATCTTTTGTCTCCTTCTGTGATCAGAAGCAACCAGCACACTGTTACCAGTTATCCTAGAAAATACAGCATTGCTTCCTCTCCTCCCCAGTAGTAGGAATATGCATCCCTCTCAAATCCACCAAAGATATATGCAATTGCATGCACTTAGGAGACCTGCACAGTAAGCATTTGCAGAGGAATTTCTGGCCTTTGAAAGAAGAGTTGTCAGCATTGATATTCCCCATAGCAAAAGGTGTGAATTTACAGCAGCCTTAATACTCCATTTGTTCCCTACCTTTGGCAGTTTGCTGCAGTGCTAGCCAGTGATGTATAATGTTGCTATAGGGAACCAGATTTTCCATAGAAATGATGAATGTTTAGCACAAGAAGCTTAAGATTTTGAAATGCAATTTAATATTAGCTACAGATTTATGCTGACCTCTTTGTACTCTCTTGGAAAAGAAATAAAGCTCATAGAAATACTGCTTGTATGACAGGGAAAAGTAGTCCCCTGAAACAGGGAGCTACCCTTGACTCTCAGTGCTTTTGTTTTTTTTTCTCTTTAAGCCAATCACTAAGGAAATTAATCCCCTGTCACTTGCAGAATCACGTATTTCACATCACTTGAAGTTTGCAGTCATAGGTGAAAAAATAAAAGTACAAACTGAAAAAGAGGGCAGAAAGCTCTAAGGCAATTTATTCTCTCAAACTAACGAGATGGCACAGAATATTTTTAAGGCAATTACAAAAGAGCATATTGGTTTGTAGTTCTATAAAAGAGGCTTGAGTAAGGCTCCTGTTTAATTTTTGTGTCTCTGTGTGTTTAAGTCTAGATAGAAGTGTTTTACTTGTTTGGATCCTGAGGAATGGAACTGTTTTTCCTCTATTTTTTGTGTCTGGCTATTTCCCCCCTTTCATCTCCCACCTTCCGTCTGCTAGCTTTTCACTGCAACCCAACACAGAATATGTCAGAAAAAATTGCTGGTAAACCTGCCTAAAAATTAGACAGTGACCAGATGTCATCCCCACTGCTCAATCTTTCCAGCTTGCTCTGGTAGTCTTTTGTTTCATTCCCGCTTTATTAAGGGAGACAAGGCTGTAAAAGCTTCTTAGGTAAGGGGTAAATAATGTATCTGACTTGAAATGGATAGTAGGAGAAAGGTCAAAGCACCAGAAAGAGTGGCTCTGTTCTTTTCTTCTGACAAATCTGCAGAAGAAAAATAAAAATTTTGTCAAAAATGCTGATGCAGCAGAAGTGTGTTTCTACAGACAACATTATAGAACAGCATTTTTGAAAAGGACACTGTGCAGGTTTTTTTAAATTATATGTATTGCATATACACAAATACATATAATTATTTATATACAGTTCCAAAATAGATATTTGACAATATGATTGGATTATGGTGGATTTCTTCACTTCCAATTTAGAATCTGATTAAATTTAGATCACATTACAAATAGGTGCCAGATGCTCCAAGTTCCAGTTGTGGTTGGCTAAATGATGGACTGCCAATATTTTTCTACAGATAGGGTTATTATTATTATTACTATTATTATTATTTTAATTTATACTTTCGAATTATGTTTAGATATAAGCACTGATTCATATCTGTCCTAAATAAGTGTTTTTGTTAATTTCATTAGCAAAACAGGTCTCACATGAATAGTGTGCCCACAGAGCAAAAGGTATGAGAAGAGGAAATGGTGAGACATGCCTGCTCTTCTGTTAGACACTCACATAAAACGTTTAAATTACGTTAGCAGCATATGAAAGTAGATACATAAATCTTAAACTAAAAAATTACTGGCTAATTGGTAAAGCTCAAAATATAATGGGAATTAAACTCCTCTACATCCGTATTATGTTCTTCCCAAAGACAAGATAGGGCTTAGCTGCTGGCCAAAACCTGATTTTACAAATTAATTGACAGGGAATGTAGGACAATGCCTAATAAAGATAGGACTGTTAAGACACCATCATGATGTGAAGAGCCACAGACATAAAGACAGGATTTATCAGTTGGAAGCTAGCTGGAGCCAAATGCCTCAGAATAGTCATGTTAAAGGAGCAGGTTACAAAACTTCAGTGCAGAGAGGTACGGTAGATAATAGAACAATGTGAAACAAAGGTCAAGGATATAGCACAAGATAAAGAGCTAGTTTTACATATGCCAGTAAATAAGTAGATGCTATTTCAGGATTGCCTCTACTACCAAAAGAGAAATCTGGTTCCTCTGCTGAAGTGCTAATAACATCCTACTCCTCCACTGGTGTTAATCATGCAAAGAATCCTAGCCGGGCAACATTGATATCATTCTATTTTAGCATGCCAGGATCTGTATTCATTGAAACAAGGCTAACTATTAATCATTGCTATGCCTGTGGCTTCTGTACATTTTATAATTCACTGAAATGAAGTAGCATATGGTGGATAATATTTTCAAATTACTTTAGTAAAACAGTGTAAAACAAATATAAGAGGTGGTGTTTTCTGTTGCTGGACAAAACACATCCCCATTTACAGACAATCTGAGAAGAAATAAATCCTAGGACAGATGTTCTAATATAATTGATTTAAAAATTCTGGGGTTTAAGATAACCTGTTCTGCATCTTCTGATAACAGGCGATTATTTGCCTCTGGTCTCAAGGCTGCATCCATATACAGAGACATTTTCATACCCTCTGCTGGATTGGTTTGTCTCCTGACATCCATTATTTATTGCACCACTGATTAGGTACAAATTCCTGTTCTGCATCACAAATGTTCTTCAGCTACTAAGAACTAACTTGCATAATTATTTCAGAATCTTTAGTACTTTAAAGAGTATTTCTGCACTCATTGCCACCTGATGTCAGCAACAGACAGGCTCTTTGATCAGTTACACCTGTACCTACAATATTTTTCTTCCTTCCCACTGCCAACGCAAGTCTTAGCTTTTGGTTCCCAAGTCATGAAAGTAAGACAAGGATAGGAAAGTCATTCACATTTTACAAGCTACACAATCAAATATGATTTGTTTGTGTTCACTGCTAGCATCTCTTCCCCCCGCCCCCAACCCTCTCTTCCCCAAGCGTTATCCTGAGGAACACTGTCAGGTACAGTAAACCTGGTCTAAAAGGCCAGAAAGAATATATGAAATAAAAGAGACAGAGAAAATTGCTGGGGGAAAAAAAAAAAAAAAGTTGTCTTCTTCCTCCTCTTTGAAAATTCTGGATATCAGAGAAAGTAAGTGCCAGAATTTTAAAATTATTATTTGTAAGTTAGCTTGATAGTTCCAAGGTACTAAAGAACTGCATGCCAAGAACTTGGCTGCTATCAAAATTGCACTTTAATCCTTGTTTCACAGTCCATTATAAATATGGTCTGAATTACCTACTCTTCGTATGATGTTATACATATAGACGACTGTTATGTATGAAACATATTATGTTGTGTTATTATCCTTGTGTGCAGGGTGGAACTTTCTTGGCTTGTAGCAGCAATTTTGCAAGTTGGAAATTTCCAGGACAGAAACAGAATTATACAAGGTGGGAAGCAAGTATGTGTATATATATATATATTTGTATAGTAGAAGATATGAAGATATAATACAGTTCCTCGAACCATCTTCTCTCTGAGTGGCTTGCAGTATAGCATTATGCAGCTCTGACATCCCTGCCTTTGGAGGTGCATTTACAAATGAATATAAGAGAAATTGTTTGCATTGAATGGGGCGTGGGGGTAGGAGTTCTCACCCCTTGCTGGGATATTGAAAGATTAAATGGCTTTAAACTATACAATACAGCCACCAATCAAATTTTAATTAATAAACAAATAGAAGAAACAAATCACAGTTTTTGAAGTTGTGCTTTAACTTGTGTATACCTTTATGTAAAGAAAGCAAATCTTTCCAAGTTTCTGTTTTACCTACTTCAATATATTTGCTAAAGCATAATGGGTTTACTTTGGCACTTTTGTTTTAAACTATTTAGAACTAGACATCAGTGTCCTGAGGGTTATGAAGTCCACTTCCAAATCTATTTAGTAGACATTTGGAATAAAAAAAAAAAAAAAAGAAAAAAGAGGGCAAAAAATAAAGGCATATGCAATGAAATTTAAATGAATGTTACATTTCTGTAACCAAAATTATATTCCATAAACATTTTAAAATGTAAATTCCTAAACTTGAATATATGTGACTCTCAAAACATCTGAGTATGTTGAAAGACCAGTTTTCATTTCTAGTTCTACATCTAGCTAGAAGTGCTCAAAGTCACCCAGCTCTGCAGTGAGGCAGCAAACTAACTGAGTTTGAGAAATTTAGCAGTGTGATGCTTTTGCCTGCCGAAGGGTCTGTACTGAGCAAGTACTAACATTTACTGCAACACAAGCGCTTCAGTGTCATCCACTTTTATCAGAATAATTTGTTCTATGAGAAACAGAGCTAGTGGTGCCTGACACCCTATACATGCAGGGAAGCTGTGTCCTATGCATCCTATATGCAACACTGCCGTAACCCAAATTCCTTTGGAATTCTGATGACAAACTCCTTCTTATCATTTTTGCTCATAGTTTACCTGTCTTCCCCTTACCTTCTGCTTACCTTCTCTGGCTGACTGCCTGATGTTACTTGGCATATACCATAGCTACTTTGGAATCACAAGGTCCTGACTGATGGGGCAGGTTCTATCATCCTCAGTAACAATTCTTTAAGCAAAGACATTAACAGAACTGATTTACTTGCATGAGGCGATTTGCAGCAGTCAGCATGGATATATGAAAGAGAAATAATGTTTAACCAAATTAATGGTTCTCTGTGTTGATATGACTGTGTTGGCGGAGGAGGAGAGAGAGAATTTGATGTTTTGTCTCCACTGTATTAAGGCTTTTGACACTGTTTAATATCCTCACAGAAAAACTCATGAAGTGCAGTCTGGGGAAGTGAACAGACTGAACCTGGGCTCAAGGGTCGTGGTCAACATCATGAAGTCCAGTCCAGTTCATCATTATTGGAGCCAGTACTATTTAGCACCTTCAACAGTGACTTGGAGGTTGGGACAGAATGTACCTCAGAAGGTACATGAGGTACCTCAGCATTCTGCAAATGACAGAAAACTCAGGAATTGTTGATACGCAAGAAAGTTTTGCTGCTTTTCAGAGGAACCTTGACAGGCTTGAGATCTGACAAACTGGAATCTCATGAAATAAAGGAAAGGGCACCAGATTGTCAATGGTGACCAACAGCCAGCAGTGTGATATTGTGGCAAAGTCAGTCAATACCATCTTGGGCTGCATTAGGCGGAGCATCATGAGCAGCCCAAGGGAGGTTCTCTCCATGGTACTCAGGCTGGAGTGATGTTTAGGTCCTTCTTTAGAAGTGGCATACAGGCTGAGACTGCATCTATCCTAGTGAGCTAAGCAATGCTGGGACCTGTTCCCTGGGCCAGCTGGCATAGGCAGGCCACATGCATGCTGCTAAATGCTTTTAACCTCCTGATAAAAATATGCTGCATGCAGCATTTCCATTAAGGATGGTGCCTGGTCCATTGTAGCCCAGAATCTTTACAGAAACCAGTTAGGAAAGTGCAATTTGCCCAGGGGCATTGCTGTGCCAGAGATGATGTAATAGTTAAATGGACCAGATGGTTGGCACTGTTTACTTTATAGATACAGTAGTAGAACAGATGTAGACTCAAATAAGAAAAATATCTTATGCAATTTCAAGGCCAAAACCTAAACTCATCACAAGAATCTTCCCTAACCTAAATGGGGCAGTGGTAGATTAATCTCATTTTAGGAGATATCCTATTTCACCACTCACTATGGTGCAATTTAGGGTGATTTAGGGTGATTATCTTAGATCAGAAAACTAGTTGTAGTCTGTTAATCAGGGAGATTCACATGCTTAGAGGCAGATTGCCAAAGAATTTTCAGGTGTCAGGGATGTGATAGACATTTTGTGAGGGATTCAAAGGCTGACAGATCCTTAACATCTACCCAGTCTTCTACAATAATTTCATAGTAACAGCTTCTAGTGAACTGTATTCTGGACTGAGCACGAATCAGAAGTAAAAGCACATCATGGATCACCATTAATCAGTCTTTCTTTCAGAAACTGCACAGCTAAAAAATAATGTGACTTCAATCAAATTTGATTTATTCGATTTATTATTATGTATTTATTACCTTGGTCTGCCTCAAATTCCATCCATGAATAAGGATTGCCTGAATATGCAGGGGGATTTATGATTGACAGGGTTAATTACAGTTTTCTTACTGAAAAAAAAGAAGCAAAACCAGGGACAAATTCATCTTTGCATGGGACATGCTCATTTTGTTAAGGAGAAAGGATGATTCCTGAATATATGAATATGTCTTATTTACAAACAATTTCCTGTAAAGGTAACTCCTCCACAGTTGCAGAGAGCTGATCCTGTTTTGTTGGGAAATGGTTTTAGAATGTTTCCAGGGACCTCATGGTAAGTAAACACAAGTTACTATATAAATACAAATAATTCATTTTCAGTTTTAACTCTCCAGGAAAAACATTGTGATTTCCAGAAGCAGATCCAGATTCTCCATTCAAGAATTATCTGAAAAATGGCAGAACTGTTACCGATAACTAAACTTATTCACAGATATGAAAGATTTGTCATGTGCACATTCTTTTATTTAAACTTTGATTGTTATCTGCTGGTAGGACAATGCCAATTTTATTTTTCTGTCAAGATATCATGTTTGAAAAAATGACTAATTAGTAATGACTTTTGTAGTTTGTCAGGAGGAGAATTTGGAATAAATTCCTGTCTAGAGCAATTAATTGAAATTTGGAGTGATACCATATGTAAATGTGAGTTTCCCCTATTAATTAGAAGCCTTAATTACTTTGATCAGAGACTTCATTATACTACTACTAGGAAGCCATGCAAATAGGAAAAAAAAGAAAAAGACATCTTGAACAGGCCAGTTATTCTAGTATCAAAAGACTTTTTTTTTTTTTCTTGGTCCTCATGGCATTTCATAAAAACTTTATTGGATCCAGATCTGAACTCCTGTGGACATTTATTTCATGCCTGAATCCTACTGAATCCAGAATGCATTTGTTCAATGTATATTAATGCTGTGTTGTTATTTCCCTTAGCAAGAGCAGAATATCAAAGCACCTTAGAACCTATGGGTGTTAGCAGAGACAATGGCCCTGTGAGACAGGGTATCAGTGTTTTGTGTTCTATATTTAGCTTCTGCCAGCCAAAGTTTCCTTGTGAAATCTTGTATTAGCTACTTAATATTTCTTGTCCCGTCAGAATAAAGTGACAAGCACAGCACACTTGCACAGGAGTTTGTGCAGCGTCTCAGAGCAGCCTCGTGTGGAGCAGAGGGACAGGGCAGAGGGCTCTCTATAACATCATACACAAATGGCCAACAGGGTAGGAATCTAAATAGACAACTAGTTCATTAACCAATATCTTAGTGAAGAGCTAGATTGCCTTAATAATTTTTATACGTACAGTTGTGCATCCCATGCAAAATCCTAGCATAGGTTTGTTATATGTGCACACAAGGCAGCAGCCTTCCAAAAGCTGTACTTAAATCCATCTACAGATGTATCTGTGTAGTTAATATTCTTTATTAGAATGGGAGGAACAAAGAAATCTCTGCTCTATGTAAAAAAGAAAAGAAAAAGATTTTCTGCTCTTTTGTACAGTCCTTCACAATACTGAAAGCAGTACCATATTTTTATTTTAAATGAATTCTTGTTCTCTTCAGTTGCTACTCTAATACTTGTGTTACCCAGTTATCCATGTCATCAATCACTTTCTTTTTTTAAAAAAAAACACAACAAACCAATAAATCTATGCCTCCCCTTTATCCACCTTGCAAAGGTCTGTAGTCCTGGACTGCATTTTAATGAAGTCATCCATGGACACTTGAAAGTTTGCTGAATGCAGTCAGCAGTAATGAAAAGGCTTTAATAGTATCTTAAAGCAGCACAGGTATCTAAATTCTACGGAATTTAATATTTTGGGTACTATGACATTAGACCAAACCTCAACCTGTTGCTTTTCTATCATAATCACAGCAGTCAAGTTTCTTTTTCCTGTTATTCTGAGACAGCTCAGAGGCTTACCTAGCTTTGCTACAGCATATAAATGAGATATTTTTCTTAATTTGCCTGTCAAGGGGCAAATGTATGATCACAGCACAAAGTAGAAAAAGTAAAGACTGCATTTGAGTTTTGCGTAAAATTGTATAGCAAGCTCATAAACTAATTCCCTGTATACTAAATATCAGTATTATGACATAAAGATGTAAAGTTTGAGGGGTTTTTCCCCCTACATACAATGTATACAGTTATAATCAGCCACAACAAAAGATGTGCCACTGCCAAACACCAGCTGTGTACCATTATCTTGAATTTCATCAAACATTATTCAGTCATTAATTCCGTAATGTTCTAATTGTGCTTCTAAAGTAGCAGATAGCAAATATGGGTCTAAGTTATGATGACAAAACTGGATGATGTTCAATTCACAGAGGACTGGTCTCCTAATTAGGGTTTGACTTAAACTTTGACTTTGTTTTTATTGTCCACTAGCTTTAAGGGATCCTGAAACAGGCACAGAAGCACAGGAGCCTACATTAAAACAACCAAAAAAAAAAAAAAGGAAAGTTTTCTGTGTCAGTGAATGGTCTCCAACTTTTTCTAGCTATTTATGGGAATAAATATTGCTGCAAGCAACATCTGACCTTGCTCTGCATAAATGTGTTTCAGCTTTACCGGCAACAGCATCCATCGACCTCTGATGTTGTTGGAGGACCTTGCAGAGAACATATTGCCAATAAACTGCATTTAGAATCATTGATAAATGTGAATTTGTCTTGTACTCGTCTAACACTGTACCTTTGACAAACATGAATGCAAAATCCCTGTTTTGTTATACACTAACCAAAAAGCACTAAGGTAATTACTTTTTTTAAAAAAAATCAAGTTAATGATGAGCAAATTCAAAGATTCTTTCGGTGTAGCATGGGAGAGGGGAAGGTGAAAGTATTCAAAGGAAAACTCAAACAGGTATCATTAAAGTCAAGTGTCAATGCTTTATTGCTATGCAGTTTGCCTCCTTCAAATATTTTATAGTATATGCACTTTTCCCCACAGATTTTTGGTTAGTTTGCAGTCAGTGCAGACTTTCTTATCTTCACTTAGTGTGAATGTAAAAATTTACCACAATGTATTTTCCTGTTGATCTTCTGTTTACAGCCTCAATGCAACTCTATCTCTGCAGAAAGAGTGTTTAAATGCTTTTACCTGTGCTTCAGCTGATTGTACCTGACCACATATCTATTTATTTTCCTGAAACAGTAAATATGTTGAACTGGAGTCATGTAATAAACTGCAAAGTTGCAGTTGAATTAATGGGTAATAGTGACCATACCTTAAATACAGTCAGGGATTGCCCTGATAAAAACCTTACATATCCTGCGGTTTATGCAAGATACCAGATTTGAAGCCAAACATTTTTGTTATTTTTATATACTGCAGACAGGACTATTGCTGTACATGGCAGACTGTGTCTGTAGAAGGATTTAAATTAGGCCAAATCTCACTACATGTTTACAGATCAGCTGGACAACCGAGTTAAGTCCTCTCTGTGCTTTGGAAAACATCATGGGACGTGTAGGGTTTAAAGTAGCCAAGATCTTAATTAAAGTCTTCCAGAGTATCTGCTGTCCTTCTGCTGTGGTAGCACAACTTCTGGGACGACAGTACATTTCATTTAACACTGGTAATTAACAAACACTGGCTCAATGGAAACAACAGCCTCTGTTGAAGAAATACGAAGGAAACAGTTTATTAGTGGAGGAACCCCAGCTAATCACAGTCAGAGCAGTCAGTGAAAGAAAGACAAAAAGGAGCACAGTGAAACCCCTGAGTGTTTGTCAAATTATTTGATCAATACATTTTTAAGTTTTATTTAATATCTGACAGCCATGTGGTTAATAAAAATATCTGTGACACCTAGACCATTCAAACAATTAATTGAATTCTTGGATCATTCAAAGAGAACTATTAGCTGTCCAGAAGACAGGCCAGTCTTTTGTAACAGACCCTTATTCCACTTAGAATTTTGTAAGTAATAGTTTATAAGCATATTTGTAGTTTCACCCATGTACATAAAAAGATTTTTATGTGATTATATCCCAGTGTATTGTAAGTTAAGGTGTTAAGTTTTTCACCTTAGTCAATGTGAAAGTATTACAAATCTGCATGCACCCCTGTATTCAAATTTGGGTGTGCAAACAATCTCATTGAATCAGAAATCTTTGCCTCTCCTGCATTTTAATGACTGTCAGCAGTTTCATTTCATCAGCAGACTGTGAACATTGTTTATCAGATTTAAGGTCTTAGAAAACTATATCTGCATCTCAAAAGGACTATAAAGATAAGAAAACAAGTTTGCAAGGATAAAAATCCCAGCAAGAGACCTTCATTTACCCTTTCTTTCATAGGTTTCTTTTTTCATTTTGCAGTTTTTAATACTCAGTAAATTGCTTTTTTTCTGATGATAGCACGTGAATATCAACATGTCAACACCAGAACAGGAAAATAGGAAATCAAATTATCTTCTTGACTTTGATATGAGTTATGATAATTAAGAAAAACACCAAGTTATGAGAAAATAGAAACTTTCTTCATTTAGATGTTTCTGCCTCCCTACTCAGTGGTCAAGGGCAAAACTGAAGGATTTCTGATTTAGTCTGGAGTTCTATACCCGAAAAAGTATGGTGTCTCTTGAATATTTTTGGTCATCAGCACATGTAATCTGTAGAACAAACATCCAGATGTATCTTCAGAGTCCTCATGGCTTCTGCTGTTTTTTTTCTCTAGGTATCTGGAGACAGAGATAGGTGTTGCACCTAAGGGAAGGCTCCCACCTCCAAGCAGCTTGTCAGATACATTTTTCTGTGGAAAATCAAGTGGAACGTTGTCACTAGGGAATGCAGGTGGAAGCAGGACAATTTAATTACCTTTGGCAAAACATGCAAAGGTGCCCTAGAATGACTCTGCTATTGTTGATGCTTTTGACACTTCAGTTTTGTAAAAGGAGGGAAAGTTTTCAAGACAAAAGCAGATTGGTGTATGTGTGTGCAGATGTTGGAAGCTGCATTTCTACATTATAGAAAAATGCAACTTGTTAGAACAGAAGGATTAATTAATTTAGGAAGTTTTGGTCTTTTCCTAGAAATGCTTTTAGTTTTGTAAAACAAGGTCACTCACAAGGTTATGCTGCACCTCCACCAGAGTGTTGAGAAGCAGTAAGTAAATAAATAAGTTGATCTGAAATAGAATTGTAGAATGGTTTGGGTGGGAACAACCTCTAGAGAAAATCTAGTCCAATTCTCCAGTACAGAGTATGTGTTCAATATTCTAATTAATTAATTAAATCTAGACTGCAAAATTTTGAATAAATAAATGCACAAAGTAGGGCATCCACTTTACCAGGCTGTGTTATGCAGGGCAACCAATTAAAAAGTTGCCTTACCAGTTTTGTCTATTGCCATGTATTTGTTTAAATATAGGTATCTTATGTTTCACATTCAGTTCTGATAAGACTGAGACTCCCATGAAAAATTTCCACTGTTTGATCAGAGAAGCACCTAACAATGTAGCACGTTTATTAGTTGTGTTCTTTCTGAATCTAACTTTATAGTATGTACTATGCAGTTATTCATAACCTACTTACTTAATCATCAGTCATTTTATTGCCTGATCTGAAATTGCACTTCCAAATCCTATGACTTGCCTTATCAGTTATAAATGTGTTAAAATAATATGATCAATTGGGTTGGCTTTAACATAACTAAGTAATTATTTTAGTACATTGATCATAACCCCTGCTATTTCTGCCACCTTATTACTAAAGATTAATGAGAGACCTTCCTTGTGTTCATACCTTTGGAAAGCTAATAAATTGCATTTTTTCCAATTTGACAACAACAACAAGAGGGTTATAACATTTCTGTCAGGTTGGCAATTCAACTTACTTAGTCACAGGGTCTCCTTTTTGATTTAAATACAAATGTCAAAACATTACACATTTTCAGAATACAAAACCTTCACTGAAGGAGGAGAAAAAAGCATCTGTTGATCTTGTTGTTCTCATCCAGTATAAAGCTCTTTCTTTGTACTTTCAGATGTTAAAAATTTGCAGGATATGTAATATGCTATTGTAATAGTTCCAAGTTTTTAATCAACTTCAGTTCTCCAAAGACCAGACTTCTATAATATCAGAAAAGCATTCTCACAGAGTCCCATTTTGTGTTTGAATATATTTATCATTCTGTATATACATCAAAGATAATTGAATCCAAGAGGATTTTTTTATGCCAGGTTTAGTAGGCCTTAGATCTATCAGAGATGCTAATCTTTGGATAAAATAAGTTGCCATCTAATTTTTCCTCACTGCCTATAGAGGAAGCTTAAATAGCTAGTGCAGATATATTAAGTTTAACTATTAAATACATAAATTAGAACAGACAAACTCATTTTCTCCTGGATGTCTTCTTGGTCTGCTGTTAACCTTGGCGTTGTTTATATAAAGGTAGTTAAATGTTTAGACTTTAGGAAACTTTGAATGTCTTGTTCTGAACCTAGACAGGCAAGGCAAAATTTAGATAAGGTTAGGGATTGTATTCTACATGTGTTTGCCTGTTTTTTCCTTCATTAGATGTATTGGGCTTGGCTGGGCTGCAGTTAATTTTCCCAGTAATTCTGTTACCCTGTGGATCAATGTATTTCATATGTGCCACAGGTGTCTCAAGTCATCATCATGGCTAGGCTTCACGAACGAAGATTTGCAAGGGCTCTACCCACGCTTGCTACAAGCACGCTGGTGGCTAAAAAGGCCAATGTGAGATAGGCGAGTCCGATCACAAAAGGCACACCTGAAAATCTCCATCAGCACTACTGGTGAGGCACGGTTCTTCCTGCATTGCCTTTTTTGCTCAAGACTGATTCTGCATGTGTTCTCAAAGGAAGCGGCAGCGTTATGGATGGTGTGTCTCCATTTGTCCCGATTGGAGGCCTGAGTGGACCATTAATGGTGGTCAATATGGCCAAGGCTGAGGTGTTGTTTCAGGGAGTCCTTGTATCTCCTCTTTGGGGCTCCTCTCTTGTGGCAGCCAGTGGCGAGTT